>OZ035997.1:15668466-15815966 GCA_964035015.1 Corallium rubrum
GCAATAGCAAAATTTGAAAGTTAATAGCGTAAAGACCATACATCAGATTTTCTGCAAATTCTCCGTCAATGTTCCTCTGTTCATTAAAACAATTCACTTCACACACACTTTCAAGGCCACAAATTAATATTAAATGTATATATTTGGACACGCCATGGAATGAAAACATTGATTAAAGAATAAAGCGTTTAAACGCACGACAATACAGTTGAATGTAGCCAAGGGCACCAGGGTGCATTCCATGTAAACCCCACGCCGGAGATACGCCGAATACTTCCGACCGCTACGCCAGGGGGGAAGTGACAGACACGCCGAAATTGCGCAATTCCTCGTCTTCCAGTCGTCTTCAGTTGCGGTTTCCAAAATAGTGTGAAAACCATAGAAACCGTCAGGAAGAGGTTTGAATCGATATTACTTTTGCGTAATAACACAAAACAAAGTTTTAAAATTGTTTTTGTTAAACAAGTAAAACAACAAGAAAATCTCTTCTAGTACATTTTCGCATAATTTTCAATTCTTGACAATATGTACGTTTAATCCTTCATTCTTTAGCTGTATGTTATAAAATATTCAAGGCCAAAAACCGACAATGTGTTATACTACGTTTATGCATGTTTGGCAAAAAATGTTCTCATTGGCTATAATTAACACAACATCAATAATTAATATATTTAGGTATCAAAAATAGTAAATAATATCTTTCAGTTAATATATGGGTTTACAAACAAACGGATAGCTCATTGGTAAAACGTACACATTATGAACATTAAAGTATATATTCCTTGCTTATTCTTCAAGTAATAACTACCGACAGGCAGACAGCTCGCGCTAAAGTCAAACTGGCATTGTTAATTGTCATTTGTCAGCTAAGAATGGGCAGCGACCAAAAACAGAGTCCACGCGATCAACTACTTTCGATGTGGAATACTCTGTAGCTCTACCAGAAAATAAAGTGTTTTGTCTATGAGGTCGAATGGTATCATCGCCTTTCAGGTATAACTTCACGCTTTCGCTGATAATTCCATCACAATGTTTCAGTGATGGTAGGCACCAGTTGAGCTTGGTCCGTCTTGTGAGTGTCTCATTTGACTGACCTCCTTGTTGTTGTTGTGCTCTCATGGAATTGTAAAAGCTCTCTGTAATAGCTTCTGGCCCTCCTTTCGCCAATGCAATATCCAGCAAAGCGCATGATGGTGGTTTCGCAATTGAATAAATCTCCGGATTTGAGTAGAAGGAGCCATAAACATTTTGCTCATGCAAACGAACGGTATGTTCTTGGCCATTTTCAAACTCCATTTGGAAGAACGAGTCAATCTCTTCCCCAACAACGGGCAAGAAGCTGATCAGTTTGAAATCCTGAGCATTCAATGGAACGTTGTTTTTCAACATAAACCATTCGGGACACAGGCCCTTCCAAATTCCTGCCATGATAGCTTCCTTGAGGAGATTCATGTAACGATGTGCTAGGCGAGGGTCAAAATTCAAACCAGATTGCTGAATGTGAAGCATGTTCGAGGTAGTCTCCAGTACACGTCTGCATTGCGCCACACCAAAGGTGTCACACTCTCCTTCTGACGACAATAGCTTGACACCCTCATCACAGATGGAGCCACAATGAAGATTAACAAGGCTGGCGGCATCAAATACTTCCAAGACTGAGAAGGCACCATCTGCCACAACAGCATTGACTCGGTTATCCAGGGATGTCATCAAATCTAACGCCAGTCTTTCGCGATCACTTTTGACGTCTTCTGACTCCCGCATTTGCCAAGTAAACCGACTTTCAGCTAACCCAGGTTGATTGTTATCATTCGTAACTAACCATCCCTCTAAAAGCTTCACTTCCTTGTAAACATCACCAGGTTGTAAGGCATTCCTGACATTCTTCAGTTTAGGAAAGGAGTCTGGGTCCCCACGTGCAGCTTTTGACAACTTTGCTTTGATCTTGGGCCACCACAGCTTCAATTTCCACATTGGAGTGTCGAGCGACTGGACACGCAGCATGAGGTCAACGATTGGCTTCATCACGTCAAGGAAAGCGAGTAGGTCAGCAACAAAATCAGAACCGGCGATCATGTATTGGAGCTCCTCCTCTTCTGCGCGGTTTGGATGTAAGAGTTCAAACGCTTTCCAAAAAGCACTGTAACTCTTCTCTATTTTAAGCCACTGTTCGTAAGCAGAGCTTGTAAATCGCTGTGTAGCGTAAGCCACTGGCCGTCTTGCCGATGAATCCACAAGCTGCAAAAAGGCAAACCCTTTTCCATTGGAAAGGATGTTGTTAAAGACGTTGCATCTCTTGATAAATCTTCGAAAATGAGTACCACTTGGTGCTTTCGAATCTCTGACATCAAGGACACCTAGATTCAAAGCATGGGCAGCATCCCATGTGACGGGTAATGCAAGTTGATCTTCATCTTCTATTTCTAGGAGACCCAACTTTTCCAACAACTTTCCACGGAACCCAGTTGCCTGATACGGCTCATCAGCTGCCACACCACAAATTCGTGAAAACAATTCACGTGAAAAATTATCTTCAATTGCTTGAAGCAACAGCTCTGCCAAGCTGTCGTAAGATGCTGGTTGGAAATCGGTGTAGACTTGCGGAGCAGCAACGGGAATAGGACAAGGTACACCAACTTCATTACGGGCGACAACAAGGATTGCTTGGTTTGTTGTACGAGATGGAGTAGCTTTGTCAACTGTTGCCCAAACGTGAGGAGGTGGCAGTGTAGATGGAAGTGGTTGGTTCAACCACGTGTTGATTCTGGCGTTCATTGATTTTTCCAAGCAATACATAATGTCATTGAAACAGTTCCGACCGTGTCCAATGCTACCGACATCAACGCTACAGCATGCCAAAAAAGAGATGAGAGTCTCATAATGTGTAGCAGCTGCACCAAGCTTCAGGTCCACGATTGCTGCACGAAAAATATTCCTTGCTGCTGTTGTTTTCCTTTTCATCGTCGTCGCCTCACGTTTGTACGCTTCCATTGCTCTCTCGTGCACCTTTGATCCATCACCAATAAGGCATAGGTGGTTAATGCAGACATGCTTTTGGCGATACCAGGTTGAATTATGACCTTCAATTAACTGGCAAGTGGTATTTCCCTTAAGGAAAATTCCGGAAGCAAGTGTTCCATTACCAGAGGAGTTAATTGTCCGCTGAGCTTGAAAAGGAGTAAGGTTATCAAGAGTAGGCTTTGATGTTACATGCAGTTTGTAGCATGGCAAACAACGCAGTATAGCTTCTTGAGATTGCTCCTCGTAGAAAAACTCAATAAGCTGCGTTGCATTGGACAATTGTAATATATTTTCAGCTTGTCGCATGACCATAACGGAGTTTCGGATCTCTTTGTCCTCAAAAGCCAACTGTGTCAAGGACTTGTGCTGCTTTCCAAAATTTCAACTTTTAAAGACAGACTGGCAATGGCGTCCATTATATTATCGAGGCTTGTGACGCTTGTTGCTTTACCAGAATCATTTGTTTGGTCAGGTTGGGCATAACAGAGCAAAGTAGTTTGTTTCTTTGCTGAATCTCCTTGCAGAGTGTTGCTATCAGTTTCAGATCTCACGCTTTCTTGATCCAAATCTTTGGCATGGGATTGGCATGTCTTTGGGGGTGACTCTTGGTTCTTGTTGACGGTAGTCATCATTAAAGTTGGTCGCTCTTCATCTTCATCTTTAGAAGTTTCCAGGATGTCATCGGCGTGCAGTGGAAGCTCAATAGCCAATAGAGATGATTCAGTATTTGGAGTAACATCTCCTTGTTCCAAAACCGAGGATGTTGAAGTTGATTCACTTGGTTTAATAGTTTTTGAAGTGATAGAGGTCTGAGCTTCCTGCTTGTATTTATGCTTTAGTGCTCGAACTTCACGAGCTGTCGATGGGACGATAGTGCAATTTTGCAAACTCGGCAATTTGTGCCATCTATCTTTGTGCCGCTTCACGCTAGATGGATCAGTTCTGCATATGGTTGTGAACCTTTCTTCTCTTTCTCCTTTTCCCTGAAGAGACAATTCTAAGCACTCTAAACAGAAGAATTTTTCTGATGCACTTTCACCTTTAGCTACTTTTATTTTCTTCACTAACGAAACGGAGGTTTGCTTGTCACTTGCGCACCCTCGACTCCAGTCCCACGCGATCTGCCTTTTTTGGGGAAATTTCGTCTGCTTCTCATGAATTTTATCTTCTTCAGAAACTTTACGATCAGCTAAGAATATAGTCACAATAGATACTTTGTCATGAATTGTATTTTCTAAAAGTTACACCAATTTACACCCACTGATTACCTTGTATATTAACTCAGTGTTTTCACTACATTTGAAAGTAGGAGTTGGATCTATAATAGTAGGCGTTGCAACCCTAGGTTGGAGGCATTCCCCCTCCCCCAAAGATAATTTTAAAATTCTAGATACTCTGAGAATCTGACATACATTTTCCGGGACTTAATTTAAAGATACATGCTTTCAAAATTAATTCAACAAATTCGTGGTTTTCTTGAAATAGCAAAGTTATGTAAAGAATAAACTAAATATTTAATGAATCGAAGTAAAAACTATGTAAAGTTTGCTTGGAAGTACACGCTGTCGCTTTAACGCCATTTTGGCACTTCGCCCCGTGCTCAGTCGACTTGGATACAAAATATGGCGTATTGCATGAATTACTACCTGTAAGTAACTGATGTAAGAAACCGCTGCCTGCCCAGTAACTCACTGAGCCTGTACTCGCCGTGTTTATGCAAATGTTTCTTCAAAATTTAATATTACTTATTAAGAAGTATATTCTAGATACATGATTAATTCTTACCATGGTTTTGACAAATTTTACAAGTAGCTTGTTGTCCGTACCCCTCCTCTCCTTCAGTGATGCCACAAAAAATGTGAATAAATTTACCACAAGATTTACACTTATGTGCTTCTCCTACCGCGCCCGAGCAAACATGGCAAATGCTGTTCGTATCGGCTGAAAACAAACCATGCATATACCAGTCCATACTTCAATCATCAATGAAATATTCATACAAAACACAACGTATTTACATAATGAAAAAACCCAAAAAACTTACCATTTATATCTTCAAAATCCATTGCCCATTGACATTAACTCATGAATCATGTTGCCGCCTCGCCACTCAGTTATGAAATCACTGATCTCCGCGGCCGCGCAGAAAATATGCATTTGATTTCCGGGGAATTTTGGCTCTGGGAACGAGATTGTTTTCGTAGCAAATCTGTACATGCGCCGTCCATTAAAGCGTTACGCCAAGCACTTAAATACGACAAATCTTACGCCGACACGTCGGCTACTTTCGCGAGTCCACGCCGGAGATCTCCGGCGTGGAGTGCATGGAATGCAGACTGGCAAGGGCAAGGCGGAAAGGCGGAAAAATATTAGTCTATAATTATTGTCTTTTAATATTCATATTGGCGTAGCGCCATTCCTTGATGTGTTGCGTGCGATGCAGCATTAACCTTGGTTATAAGTCAAATAGAAATAAATTGTTTAGCTCTATCACGCATGGCTCTGTTTAGCTCTATCACGCAAGGCTCTCCGAGACGTAGACAGAGTAAAAAGATAAAGTTGTTCGACAACGATGCGCATGAAAGGGTTATTAACCATGAAGACTTCTCCCCTTGACGAGTAAAATCGTATGGCGTTAACTCATTCCTGTTCGAGGGCTTCCCCAGAGGTGAATAAAATCGTCTGGCGTTAGCCGGAATAAAAAACTAAAGACCGATTCGGACCGCAACGAGTTTATAAGACAGAGTAAAAGTATAAACTAAGTTGTTCTACAACAACAGTGCGCATTAGCGCATGAAAGGGTTAAGACCGCCAATCGGTTTTTGTCTCTTCGACGTAGTCAATGATATCGCTAAATAACGTTTAAGCATTTGTTAACTATATGATCAGAAGAAAAGGAGAGTTTCGTTTGAAATATTATTTCAAATTGATTGCGCTCCGGCTTTTAATTAGTTCGCTGCTGGAGGTAACCAAGAGCAAATGACACGATGTCTATGATTCAGTATAAAATGTAAACTACGTATGGAGTCGTTAACTGTTGTAATATAAAACAAACAAAGAACTTACCTTCAGAAGTCTAGTTCGGCAAGTCATTTCAAACGTTTCTCTCGATTCTGCATGGATAGTGAGCGGATTTAATTAACTGCACGGTGCGACATTCTGAACAAGAATGCAGGGGGTGTTGGGTGTTGGCATGCAAGGCATCTGGAAATGCACGTGATGGTTTTATAACAAAGTTATTGGTTAGAAAAGAATAAAGCGCGGAAATCGCACATCTTCAAATCTTATCGGTTATAAAGAAATGTCAAATGCGTCAAGTGGGTCTCGGGTTGTTTTGCCCCGAAGTCAACCATTCGGCATTGCGATATTACAGTATTATAGTTATCTTATTAGTCCTCAAACAAAAGTAAATAATAACTCTACGAATAAACGAAATGGTAATACATGTATTTGAAAATCAACTGATTGTGACCTAGTGCGTAATGACTGACGCTATTTATATTAGGCTTTGTTTATGCATATATTTACAGCAGTTATTTATGTCAATTGCATGTACACAAGATTAATTAAAACTAATGTAATTTTCAATATTACTACCAAAAGTTTTCTTTGATCTGGACAAGATCTTGGCAATATCATGGCAAGATCATGGCAAGATCATGGCAAGATCTTGGCAAGATCATGGCAAGATCTTGGCAAGATCATGGCAAGATCTTGGCAAGATCTTGGCAAGATCTTGGCAAGATCTTGGAATTATCATATTAAAAATATTAAATCTTGGCAAGATCTTGGCAAGATCATGGCAAGATCATGGCAAGATCTTGGCAAGATCATGGCAAGATCATGGCAAGATCTTGCCAAGATCATGGCAAGATCTTGGCAAGATCTTGGCAAGAACTTGGCAAGATCTTGAATTTATCATATTAAAATTATAGATTAAATCTTGGCAAGATCATGGCAAGTTCATGGCAAGATCTTGGCAAGATCATGGCAAGATCATGGCAAGATCTTGCCAAGATCATGGCAAGATCCTGGCAAGATCTTGGCAAGATCTTGGAATTATCATATTAAAATTATATATTAAATCTTGGCAAGATCTTGGCAAGATCTTGGAATTATCATATTAAAATTATATATTAAATCTTGACAAGATCTTGGCAAGATTATGGCAAGATTATGGCAAGATCTTGGCATGATCGTATTAAAACTATATAATAAATCTTGGCAAGATCTTGGCAAGATCATATAAAGATTTTGGCAAGATCTTGGCAAGATCTTGCCAAGATCTTGCCAAGATCCTGTGTGATACAATAACTGGCAAGATCATTGCAATATAATGACAAGATCATAGTATATGTTATGAACTCCTTGTAAAACTTTGGCAAGATCCACATCTTGGCAAGATCTTGGCAAGATCTTGCAAGATCTTGCAAGATCTTGCCAAGATGTTGAACCTGGGTGGGTACAGACACCATTTTGAACAGGATTTTCACAGTGCCCAGCACTTTCCTCGAATACCCTAACTTATCCAAAAATTATCACCAAAAATAATATCACTCTAAGAAACACCAAAAGTATCCACAGTGTAGGATTTGGGAATGTGTCTGAACACCAATGCATTTGGTGCCCGTGCACAAGCACGTGACATGGGATCTGAATACCACCTTACTATTCTCGTCTTCAGAGTCTATGACCAAAAGGATTGTGGTCTCTGGGGATAAGAAAAGTGCTTTCGATACTGCAGTATTCTAATTAACTCATTCCTGTCCGAGGGCTTTCCCAGAGGCTGAATAAAATCATTTGGTGTTAGCCAGAATAATATACCAATTGAAAGACCAATTTGGGTAGGAAAGAGTTAGAGAGGCCTTTCCTGGAGATGCACTTGATCAACTGCATGTGCACATCAAAATGCATATGGTATGCCTTTGATCGCATGCATGCATTTAATAAATACTGTATTCTAATTTGACAAAAGAGTTTGCACTTTAAGCACAGTTGACGTACAGCAGGTATTAAATAAACAATGAAAGATAAAAGTACTTAAGTCTGTGAAGCAATAAAACAGCATGCAGCACCCCCTAGTTATATATGACACCTGCTCAGATTTAATAGGTGCGTGCAAATGAGCACCTTGAGTCTCCAAGGAGCACTTTTTATAGAGTTTGTCTGCTTTACTCCAGGCAAGGATTGGTCTGATTTGGTCCAAGGGCTTCCCCAGAGGTGAATAAAATCATCTGGTGTTACATGTAGCTGGAATAAAATACCAAAGACCAATTCAGACAGGAAAGATTTAATACTGTTTATTTGATTAGCTACTGTACTCAGTACAGTGTCTGCACAGTAAGTATTTGTCAATAGTAGAAGATTTATTTTTCTTCAATGGTTTTCATACAGAAGAAATGGTGTACAATTGTACTTGCAAGCCTTGGCACACATCTTGGTTCCTCAAGAAGTGTGATTTATTGTACACCTCGATTAAGCCCTCATTGTAATTTTTCAAAACAAGGTACAGTGGAGGCTGAACTATAGCACAAATTGTTATAAGGTGTGTCTATACACTGTAGGTATACAGTAACACAGATTATAGCTGGTGTACTCCACCTCATACTCCACATGAAAGTTGCTCACTTAAAATTGCTGTTACCTAGAGTTGAACAGTTATAATACCTTTGAATGAAATGTAACTATATACATACATCATGTATGTATATAGTTACATTTCATTCAAAGGTATTATAACTGTTCAACTCTAGGTAACAGCAATTTTAAGTGAGCAACTTTCATGTGGAGTATGAGGTGGAGTACACCAGCTATAATCTGTTACATGTATGATACATGTATGGTACGCCCACTGGCCTTGCCTGGAAAGGCGCTTGAGTGTCTCAAAATACGTATGGTGCACCTTTGACTGCGTGTGTGTTTGTAATAAAATTTTCCATTTCCTCAAATATTTCATTTCTTAAAACGTGTTTCTCAATTGTAATACTTGTGAACTGGTAGAAATGTTTCTTCAAGAGACACTTTTGACTATCATCATCATGGAAACATTAAGTTTAATTTCAGTTCACTGATTTCCAACGAAGATAATATTACAGCCATTGATTTGGTGTCAAATCTCAGATTTTACACTTCATGTGGGAATGTTAAGTCTGATTGGTTAATTATACGTTAATACAAGATAAAAACAACCATGTACTCTTGTTTTTAGTATAGGTGCGTGAAATCGAGTGTTTTGAGTAGGCGCATGAAAACGAGCGCCTTGAGTCTCCGATGAGCATATAAATTGCATTTGTCATGAGGAAACAGGAATGCGATCATTAGATGAAATAGCATTTGGGTGAAAGCAATCACATTTTCAAAAGAAAACAATATTATACAGTCTGTAGTGTTTTGGACACAAAATACTGATTGGTGGATGTTTTAATTGACTAGTTTTTTTTAAGCAGATCAACTATTTAAACCTTTATCGCAAGCAGTAAACAATTGAAAACCACAAATAGGTTTCATAAACTGACTATCTTCCTTTTGCAAAATATGCTAAATTGAATGTTCAACCCTGAAGTGTATGCCAAGAGAATCACATACTGTAGCTAACAGTGAATATTGGTAATTAAATACATATAATTTATCCATCTTATAATATATTAATAGTCACTCAACTTAAAGTGTCTATGAAATGAAAAATGCGTTTGGCATTTTTGTTCTTTTATTGTACAGAGGAGCATGGCACGAGCACTCACTGAAAATTTCGAGAGAATCTGATGCGTAGTTTTCGCGCTATTAACATTCAAAGTTTGCCATGGCTAGTCGTTCTTGGAGAAAAATTGGGCTTTTGGTAACAATGCTTATGACGTACGCAAAAGGAAAACTATGCATAAGAAATAGATTTCACTATTAATGATCCATCTGCGTACGTCATAAGGCATTGTTACCAAGAAGCCCAAATTTCCCCAAAACAAACTATCCACGGCAAACTTTGAGAGTTTATAGCGCGAAAACTACGCATCAGATTCTCTTGAAATTTGCAGCGAGTGCTCCTGCCATGCTCCTCTGTACAATAAAACAACAAAAATGCCAACGAATTTTTCATTTCATAGACACTTTAAGAGATTGAAGAAACTGAATAATAAAACAAATAAATTTGTAGCGTCCAGCGCTATGGCACAGAATAGATACTCAACCAGAAGTCCAACTCCCGTGAAAACTTGTCCGATTTTTTTATGCGCATGCGCGAGATTCGTCATTCTGTTACGTCACTCAGCAAGCGTGCCATTGACTATGCCCTTTCCCCCTGACCAAATTTTTGTTTTGTGACGTCACTCAGCAAGCGTGCCATTGACTTTGGCCTCACCCCCACCAAATCGATGCGCGAGGCAACATGGCTATGGGGACTTGTACTTTGACGTAGTTTGTAAATAGTCGTATGTACTGTAGTCGTGATTGTATAGTTGACGTGTGTGTAAATGTTGAGTCGTCGTCCAGTAAAGTACACCTTTTACAACCAGCTGTTGTGTCTTTCTACCCCCAGCTTGGACGGCTCAACGCACTCAGATTAACCAGCCCGCCTGAACATCGGCAAAACGTTACAAGTGAATCCAAATAAGTGGCCCCCAAAAGTCTGATAAAGAAATATGGTTCATGCACTTGGTGTTCAACCTATGCTGGACATTTTGAATATTGCTATATGCAGCGTAGTGATATGTATTTAGTGAATTTGTTTTAACAATTATAAAAAGTCTCACCCATGGGCCTTACGAGCTGTACCATGCATTACTTTGTTAGCCAGGTTTTGAATTGCATCACACTGTTTCATGCATGATTAAAATTTTTTGTCAATTATTGCTTTCACTCTTAGTTGCTGTATATGCAGTACTTAATTAAATATTTAAAGTAATGTTTTATTACAATCAGTTGTGGCATTTTCAAAATCTTAGTAACCTTGCGTAAAATATCTTATAATTTATATATAGGTGTTGTTGGCAAGTTGTTATATTCCACTATATGGTGGGATGACCGTCCCTGTATATAAAGGAGAGGTGTGTAAGATTATTTTTTTACCGTCATGCTGTATTACAGTACACCTAGTGTATAATATTTAACAATCATACCATGACCTTGAGTCGTATATGAGCTCATAGCCAATGAGGTGCGAAGTTTTATTATAATTCGTTTATATTTATTTATATACATGTATTTGTTTCTTAAAGTCATGGCAGTTTACTACTTTCGGTTTATATATTATACAAAACACTGCCTACGTGCGCAGCACATTTTTCTTACATATATTTTAGCTCTTTCTCCTATACTACTACTTTCCTATACTACTACTTTCCTATACTACTACTTTCCTATACTACTACTTTCCTATACTACTACTTTCCTATACTACTACTTTCCTATACTACTACTTTCCTATACTACTACTTTCCTATACTACTACTTTCCTATACTACTACTTTCCTATACTACTACTTTCCTATACTACTACTTTCCTATACTACTACTTTCCTATACTACTACTTTCCTATACTACTACTTTCCTATACTACTACTTTCCTATACTACTACTTTCCTATACTACTACTTTCCTATACTACTACTTTCCTATACTACTACTTTCCTATACTACTACTTTCCTATACTACTACTTTCCTATACTACTACTTTCCTATACTACTACTTTCCTATACTACTACTTTCCTATACTACTACTTTCCTATACTACTACTTTCCTATACTACTACTTTCCTATACTACTACTTTCCTATACTACTACTTTCCTATACTACTACTTTCCTATACTACTACTTTCCTATACTACTACTTTCCTATACTACTACTTTCCTATACTACTACTTTCCTATACTACTACTTTCCTATACTACTACTTTCCTATACTACTACTTTCCTATACTACTACTTTCCTATACTACTACTTTCCTATACTACTACTTTCCTATACTACTACTTTCCTATACTACTACTTTCCTATACTACTACTTTCCTATACTACTACTTTCCTATACTACTACTTTCCTATACTACTACTTTCCTATACTACTACTTTCCTATACTACTACTTTCCTATACTACTACTTTCCTATACTACTACTTTCCTATACTACTACTTTCCTATACTACTACTTTCCTATACTACTACTTTCCTATACTACTACTTTCCTATACACTACTTTCCATACTACTACTTTCCTATACTACTACTTTCCTATACTACTACTTTCCTATACTACTACTTTCCTATACTACTGCTTTCCTATACTACTGCTTTCCTATACTACTGCTTTCCTATACTACTGCTTTCCTATACTACTGCTTTCCTATACTACTGCTTTCCTATACTACTGCTTTCCTATACTACTGCTTTCCTATACTACTGCTTTCCTATACTACTGCTTTCCTATACTACTGCTTTCCTATACTACTGCTTTCCTATACTACTGCTTTCCTATACTACTGCTTTCCTATACTACTGCTTTCCTATACTACTGCTTTCCTATACTACTGCTTTCCTATACTACTGCTTTCCTATACTACTGCTTTCCTATACTACTGCTTTCCTATACTACTGCTTTCCTATACTACTGCTTTCCTATACTACTGCTTTCCTATACTACTGCTTTCCTATACTACTGCTTTCCTATACTACTGCTTTCCTATACTACTGCTTTCCTATACTACTGCTTTCCTATACTACTGCTTTCCTATACTACTGCTTTCCTATACTACTGCTTTCCTATACTACTGCTTTCCTATACTACTGCTTTCCTATACTACTGCTTTCCTATACTACTGCTTTCCTATACTACTGCTTTCCTATACTACTGCTTTCCTATACTACTGCTTTCCTATACTACTGCTTTCCTATACTACTGCTTTCCTATACTACTGCTTTCCTATACTACTGCTTTCCTATACTACTGCTTTCCTATACTACTGCTTTCCTATACTACTGCTTTCCTATACTACTGCTTTCCTATACTACTGCTTTCCTATACTACTGCTTTCCTATACTACTGCTTTCCTATACTACTGCTTTCCTATACTACTGCTTTCCTATACTACTGCTTTCCTATACTACTGCTTTCCGTTTATATATTATGCAAAATACTGCCTACGTGCACAGCACATTTTTCTTACGTATATTTTAGCTCTTCTCCTATAATCATTTAGTCATCCCTAATTTTTCAGAAATGGTTCGATGGAGGATTTTCAGATAATCTACCTGTGTTTGAATCTGGTAAAACAATCCGTGTTTCGCCATTTTGTGGAAATTTTGAGATATGTCCTCATGATAAGCAATCCTATAATTGGTTCAAGACGACGCTAGGTAAAAATATGGAAGTTGTCGTAAATTTCCGAAATATGGAGCGTGGATTCCAAGCTTTATTTCCGCCATCCAGCAAAGACTTGCACAAAATTTACAAACATGGATACAGTGATGCTTTGAATTTTCTTGGTGTTTGTGTATCTAAATAAATAAATAACCTTGCCTCCAGCTATGAGGCTCCCAGCTCAAGACCGGGGGCAATGACTACAGAACTAACGATAGTACAGTACAGAAGAATCTTTTGTAAGAGCTACATGTAGACTGACCAGTGTTGCAGTGAAGTCCACCCACCTGATCCAAGTCCAAGTCCGAGTCTGAACCATTTAAAGTGCTTATGAAACGAAAATTCAGTCTGCCTTATTTGAAAGAGCACTTAAAATGATTGAGTAACCTCTTTTGAAGTTTTTCATTTCCTTGCTTCGTTCTTGAGATATTTCAGTTTGTTTGATACACAAATTAAACATTTTGACGTCACATGTGCATGAGTTATTTCCTTATTAGAAAAAGTTATATATCTTTGTTATTATCAAACCAGAAGAATTCGAAGGAAGCATGTGGGTGTGTTTCACCAGGGCGTCTATAAGATAGGGCGGTGAAACGCCAATCTGACGTACTGAAACATGTGTGATGCACTTTAGGCATGGGGCGAGCGCGGCCAACTGCAAATTTTGATCAAAACAAAAAATCCATGTGAAATTCAAGGAGGTTGATTAAATCTCTTATAATGCTGCAACTATTGACTCGATTGCTGGTGTAAGTTTCTTGTTTTGTTATCCATACGTTGTACTGTTCATATAACATGGTGGAAGGCATGCTTAAGTATAAAACGACTAAAATTTCCAATGTTGAAGGCGAAGCCATTTATGGCTTCCTTGTCTAATTTTGCTCCACGCATAGAACATTTTACGAGCCAGAACTTAGCTTTTTTAAAGATATGTCTGGAAGGCATTAAACTTCATTCCTCTCAAATTTCATCGCGTAATTTTTTGAGCTTTTTTAGCAATAGCGTGTTGATTGCAGCCTAAAAATTTGGTTACAGTTGAGAAATTTTCCTGGCTCGAATGTTCTGAAAATGTACGTATTTGAAAGGTAGTTAAGCGTCTTGTGGTCACTTTTATATTTTTAATCGACAAAAGAATACATGTTCTTCTTACCGTATGATCATCCTTCACCAGAAACCAAAATATTAAGAGGAAATGTGAATTCTCTTCCAGCAAACTTTCGTTTCGTTCATCATGGCGGCTTCCGCAGTTCCAACTCGCACTCGTTTGTAAAATGTTTAATAACTTGCCCTGGCACCAGAACTTAGCAAATCCAAGGACGGTTACTCCATTAATAGATCTATCTTTGGTATAAATATTGTTACTTAATTTTTTGAGCTTTTTTTGCTGCATGCGAACAAACACGTCGCAAAGGGAAAAAATATATTTGGCAGACATTGCTAAAGACGCGGGGCAGGTAAATAATCTCCTCAATGTGTTCGAATATTTGGCACACGGCTCGTTTCCCCGCCCTATCTTAGAGACGCCGTGGTTTCACCCACAACACCAAACGTGTAGATTTTCATGAAGTGATTATATTTGACAATAGCAAAGATATATAACGTTTTTCGATAACTCATTGTCGTCACAATGTTTAATTTACATATCAGACAAACTGAAATATCTCAACAACGAAGTAAGGAAACGAAAAATTGCAAAAGATGTTACTCTATCATTGTAAGTGTTCTTTCAAATAAGACAGACTTAATTTTCGTTTCATATGCACTTTAAGTCCTATTCTATATTTAAAGTTCAGGTCCGCCAGTACAATTCCGAGTCTACCCATTTCAACTTGGAGTCCTTTCCAAGTACAAGTTTTAAGTATTGTGACTATGTTGTTGAACAATAATTACTGTACGTTGATAGATAGATAGTTTAATCAAACCTTAACTTGCAGTATAGATCGTTTTCATCTGACGTCACGGCGGCCATATTGGTGTACTGAAACAATGCAATGGCGGCCATATTGGTGTACCATCTTTATCGTGTGGGAATTACCTCCATTCTAATTCAAAAATTTCGTATTGTTTCTCCACCCCAATGGGGCCACCGATCACTTGAGCGAAAACGATCCATAAACTGAATTCAGGCGTGTCCTAATATATTCATATTAGGACACGCCTGAATACCGTCTGACTATGAACAATAGCGGATGGGTCATTAAGTAAGGGTGATCAATGGTTAGAGACCAAAAAGCGCACGTGTATTTTGCTTAATCAAAGAATTCAGTTTAAAATCTTTATTTTTTGTTTAAACTTATAAAACAAATAAAACAAATTATATACGGTTACATACAAATAGTTTACATGTTCAGTTTAAAACGTTTTTAATAAGATCGGCTTCTGTTATTATATCTAAGCATTCGCACTTTATAAGGCATTTTATAGGGATTTTTATTAGGGTCGTGCCTGGGGCACAGTGTGATGTATAAGGAGTCAGCATCTTGACGATTATCGTCGTCTGTTTCGTACGGGTCTTCTCCAGTTTTCCTCAGAGTTGTTGTTGTCTTGACGACCATAGTCATTTGAGTTGGCTTCCGAAACTTCATCTTTGTCGAGTCGTTTTCTCTTGAATCACTTTCATCACCAGTTATCCATTTTCGCAAAGGTTTAGGCGTGGGGGAGTTCAACTGTAGGAGGCGGCGTAAGAAGATATGACTGAGGTACAGCAGGAGCAGCTGGAGAATTTGTTGGAAAGTGTTCAACGGGTGGTGTTAGAAAATATGAACGAGGAACAGTAGGTCAAGAAGGATGATTTAACAGACTGTGTTCAGGTTGCTGAAGTTTCCATAGGGTCTTTGTCAAATTTTGCATAACTTTTAATAACTGAGTTTGAAGATCAGTTTGAACTTGATGCTGCTGGTTCTGCAGCTGTTGTTGGAATGTCAGAAAACGATCGAGTTGATTAGAGTATAGGATGTTCTTTTCATCGGGTGTTAACTGTGGTGTTGGTACAATATCTCTCATTACCTGTTCGGCTGTATTGTACATATATAGCGTTCACGATTGGTGGTTGTTGATATGAATATATCTACATATGTTCTGCTGTAGGACGGAGTTATTTTCTTCAGGTAAAACATTGGTCTTGAGACAATGTTGGTCATTCGTCGTTGGTTTCAGATCAAGCATTAAATAAGCGCGTGCATGGGCGACTCGTTGCTTCTTCATAGATGCTTGTTTATCTCTCGGAGATTTGAAAAGCACAATATAGTGGCCGTTGAGGCTGAAGTTTCTGGTTTCCACAAACACCCAGCTTGCCTTGGCACGTTGTGATACCGGACCAGTTTGACTATGGTGCCGTGGACACACGTACTTATTGGTAACTGACTTTTACTTTGAAATTGAGATACTTCGCCAGGACACTGTAACTTGCCTTATCAATAACCTTAAGAAGATTTTTGCGAGGTTCGGCATACCCGATCAAGTAATAAGTGCATGATAACAGACCAACCCAGAAGAAAGGTGGAGACCAAAGTATTTTCAAGCCATGGATCCAGTATTGAAAGAGTATCAGGACTTCTTCTGTGAGAAACCAGGTAAATTGCCAAATGAATTACATTTGGAGATCGAGTCTTCAGTGACTCCGGTTATTCATGCACCAAGAAAGATTCCAATTGCTCATCTGGACCCAACCCAAGAAAAGCTCAGAGAAATGGAAGACGGTCTGAGAAATATAGTTAAAGAAGAAGGACATACTCCTTGGGCTTGGAGTTTTGTTTATGTCTAGGGGGGCTGAAGTGCTGAACAGGGAACAGGGACATGCTCCCCCCCGGAAATTTTTTGAAATTTAGAGTCTTGGAAATGCCATTTCGTGCGTTATGAGGTGGTGATTTTTAAGAACACCGAACTGACTGAAGGTCATGAAATGTCATAAAAACTAGTTAAAATACAACACATTTCAACAATTTTTCGATTTTGTGTTTACTGGGTTGACTTCTCACTGTATATGGGTGCTTTTGGCTGACAGGAATGAGGCTGTAACAGTTACTTTAGCCTAACGAGTAACCTATAATTTGTGAATGGTGATTGATGAGTCAGTTGATGCAAAATTTCTTAGTAAGAATCCAGACAAGTGGAGATCCAGAATGGCGAAAAGCTGAAGTGTTGCCCAGATCTTACAATTAGTACTATAGTAACAGACGATCGAGGACGTATATAGAAGAAACAGAAAACATCTTATTGCCACCCCCAAATGACCATGCTGTGGTTCCACAGGCAGAAAGTTCTTCACGAGCCAATCCAAGTCAAGAGGAGTTTTCCAACTGACTATCAACTATAGATTGAGTTCTACTTTAACGTGTTTAATCTTTTTTGCATGCACTGATTCTATCTCGTTTCGTCAAGTCCTTTCACAAAAAGACGCGATTTTCAAAGGAGTCCTAGTAAATAACAAAAACTGATATCAAAAACAAATAAACTCTGAAAATGATTACATGCAAGGTACGTCATGATTATTACATTTTATAAAAGCCTGCTTCGAAGACCTGAACGGACATATATACGGTCCGTCAAGAAGTTGCAGTGTTGTAGGACTTGACGGTTCCGCGGACTTTACTACAGCCAAATATTTAAAGCAGGAGCTATATATATAGACTATATAGTTAAACACGAAATATTTCTAAGTGGGATATTCTATTTAGCACATTATTGAAAAAATGTAACGAAACGATAGTTTATTATCCAAAATTTTGCTTCCATTTTAGATAAAAAGTCGCTTTTATTTTACTTTGTTCAAACGGGCAACTGGAAGTAAAAATCATTAACAATTTCCGTAAAGTGTAGCGAAACTAACCGTATATATATTATTTAAAAAATATTACGTTACAGCAAGATAAGAAAAAGCCCAAGTAAACACAAATAAAACTGATCAAATATTGTTAGTTTATTGAAAAAATGTTTGCAAATGTATTGCTAAACGTTAATTTGATAGGACATAATGTCTATTTAGAAAAATATGGTGTTAAAAATAGGACGAATTTTGAAGTCTAATCTAAAACCGCGGTTATTGAAGGTAGAGATTACCCAATTCTGATGAATATGCCATGTCTTAAAGTAAATCATATGAAATAACCTCAAACACCAAAATAAGGTGATATGTTTGGCATGAAAAATTTCAAGCCCAATATTTTCCAACTCGATTAATGAGTTAACATGAGTTATATGTCTTGAAATTTTTCAAGCCAAATATCACTCAAGAACAAATCAACTTCTCTTGTTGACCTGAAATATTTCAAGTCAATCAATGAAATAAATATACGATATTCTAATATAAAAGAAGAATTAACATTTTTGGCTTGTTATTATTCAAGCCAAAATTGGACAGAGGCATTAAACAACGTTGTTGGTCACAAATATTTCACATTAAATACCTAGTTAAATAACAGACCATTATCGAGTATTATTATAATTTACTATATAAAATAGAGTGTTTTATTGATGTTTCCGCCACTAATAAAAACGATAATCTGACATGTGTGATTATTTATGATAATCTCACATGTGTCGTTTATCCGGTGAAACATATTAGAGCTTACTTCTCTATTTTTGTGGAAAAATAGGACTATTTTTTTATATAATAAACAGAACAATACATGAATGCTTGGAAATATGAAATTATTTCTCGTGTTGACCAAGATCAAATTCGCTTTGCTCACTTGTGAGATATTGAGAAAATGATTTCAATAATTTGCTTTCAAGCAAAGTTATATATAATTCCATTTATAATATGCATGACAAAATTAATGTATTCTGATTGGTTGAGAGGAGTGCAATAAAATCGTTAATTCCAGGCAAATGGCGTCTATTTCGTAGTGGACAGATTTTCACTTTCCCAACGACTTGTGGTACACTATGAATTGAGAAT
Organism: Corallium rubrum; assembly: GCA_964035015.1. Lineage (NCBI taxonomy): Eukaryota > Metazoa > Cnidaria > Anthozoa > Scleralcyonacea > Coralliidae > Corallium > Corallium rubrum. The sequence continues at coordinate 15,687,739 of OZ035997.1, forward strand.
ACCATTTAAATATTTTCAAATGAATACACAGAACACCTAAACTGGAAAAATTGTTTGCGATCAAAACAGCAGTTAAATATTCCAATAAACAGAGAAATATGTAATATGACAATATAGCCAAAACATTGTAATTTTGTCATAAATACTATAAATAAGTAATCATATGATTTTGCTCGTGCAATTAATGATTAACACTACTCGTGATATTTGAAAAAATTAAATTTTCAAAAATCACTCGTAGTGTTAATCCTTAATTGCACTTGCTGTCATATGATTACATATACTAATATTTGGCCCAAAATATTTAGTAGTTCAAAGGAAATTTAAAACAAAAATATCACTTAACACGATGTTTAAAAAACAGATGAATGTCCCCAAAAATGTTTACATGTAAATTAAAACTGTAATCTTTGCTCTATAAGTCTAGCTCTTAGTAGATCTTTCTCTAAAACAAGGCATTTTAGTCCTGCATTTAAACATGCAACTGTACAAGATCCTGCGCCACTGCAGGAATCTAAGACATGTAACAACTTGTCGGGATGAAAGATTTCCAACAAGGAAGAATACAAAGCAACAGCCTTTTGTCTTTTGTAAATGACACCACTATCTTTTTCTTTGGTGAATGGCTCACTGGGTATGGAAAACATATCACATCCCTTAATAGTCTTGTGATTAGTTCGACTAGCCACAAAAGGCAAAACTGTCTTTGTTAGGTGATTACTATCTACAAGTATAAAAAGATAAAAATATATTTAGAAATACAAGTCTAAGGCAACTTGTGCATTCATGAATTACCAGTAAAGCAACTATAGTGACATATATATTACTCCCAAACTTTGAAAAACATTTGAATAATTACATGCCTTTTGGTGTATGACTTGAGTCATGGAAGTAAGCCAAGTCCCAACTCATACCCATCAATGAAAATGCTTGTCTTGCAGCATCAATTTTATCCATCGAAACACTTGTGGATTTGTAATCTGGAAACATCATGAATATGCATTCCATGACATTGTTCATTAGATTGATGCTCCTTATCATCCGCATGAACTTTGTAATTTCTTCAGTCTTCCAGGTCTAAATTGTAACAATACAGCACAGAAAATTTAAAATACGATCATACATACCAATTTGATCTAAACTGTCTGCTTTGGGGATTACCACACATATAAACCACCTTACACAGAGTGATCAATGTTTAATACAGCTATGGACCCACGCACTCTACAGAAGTACATGCATCACGATATCACAGCCATTTGAAACATTATCACCCCAATAAACAATTTTAAAGTCTAAGATAAGGACATTTATCAATAGAATTTTGCAATTAGCCAATCAGAGAAGAATATTTGATCACACGTATGTGTTTTGAAACCCAGTAAAGGTTGTGCAAACTGCACAAACAAAGAACAATCTATTACCACATTTCTTAATTGCAGTATAAAATAATTCAATGTGAAACCATTGTCTAATCTAATATTCACTAATATCACAAAGTGACGATTGAGAAGCTATTTCATAAACTCATGTATCGTATTTTATGAAGGGTTGAAACTGGACCACTGAGAATAGTTGTGGGGCCCTGAACAAATTGACCCCACTGGCAGCCATGTTGGTACACCCAAAAGATGCTCTCAACCAATCAAAATGCAGTAATTTTGTCTTGCATATTATAAATATAATTATTGTCCTTGCATAATCATTGCAAAACCAACTTTGAAACTCGAACTAGCTATCTGGACCAACCTGGGTGGAAATCGAAGCAAATTAATTTTATTTAGTTCATGTTGTTTTCGTTCTTTTGGGTGAAGCAACATGGCCACCCGTGGGGTCAACCAGTAGATCATTCCCACCTATCCAGTTAGTATAGAGATCAGTGGGCCCAGGGAAAATTATCGATTAGGGGACCCTAATGACATCACATGTTGGGTTGTGTCTAACATCACATGTTGGGTTGTGTCTATGTGTTCTCAATTTGTCCCCTGAGTTGGTGGCTAAAAATGAAGTTTGTGTTACTGATCTGTAATGCTTTCTGGTTGCAAACACTTGAGAACAACAAAAATCACTTGGCCTATTACCTCGTAATTTTCAATGTTCTCTCGTGTTTTAAAACATTAGAAAACAATATGTGATTTTCATTATTCCCTCATGTTTTACAAACATTCGAGAACAATGAAAATTACTCGGTCAATGGCCTCGCAATTTTCATTTTCCTCTCATGTAACCCCTGGTAAAACACTTTTTTATGAAAATAATACATAACTCATTTATGAAATATTACATAACTTTTGTAACCATAGTATTTACTCATCATTGTACATTGTATTCCATAAATATGAACATAATTCTAATTTGTTCATTACACTTAAAAAAACACACAATACCTTTGGAATATCAATAAAAATGATTTCTGCACCCCGAAAATCTGAAACCTTTGGGTCTTTGCTTATTGTTGACATTATTGTGCCAAGAAATCTGCATATACCGGTACAGAGTCGTTTCGCGACATAAAGTCGTTTCGCTACATACATGTATGTAAAGTTGTTTCGCTTCAACTATCGGGTTGTTATTATAACCATGTAATTACTCATTTATATTAAATATATTGTGTACGAAGATACACGTGGTTTGACAGCTCCGTAGACAAAAAGAAAGAACAAGCTTCTTCTCCACTTTCTCAGCGTCTTTCCGTTTACTCAGCGTCTTGGAGCCACGTTAGCAAGTTCCCGCGAAGGCAACATTTTCAAGACAGCGCGTGGTTAAACGTTATTTCTGTAGACTTTGCCACAACAGAAAAACACGGGTTAAACACGGGTTTTTCTGGCTGCGGAACAGGTTGTATTATCCGAAATACTGCGAATAAAGGCGAACTTTTTTGTGAAAACCCGCGACATTTTTGTCGTTTAGCGGAAAAATACAAATATCGATATATTGGTATTATAGGTATTTTTTTCCGGTATCGGTATTCGTTTTTTTTTTCAATACCACATCGGCCTAATTTTAATAATAATATCTTAAACTATTTGCATGCCTCGATTTTAATTGACAATCATCCTCAAATTGAGAAACAAGAAAATAAAATGACAAAATATTGACTTGAGTTTTCCTATTGATATCGGCCGTCTTAGAAAATCATGAAAATTTCCTGTGTAGACTTTTATTCTTATCGTGGCTATTCGGGTCTAAAAGCTTTAAACCATGATTATCTGTTACTGCTAGTTTAAACAAACGGCAGCTTGTTCTTGAGCTTTGGCGTGAAACGCAACGGGAGATATCACTATGACAATACGGGAATATAAACCCATATTGCCACAGTGATATCGACTTTAATATTAAATTGAAAAAGTCGGCACGGAGTGTGGCTCAGAGTTAAATTACAACGTCTGCCATTTGATTTTAGTTTTGTGGCTAAGTAGTTCGCGTTTGTGATGGTAAAAGACGATATTTCGGAAGTGCTAAATTTGTAATTTACTGTGTAATAATAGAAACAACGACCATTAGCTCACAACTACGATAACAACGCGGATGTCAGTCGAACCACCCGAACTTCGATTTTCCCGCGGCGCGCAACTTAAATCTGCTCAAATACCCGATTGCCGAAATTTGCCGGTTACAGAAAAACAATTCTATGCACAATTCTCTGACTATGCAACAAGCGAAAACATCTAATTGATGTTCTAAAAATACTGCCTGCGATGATGGAAACGGGCACTTCCAAAGCACAAGAAAAACGTCAACCGTTGCACCTTGTACCGTAGAAAGTATATAGAACAACAAAGCAAAACTGCCAATATTTAGAATGTAGTACTGACGTTTCGAATGAAACCATTCATCAGAGTACCATATGCAAAACAACACAATGATATCTTTGGCACATACCTTCTTTAATTGAAAATTTTCTCATTATGGTTTCGTGAAAGGCGTTGTCGTCCACCACTGGCACCAGATTATCCACTTTTGCCCTCTTGGACCTTTCATTCATGTTCAGTTCGTCTGGTCGGGGATCCAAGACGGAAACTCTGTTTAAAAGTCTACTTTTTCGTCGAGTAGTTGTTTGGTTTTCTACTTTTCGTCCTTTGGGTGTATCCACAGCATGCGGTGACGGCGGATCTGATGCAGATGTTTCGTGGCTTCCCTCGAGTTTGACAACGGCGTCTCTGAACGGCATAACTCTGACTCTCCAGATGAGCTTTGGGTTGGACTTAGCTCCAACACTCGAGATGAGCTTTGGATTGGACTTACTTGTAGCTCCGCGACACTCGAGATGAACTTTGGCTTGGTTTAGGTTTGGCACTAGCGACGGCAGTTTTTGTGTTGTCGAGTTTACTGATCACCTCATTCACTCTAGCGGTAAAACTTTTACTTGATTTTACAAAGGGCTCAAAATTTCGCAAGAAATTGTTACCAGTAAAATCGAACAACGTGAGCTTGAACACCATTGGCATTTGTTTATCGCGGAACTGAATCTACAACGAATAGAGAAAAAAGCATTGTTCATACCATAAAAAGACTTTTATATTAGAGAGAGAGAGAGAGAGCGAGGTTAAAAAAAGGCCAATATTAAAAAAGTTTTACATGCTAGAATGTGAGCACTGGAATGCTTGCTAACCTTTAACGCGTCTGGTTTCTTTTCACTTGCTTGAATGTTGACTACATCCAACAGCAAGTTTCCACCGCTTGTTGCTCTACCAATTCCTCTTTCTACATAAATCTTCGACAACTCACGTTTAAACCACCATTTTGCTCGATCGAACCTTTCTTTCGAGCTTCGGTTACCGGCACCACACTCCATTTTCGACTATGCGATTTAAAACTTCAAGTGGTCCAAGTCCAACGAAAAGAAACGATCTGATGGATACCGACGCTATCGTGTGTTGAACGAGAAAGCATTGTGTCAGTTTTTAATCCAATCGTATTCAAGCGGCTGGTCTTTCTTAGCTACTTTCTTTGTTCTCAATTTGTCACTTGGTGATAGATAGCATACATATTTCCTGTTAACTCATTATCTACTACGTTGGTCCACATTCCTGAAGGCTAACGTAACTATTATAAGAAAGGACAGATTCAACCATTGTGACCAGTGTTCTCACTTTTTAAGGAAATTTCCTTAAAAAAGACCATCACTGTGGGGGGAGGGGTCAGTATTAATAGTATATATTATACAATCTTTTCAAAAGTTCTTTGTGTCTCTCTTTGTTCTAATCCCCTCCCCCGATGAGGACAGGACTATGCAAATAAGTTGTGAGAGCCCTGATTGTGACAGCTATGTTTGTGGGGTTTTTTTAGTTCGTGCCTGATTTAAAGACTTAGCAAGCGCAGTTTTGCCAGTCTACAAACATACTAATTTTTCTCTGTTTTGTCCTTCAGGGCATGCATGTGTAGCCCTTCTGCTGTTAGACACAGTAAAATAGTCTGGTGTTAGCCAGAGTGAAATAGTCTGGTGTTAGCCAGAGTAAAATAGTCTGGCGTTAGCCAGAGTAAAATAGTCTGGCGTTAGACAGAGTAAAATAGTCTGGTGTTAGCCAGAGTAAAATAGTCTGGCCCTACTCGGTTTAGGCAATTTGAGAACGCTTTATTAGAAAACAGCTTGGCAGTAAGCAATAACATCAAGGGACCACTCATGTTAAAGGGCTAAATTATGCGAGCCAATCAAAATCAAGCAAAAAAGGATAACGCTCGAGAATTCGTTATTTGATCGCGCACCTGGCAAGGATGTTCTTATCTGAAGGAAAACATTGTCTGAAGTTTGATTCAGTTTTTCGTTGCGCATCGCTTAAACGTGATTTTCCATTGTTGGTATTTAATGGCTTATGGAGTGAATTGGAGGAGCCCGACTGTTGTTGCTCAACGATAACCAGCCCGTCGTCAAATACGAGAGAAATCTTTTCATGTAGAACAAGTGATTTAGAGCAGGACGACGCCGATTCGATAACTAGCCCGGCGTCAGATACGAGAGAAATCGTTTCCTGTAGAACAAATTATTCAGAACAGAACGGCGCCGATTCGATAACTAGCCCGGCGTCAGATATGAGAGAAGTTTTTTCATGTAGAACAAGTGATTTAGAACAGGACGATGCCGATTCGATAACTAGCCCAGCGTCAGATACGAGAGAAATCTTCTGCAGTAGAACAAATTATTTAGAACAGGACACCGCCGATTTTTACGATTCTCTTCTCAGCACAGTAAGCGATAGTTCTCCAAACATTGGAATAAAACGGGCTGCACATTCAGATTTATCACCATCGCTGAGCTGTGGGTCGCCTGTCGGCCATTCTACATTGTTACACTCAGATACCGACCACGACAGCGACATTGGATGCTATTCAATTTCTTACTCTAGCAGCGAAAGTCACGAGGAAGAAGGTAACTATTATATTGTCGTACAACATACTAAGTAATTCTACCAATTAAATTGCTCTGCTTTATCCGCGCGTAAACATTTTGGCAAGAATAAACTAGGTGGTCTATATTCTGTAATTTATTAGATCGCGAACATGGCGGATCACGCGGCAAGCAAAATAGGCCGTAGCTATATTTGCGGGCCTGTAAACGAACTTCTCTAGACTAGTTGTTTCTCTCGAGAAACGTTAGATATCTACGTTCCATGTTTCGCCAGTACACTGCAACCTTTCTATATTTCGATTTGTGTTTAAACACTGCCTACGCAGCACACTACTTTGACATCTCTATATAGATCTATATATTTATGGTTTTCTTTCCAGATTTAATTTTTTTTGATAAAGTTCAGTCAAAATGTTAAAGTACACCAGTGAGTGCAGTTTAGTTTGTAATTTAGTGTACTCACTGGTCGGGTTAGGTTTGTGTGTATATAAAGCTGGGCGCGGTAAATGTTGCTGTTACAATTTATGGTATCCGTTTGGGTTAGAAGACCCAGGAAATCATGCTTTGCATTTAAAGTCAAACAAAAAACTATAAAAGGGCTCATTTTCTTATTTAAAAATATAAAGTGTGGAAGCTAGGAGCAATTTCGATTTGTTTGTCTGATTTTTAGCCTTTAAATAGTAACTATGCGTGTCGCTATTGGCAAGCATTGTACCGGTTTGGCGGTTTTATCAACCACGTGCTTACATTCGATTTTACTTTCCCCGTGTTTGCGAAATTCGTTGGGAATTCCGATGTTCGTTCGCAACTTCGGAATTATGTTGCCAAGGTTGACAAATTATCCAGTCATATTAAATGAGCTTTGATCCAAACCTCGGAGTTTGATTGGATAATTTGTCAACCTTGGCAACGTATTAAAAATTCCGCAGTTCCCAACTAACTTCGGAACTGGGAACTTCCCAACGAACTTCGCAAACCACGGCGGTAAAATAATATGAAATCAACTGTAAAATCTCAACGACTATGAAATTCGAACTCAATCAGGATTCGAGTCTATTCAAATAGACACAGCCCTCCTCAAACAATTAGCGAAGCAAATAAAAAGTAGGGTGCCGCTTAGGTAGTTAACTGAAATACAAATTGAAAGAAAGTAAGGTTGGCGTACGTAGATACTAGATGTCTAAAGGCCTGGCCAAACGCTTTCAACATCGCATTCAACATTGTTCAACATTGTTGAATTCAACATGTTGAAAGCGTTTGGCCACCCCTGTTGAATGATGTTGAACGTTGTTGAATGGTGTTGAATGATGTTGAACGAAATTTTAACATGTTCAAATTTTCGTTCAACACGCGTTCAACATTTCTATTGTTCTCAAAATGTTGAAAGGTGTTGAACGCATTTGGCCACATTTCATTCAACTTTGTTGAACAGAGACATGCGCCATGCGGGATATTGTCGATTCCAGCTTTTGTGTAGCCCGCATTCAATTAATTGTCATTCATGAATGCTGAACGATGTTGCATTCATTTGGCCACTCGTGCTTTCAACATCATTCAACATCGTTCAACAATGTTGAATGATGTTGAATGCGATGTTGAAAGCGTTTGGCCAGGCCTTAACGTTTCGAGCAAAGGGTCTTCGCTTGAAACGTTAGACATCTATGTTCTTTATACTATACTTCACTTAAAAAGTTTTAACAAAGACCAAGATGCTGGGCAAAGCGAGTCCTTGCAAGGTATGGATTTTTTTCTACACCTAACCCAGAAGTGGACAGATGGTACCATTAAAACCATAGAACAAATGTTGCTAAAGCGTGGGGCTTATATCAGCTTGTTTCTGTACAGGGATGTAACACACTTGTTAATTGATCAGTATGTCAAGAAAAAACCCTTGAAACTGACAAAAACATTTTCAAGAAATAATCCTTCAATGTCATTGATAGCAACAAGCTGTTGTAAATATGGCACAACAAATTATTGGAACTGTATCGAACAGGCACTTAAATTAGGTATTAAAGTTGTCAAAATCAATGAGATATTTGACAACGCCTTTGAACAGACAGAACTATTAAGAGAAACTAGTATTAATAGGGCTGACAAAAAATATATGTATGTGAAACAGTGGTTGCAATTATTATTATGACCTTGCTGGCTTGTTGTATCAGCATTTTAATAGACTTTACTAACTTTTAGCAAAAGCGCTCTAGAGTGGAATATCGAAATTAATATTAAGTTTACTGTACTTAATGAATGATCACTTACATGTACTTAATGAATGATCACTTACATATAACTTTACGAAAACTCCCGTTGTTTTTATCATTGTCTTTCCCTTTGTATGGAATGACCAGGATAGTAGTTGAATATAACCAAACAACTATTTAATATCATGATGAATACACATCTGTATATAGAAAACGCAACTGCATGAAATACAGGAATAACATCGATACATGATCAGTTTACTAGCCTGTGTACAGCCGCTCTCCCGTGAGAAGAAAATTTTGGGGAGAGAGCGTCTGTGAGTTCGAGGCGATAATCGTGTTCCAGGTCACGTGGATATTCCACGGATTCGTGGAACCATATCTGATTGGCCCTTACACAGTCTTATTGTATTACACAAGTTTTAATTGGCTGCTGATAGCATAAATTATAATTTGGTTGAACGAAGATTCAACGAACATAGAAGCGAAGTAAATAACTGCCGTATCTCGTTCGATTCTTCAAATTATCTTCTGATTACACGTAATTTATGGCAGCCGCTGATACTGAAGCCAAGCAACTTCAAATATTACAGATTCAGATTGATTGTATAACTGAAATAGTATTTCCAACGGACAATCTATCGTCGGTAAGACTACGATTTAAAAATACCTAATTTTCGACATTTATAGGAGTTGGTTGTTATTATTAATCATGGCACATCTGAATTGACAATTGTGATACTGGAATTAAAACATACAACGACATTTATGAATATGATACAGTCAGTCAATCGGACAGTGTGGACAAAACGCTATGTTTTTGAAGCCACACACATGAAATTGTACTTGACCGTGGTCCTGAAGTCTGACCTTTGGTTTATAGTAAATACGCTGTTCAAAGACTCTCGTTCTCGCACACACGTCTTTTTGATCAAATACAGTTTTTAATTTGTTAGTTTCTTCACGACATATAATAAAGAAACTTTGAAAGTATTATGAAGTTATTCAATAATTATTATAATTTACTTAAAATCCACGTGACCTGGAACACGATTATCGCCTCGAACTCACGGGAGAGCGGCTGTACACAGGCTACAGTTTACTTGAAGTATTAATTGCTAAAAACCGCTGTACTGCTGTCCACGCTTCGCATGCATGCATGTATAAATATTAAATCCAATCAAAAGCACAGAATAGTAATACAACTGTGTCAAAAGCGAGGGCAGTACTGCTACGCACTTTTATATATCAATGGCTTGACTACAAATTAGTGAGTATAAAAGTACATGTAATATAACTGTATAACCGTTCTAAAGTAAATGCTAAAAATCCAGTAAATATGGTGATTTTTACATGAATTTATTTTTTAGGTTTACACTGGTCCTTACAGGAAATCAGCAGCAATTTTAGTGGACGATATTTGGCAACATGTCAAAATTGGTGAATTTGTGGCAGTAAGACTTGAAAATTATGACAATGTTCCTGTCAGTGGGAAAGTTGTTGGGAAAGAAACCACTACATTTAAAATGCATTATTGGCTTCATGAAAGTGGTAATCCTTGGATAGATGAACTACCAAAAGAGTGTGTTTTACTTGCAGCATTTCAGCTAAATGATAGTGATAAGCTCCAGGCCAGCACAAAAAAAACGGATTAGGGAATTCTATGCTCAATATCAATAAACTGATTAGGAATTATAAAATAACAGGTGTCCTACACTTGCTCTGATTGGACAAGGCCAATTTCAATCAGAGTACAGAGATCTGTTTGGCTTAATTTTCATCTTATATTGTACAATGCATGCTTTGTTTGGTTAAATATGTCTTAGATAATCACTTGGCACAATTATTTGATCACGCCATCATTTGTCATTTGAGTCTTGATCACTTCAGTGGCTTCTCCTTGGGTTTTATGCTGTAAAATGGTTATTTTATAAAACAAATAGAAAATAGCTTTTGTGACTCTTCACTGTGATACAAACACAAATGATGCAATTTCAACTGGAAGAAATGCATGAAAACACTTGGCTGCACCTCTTGTTTCCACTCAGCATTTTTTCCGGTGGAAGTAACATCATATCTGTGCATGTTTGTACCACATTACAGAGACATGCAAGCAATTTTCTATTTGTTAAATAAATAGCCATGTTTATATAGCGTGATACAAACAAGAGTGAGTTGGAAGAATTCAAAAATTTATGTGAACCCAAGGTATAGCTGAGGGTTTACATAAGTTTTGAATTCTCCCAAACTCATTTGAGTGTTTGCACCACGTATATAAACACAGGGCATCCATTTTTAATTTCTTTTATGAAATAAGACTAAGAAATGTGCCATGACATCACAACCATGTTTGCATAGCCTGATATTAACATGGTAACTTACTGATCACAGCGTGCGTAAGACACATGCAACCTGTTAAAGAAATACCAAATGGTTTTCCGTGTTTGGATACTCTGATCCAAACACGCGGGAAATTGCGAGACTGGAGAAAAGCATAACAAAACACGAGCTGTAGGTGAGTGTTTTTAGCTTTTCGAAAGTTAAGCAATTTCCCAAGTGTTTGCATAAGAGTCTCCAAACACGGGATTATTTGCATTTTGCAATGTTGGGAAGAAGTTGTCTAGTAGGCAAGAATGGATTAAAGTATCTTAATAAATCTATTCTTTAGTGTGTTACTGTAATTGTCAAGGACATGTGCTCTGTGCAGGAATGAGTCCATTCACTCTACATGCAATTTAACTTTAAAGTGAAAATGCATGAAAACAACTATAATTATAACAATAAACTACATGTATATACTGTACTTGTGATGCCACTTGGAGACAAAAGCAATGGCATTGCTATTGTGCCCAATTTGGACTTACTATTTTTGCTGATACAGTATGCTGTAGACTTTCCTGAACAAGTAAGATTGTGTCAAATTAGCTAGAAGAGTGTAACCATGGAAGACTGTCTGAGCAGAAACAAGTTAATTTACTGTATATAAGTTCAGATTAGCTTTTATCACTTTATTTTCATGTTTAAGTGTTCAATTAAGTTTAGTACAGTATGTCAGATCAATGCAAGAATTATGGCTTGAAGCATGTTAAAAAATGCAAACCAATGCTTTTCAATCCTTTATACTAAAGTGTTTAAGTGTGTGGCAATTGCTGGACAAACTAGAATTAAGTGTTTGTTTTGTATGCCGTAGAACTAGGCTATGACTTCAATAACTTCAAGCTATTAGGCATAGCTGTTTTTGACAGACAATATTTCTTTATATAGTTGACTTGTAATGAATAAGTCCAAGTCATTCTTTTATATGTGTATGAGGTACTATATATATTAAACTAAAATGTGCTGTTTTGCTGGAGAAATGTGTACTGCATATTGTTGCATCAGTCTAGAATTATATATACACAATACTTTTTGTTGTTTTGCTAAACAAATTTACTTTTGATTCTTTGAATAGAATTACGTCTTGAAATAATAAAGCCATTAAGGCATTATTTCCCGGTTTTTGTGAACTAATTAGATAACCAGTATTTTTTATTACCAGACATAAATTTATATTAATATTGAATTGGCTTGAAAAAAATCACACCAAGGAAGTGTTGCAAACTAAGGCAGGTTGTTGCTTTTTGTTGGTTTGCTATAGAGAAACATGTTTAAATATCTGAATAGACTTATGGCTTAAAGAAATTCAAGCCAAAGGATCATATCAAGGTGTTGTGACGAATTTTACTATTTCTACAGGTCATTGTATTAAAACTGGCCTGTAAAAATGCAAGCCAAATACAGCTATTGTTCATAATCAGCTCGCATATCAGCGCCGTGTTCTGGCATGAATAATTCCAAGCCACAGTGACTAGTGTGAGGACATGGAAGCTCAGAATTTACCCAGTTTTCCAAAAGCGAAATATGGCTGACTATTTTTGAAATGATAATGGTTATTCATAAAAAAAATATTATATCTGGATTATTATGCTAAAAAAAGTATTTTTCCGCCGGTTTCTCAGTAAATAGAATATCCCACTTAACAATATTTCGTGTTGTTATTAACTTTGAGAGCAAATGTGGTTTAAGTCGAGTGTATAATGCGATTACGGTATTACCTGACTCTTCCTGGCAGTTCCTGCATTATATTGCCACTTAATTTGCAATTTGGGCTCTTGAATACTCAGCCCAATATTTAGCGATGTACATGTATGGCATATCAGACAGATCGCTGAAGGTATTCACTTCATTTACTTGTCAAATTCGAAGAATTAATTATCAGTTGTGAAATGAAACCATTGCAATTTAGTCTATTGCCTATTGGATACATCTACGCTCGGTATATATAGAAAATGTGTGGACGCGATTTTTTGTTCAGGATACATTGTGTATAAAATGTGTTTTCAGCTTAGTTTCAGTTTAGGTTTGACCATGCAAGTGATGCAACGATATATTGTAACATTCACACCGCGTGTGAACTGAAAGACACATTCTATATATACTGAAAAAAATAGCCGGCGACTGCGATTTGGCTAAGCTACGAAACCTGCTTTATAGGTGTTCAGGGATGTTGGCCAGCCTTTGCCTGTCTGGCAATTCTGATTTAACGAGTAATACAAAGTTTGAACTCGGTCTTTGCTGATCTTTGTCATTGTTTTTTCAATCGGTGAGCCTATTCTTGGTTTTCATCTGACGTCACTGCGGCCATATTGATTTGGCACAATGAAATGGCAGGTAAAGGGTATTTTCGTGAGCCGTGAATTGCCAATATATTTTCTTGTGAAATGTGAAATGCCGGAATTTTGTGTCGTGAAACGTGATTTGTATTCCAGCCGTGATCATGAGCCGTGATTGTCGATAATAATTGTCCGTGAAATGAGAATAAAGTACTGAAGTTGTCATGAACTGTGCATGATTGAGCATTACGTATTTTATAATTTTTAAGATTATAAGTTTAATTTGTTCTGATCTGCGAGAGCCATCGTTCTCCTAGACTTGCCATACTCGTCCCTATGCCTACCGTTCCCAAGAGCCCGCAGGGTCTTTCCGCAGCGGGGGGCGGGGCGGGGTGTTTAATTTTTGGAAAGCATGGGTGTTTCCTGTCTCGTTTGGCTAACTAATATTTTAGTATATAATGCTGTATAATTTTCTCAATAAAGTTTAGAAAACATCCAATTTGGACAAAATCTTTTGTAAAAATAATAAAATGTGCCATTAAAAATATGTTTTAAAAGTTTCAAAATTTTGCTCAAATGTGCTGTCAGATCGCGGGAAATTATGCCATTTTAGAGACCCAAATTTCAAAAAGTTTCTGGGGAAGCATGCCCTTGGACCCCCCTACAACTGTGGACCACAACTTTGACTGACGTTTTCAAAATCCTAAATCCACCCCTATGAGCTTCAATCTACTTCGCCTTCCGTGTGAATAATTGTCACAGAGTTGATTAAACGTTATTGGTACGTATAAATAGGTATAAGCTAACTATAATAACCAAAATTGAAGGCTAGACTGGGCAGTTAGCTGATTATAATAAATTATATACCAAAGTAGGTCGGATGAAAAGGTTACTGCAAGTACTAGAATATTTATAGGTTAGAGTACGATTGCAGTAAGACATTCTTAAGTTTTTCCTTAAATTTTGATTTCCTGAAATTCTTAATTTCTTCATCAATTCGGTTCCACACGCTAGGGCCAACAAATCTAATATTAAATTTTCCATAGTTGGTTCTTATCTTAGGCAAAGAATAAGATGACCTTGAAGCAAGTCTGGTGTTGATAACTATGTTTTTCATGACTAACAAGGAGAAAGAAATTATTAAAAATATCAGGCAGATTCCCTGCAAGATATTCATGCACTAATAAAGCATTGTGATAAAAAACAAGATCACTGAATTTAAGAATTTTTAGATTTATAAAGAGAGGATTTGTGTGATGATTATAATCGGAAAACGTTATCAAGCGAATAAACTTTTTCTGTAGGACAAACAATGGATTTATCGAGGACTGGTAAGTATTTCCCCAAGCAACTAGTCCATATGTCAAGAATGGGTAAATCAAAGCATAATAAAGATTTGTAAGAATATTATTAACATTAACAAAATTTCGTATTTTACATATAACTCCAATAATACGTTTGATCTGTTTTGAAATTTCAGAAACTTGTGCTTTCCAGTTGACATGACAGTCAATCACAACACCGAGATATTTAATACCATAGTCTTGTATAAGTAACTGATCATTTAGAAAAAAATTTGCATAATATAATTAGGCATAATATAATTAGCTTCACCACCCTCATTTATCCTATATGCTATTCATATTCAAATATTTCGTACTGTTTCACCACCCCAACGGGGCCACCGATCACGTGAGTGAATGCAAGTCAATTCAGACAATATCGTTGAGTCTTATTCAGATCAAAATTATTGCTGTTTGTGCCTGTTGTGCTTGCAAAGTGATGCAGGTTGTGAACTGTTAAAGCCCCCCCCCCCCCCAATCTGTGAAAAGTTAGTATGATGTCGTTTGCTCATTATATACATGCCGGAACTCGCGTTCAACTCCCGTGGTCAGTTAGATTTATCACTGACTTATTACTTTTATGAGTTTTATTTGGGACTCCTACGCCCATGCATCAAATTATAAAATACTGCCAAAAATAATTCAAAAATCTTATAAATGTTTACGTCAACGTATATTGAGTAGCGAAGCATATATAAACAGGGCGCGCCCTGGTTATAAACGTGATGAATCACGCGCGAGGCGCGATTGAGGGTTAAAATATCTTTCATTCTGTACCAGAACAAATGGGAAAATGTTCAAGCAGCATTTGGTTGTATTTTTGCACCCCAAATTAACTATTTCCAGCCATCAATTAATGTTTTGCCATTGGCCGGAAGTGAAATTAACGAATCTCGTGTAACACGCGTGGGGATAATAGTGTGAAAATTGATTTGCAGCCCATGATCGCAAGACAACTGGTATCTGAGAGTGATGAATGAGTTTATAGAAGAGCATTCATAAATTGCTTTTTATTAATGAATCCGTTAAATCCCTTGCCTTGCCGCTCTTCGTATGGTGAGTTATTGTTGGTCAAGAGAGTGAATAATTTATATCGCTTATCTGACACAGAGCAAGTGTTATGCATATAAGCGTACATATCAAATTTCTTCCTGTAAAGATTTGTGTCGAGTTTCAGAATTGGTTGATATTTAACTTGATCACGAATGGTTTAATAGCGCGTTTACGTCTTGTAGAAGTGGACGATCGATTGAAGAGTAAAGATATAACAGATCATGGACATCTAAAAGAAACGTAAGTTGTGTAGATATATTAGTTAAGGTTTATACCTCGAGAATGTTTTGAAGTATCTGATCTGTCATGAACATTTGAACCATTTAAAACGAGAAAAGTGTTCGATTTTAATAGTATATAGCTTTCTCTTTGCCAAAAGCTTCAAATGTTTGGAAATGTCAATACCTCTGGGAATTTTATACGTTGCTGTGATTGAATGTATTGGTCTGTTTTCAAGTATAAAATATTCTGAGACGTCAGAGGGGTCTTGCCAAGCCTTTTGGCAGATGAAAATTGCTCATTCAGACGGGAATTTTTCTGTACCGTAACTTTTCTTTGGCAGGATAAGATTGTTAGAAATTATTTTCGTATTGACTATTCAATTATTATTACGTCGATGTGTATTGTTTATTGTGTATAAAGTTATTAATTCTTATATGTCACACCATTCAGTTGATGGAGGTGATGAAGCATTTCAAAACATAGGTAAATTTAACTCTACGGACTTACACTCTGTATCTTTGTAATACAGTGATAAGTTACTTAGTACATTATTTGACTCCGTGTGATTAGTGTGTCGTGACTCGAGGCTTTCGAACTTTATAGGTGAATAGACAGCCTGTATAAAACCTCAGCATGATTTCTGTGAAATGCTACTGCACTGTCGTGATGAGGTGGATATATGGAAGGAGCAGCCAGCACTGCAAGTACAGGGACAGAGCTGATGCTGCTGGGGTGTGTTCTGGATTTTGTGACTTTTATTATTTTGTTCTGACTTTTCTTTTTCGTTTTGTTCTGCATTTCTAGAAAGAATCAAAAGTTAAAAAGGCTTTGCATTGATGAAACAAATCAAGCCATTCGGAAGAGTATAAATTTTAGTGATGCTCAACCAGTGAAAGTCAATGCAAAGGTACTGTACTGCAGTACATTGTCAATATTCTCCTTGTGAATTCTTTTTGCTTATGTGAATAGTGTGGGCTATCATTACTTACCAAACTATTATTTATTAACCATAATTAATTACCATTGGGTGTACATTTAGTTAATTTTAGTCCAATTTTAGACAGTTGACATACTTTTCAGAACAATCTTAGAAGTTTATAATGATTAGTTTTTTTCAATATTGAAAATTCATTAACTTCTGACTGAAACCACAGCTGTATCTCCTTAAATTTTAAAATACATGTGCAGTTTCATGTATTCATACAGACTGTCATACACTTTTGGAATTCTTATTTACTTCCTTTTAATGCACCTATCAATGTTACTCCCATGGGGGGGGGGGGAGGGTCAGGCAAAGGGTGGGGATTTGACATTTTATCGTTAAAAATTTTCAAATGCCACTCCCTTGGGACAAAATTCCATGTCAAAATTTATCAAATTCCCCACCCTATTAGTTGTGCTATGACAAGTAAATACATGTATACGTATAAACCAAAAGTGAGATGATATATCTCTCCACAGACTACAGATTTTATCAACAAACAACATCTCAAAAGATCAACGAGGTTTTACAGTAATATTTTGCAAAAAAGAATCAAACGATTAGCAATTATGAATATTTCATCACTGATGCACTGATAAATATCAACAGATATTAAACTTAATAAGGTGTTGGATATGCTTAAATTACCTCAGGCTCTTGTGACGACTCCATTTTGATAGCAAAAACGAAAGCCCATGCCCAGTATTCCTTACCTACAATCAAAATTGACCAAAGTACCCCACCCTCGGGGAGAAGTCAGTGTCAAAATCCCGACCCTAGGGACATGCGTTCAACCTCGTACCCAGGCTCTTTGGTGGGTTGAAAAGAGCCTGGGTACGAGGTTAACATGTGTTTTGATCAAAACACCACCCCCTTGCCTGACCTCCCCCCACCCCCCCTCGGGACTAACATTGATAGGTGCATAAGGATTGATAACTTCCATCATGTTGGAAGCAGTTTATGTTTTTCTTAAAATTTATACATAAATTATGCTGATTGCTATTGTAAGTTATATTTGACATCTAATAAATTAGGTTACCGGTATGTGGGTGCAGTTAGTTTACTGAAGGGATGTCAGCTAAATCATTTACTGTGAATATTGTTTCAATTTCTGATACAGAAAACATTATAGTATAAATTATCGAATACTGACATTGGGCTGTGACAGATTGCCTTATGGTGGAGCCTCACTATAACATGGTAGTTGGGGTCATTAGTGGTGACCGTGTTATAAATGAAGTGTGTTATTGCGAGGTATGGCCAAATATCTCGTTCCCAGTACTCTTCCCACTCTGTTCTGGTGCAATATTGTTATTCCAGAAACAACACTGCTGCCAAATGTTTGTGCATGCATGAATTCGCTAGAATAAACATCAAGAGAAGCTGTGGCAACAACAACCAGACAGCGAAGACTAAGTAAGACTCGACTATTCATTTGTGTTTTAAAAAAAGGGTAAAGAAAATTATGAAGGGGTAAATTCAGAATATGTTACAATATTGACAAAGAAGCCATGCACAAATTACCTATCTTATCTTTTCGGTAGTATGGAATTGAAATAAGGTTTTTGAGCATGGTTTTCATTTCTCACAATGATCACACTGCCTTGTTGTGATTTTATCTCATAATGATCTCAATTATTCAGGATGATCAGTGATCATCAGCCGACAAGATCAAATTATCTCCAATGAGCATAATTATAGAAACTTCAGTTTCAGCATCATATTACACATCAATTCTGTCACAATTTTGCAGAATTTAGTGGTCTGTGGCGAACTTTAGTACTGTAGGTAAACATCACTATAAGTCATCAAATGACAAACCATGAAAAGTAAAATTTTGGCCCGGTCCAAGGATCAACTGTACCGAGTCGCGTGTTTATTTAATCATCTTTATACATGTATTATAACAATGTGCGCTATAGAGAAGCTCCACTGTACCCAGTTCCTTTAATTACCTGAAGGTTACATTTCAAATTTCAATGAGTTATGTACAATGTCATGTAAGTTTAAGAGCAAAACAGTGTGACTCTCTTTGTGAGTTGCCATTGAAACCATTGAAAATATTTCAGTTGTAGTCAGGCATTGTGATAAATTTACTTTATTAAAGTTTGTTGTCACTGACTTGATTAAATTATTAATCTTGAAAATGTGTCAGCTCATCTTCAGTACGCAGATGCAAGGCTGATATTTTGAGCATGGGGTTGCGCCCCATTTCCTTCATGACAATCAATATTGATGGCATTGCTGAGCCTCTGGACAGGAGAAAGTTTCCACTCTATAAATTTTTCACTCTATATACACTCAGCCTATTTCGGAACTGTGCAATTACCAATTTAAGATTATCCGAATTCTTTCATACTGCTCCAAATTGTCTTATATGTACAAGTACACTGTACTGTAGTTAGATACATGTGCACTGTACCACATTAAAGGGACAACATTTCCAGAGGGCAGGCATATCCCAAAACTAGACCCTAGAATGTACATAGTCAGGTGGTACATAGATTGTGGTGACATCAATCCCCAAGATCCACAGTTCTTGTGCTCTTGTAGAACTACTCCAAACTCTATTCCAGGTTGCAAATACTTTACTCAGCTGGTAGATGTGTTTTTTTGTCTCAATCTGTCATTCAGATAGCAACCCATGTGTTTGCAACAGGCTGGTACAGGTTGAAACAATGCTGCATGTTCATTCAACAAGCTGGTACAACTTTTACAACTTTTTTAGCATCAGTCTGTTTACAAGTTGTTAGTTGCAGCATGGTAACAGGCTACTGAAATATCTTGTCACAGGTCTGTTGGATTCATCAACCTTGTTACAAATTGTCAACAACATGTTAATACAGACTTCGTAATAATCTGGGACAGCCATGTTGGAACAGCCTGTAACAAGTTGTTTGTTAGGTCTGTAAGGTACATGTAGTACGAAAATTTACAAATCTTGAAGTGGGCAGCTTCATTTCCAAATTCAGAGCAATGAGGTGAGGGTGCAATGTTATGAGGAACTGTCAACAACGACATGGGGCAAGTTGATATTTCCACTGCAAACGGCACAAATTCCAGATGTTGAATTAGATGATTTTCTTGGGACAACAGAGCAGTTCCAAGGAGCAAATTAAAGAGATTTTCCAAAACTATTCCAATGACATCTTTGTCAGAGATTGAGAAGAATTTGTCAGGCTGCACGCTGTTGGTTAACACCACATACAGTAAATACCACTTACGGACCGCACTGCACTGATGATGCAGTTGCATGTTTTGACAATCAAACCAATTCGACTGAAGGGATCAAAAACATATTCAAGGTCTCTTGGACAAGGTGATACATGTATTCATTTTAATACCTCTGGTGAGAATAATATCTGAAGAGCTTTATTCATGTCTGTCGATTACTGTATATTGACCAGGCTACTGGGCGAGCAGTTGAACATTGACGACAAGACCGGGAAAAAATGCCAAAAACGATCTTAATCGAGAATATATGAAACTCTTCATACACATGTCCTACGCTGTTCTCTACCCTGGATCTTGGCCTGTGACCAAGTCAAAATGGACACCAGAGATGCACTTACCTACACTACTGTAGATCGATGAGTCTGTTTGAGCATAGTCAATCGAGATATGGTCTGGAAACTCGGCAAACTTCAAAGCACCTATAATGAGCTGGGATTTTATGTTGAACCATACCTTACACCGTGCACATCCTTTGTTTTAAATTTAGTAATATTTAAATAGCACGGTTGAGTGATTGAACTGAAACGTTGCTATTGGACAGTTCGTTCATTATGCTAAAACACAATGTGTTCAGTGACCGTGCACCGTGCACAAAAATGCATAAAGGCGAACAAAAAGATAGGCCGAAGACTTTAGCTGAGTTTCCAGACCATATCTCGATTGACTATGGTTTGAGTCCAGAAGGATTACATTTGGACCATTTAACAACATGCAGGGAAAATGTCGTGGTGATGACCGACCTTTTCATGTCAACAGTAATGAAAACGCCAAGAATGGTTATTGCACTATATACAGCATTATTATAAATACGCAGGTGATTATAGAAATTCTCGTGCGATGATTGGTCGAGCTACCTCGGATTAATTACCGATAATCACCTACAGCGTTTATTCAAAATGGCCGCCAGCCGGTTTGTCAATGACGGAAGAGGAAATTAACAATTTTAAAGAAAACACTGTTCCTAAAAGTATGAAAATGTGTATTTATACTAAAACAATTATTCGCCTCAGGCTCAGTGAATATTGGTGAATAATAACCTCGACTTCGTCTCGGTTATTATACACCGATATTCACCTCGCCTTCGGCGAATAATTGTTAACTAAAGCGAATTAATTCTAGCCAGTGTCGGATATATGGAGTAAATCAATCACGTACAACCACTTGCAGTATACTGTACTCGTAGGGGAAGGATCAGGGTGAAAGATATAGCGGAACGCTGTATGATCTGCTGGGAACTACACTTGTGTCAAGCAAGCGGAAGTAGCCATAGCACCTACACCTTCTGTTACGCCACAGAATAATAGATACACCAGAAGCCTGGCTCGTGTGAAAACTTGTTCCTTTTTTGTCCAGCGCTTTTGACGGTGAAACTCACCAGGATGGTACAGGTGTCTTGTGCCAGCGAGGTTTGGTCTCCGCACCATAGCACGCAGAAGGCCAAAATTGAAAAGATTGAAAGACGAGCCAACAATGAATGGTTATCAGCTCTTAACTTGTGCAGTAAAATGGCAAGTGCATGATGGCGACACGATGACGACAACACAATGCGCGACGCTACATGCACGAGGACGTAAACTTCAAAGGTGCTGACGCGAGTCGGACTTGCAGGTATGGTGTATTTAATTCTGTGGCTACGCCTACTGTATAATGCTACCGTACACGGGATATTTATCTATTTTATCTGGTTCTTGGTCGAACGACGATTATAACATACACTAGAAATACATAAATGCAACAACCCCTCGCCTGCTTTTATATGCTTTTTTTAATACACCCCACCCACCTCACCTTCCAATTAAAATAAGCACTCCTGACATACAGCAAAAACAAATGATAATCCTCAGGATAATTACAGAATTTATGATTAGGATGACTAAAAGAAAGTTGAACATATCAAAGGAAAACTTACATATTTCATATTAAACTCTGGTTGTAAAAATATATTGTTTTTAGCCATTTAGGAGGTTTCCAGAGGAATTACTTTTATGTTTTGCAAAGGCAAGATTAAAAGTTAACAGCTCAAAAACTACCTTTATTATAGGAGATAAAAACAACAGACAACCTTTCAGTCTGTATAATACAGGCAAAAGAAAATGGACAAAGCCTATGAGTATTTATGATAACTGATAAGTGCTTGCAATTAAGGCCCCGTTTACACTATTACGGTACGGTGGTGGTCCGGATTGGGGTGAGTGTTCCGTAGCAAAAAAATCGTCTGTTTACACTATGACGGTACGGTAAATTTACCATAGCGTAGTGATTTGCAGCCGGAGTGCTAAGCGTAGTGACTACGCTACGGAAAACCACTCCGGAATAGTGTAAAGACTAACCGTACCGTAATAGTGTAAACGGGGCCTAAGTCAATGAAAAACATCACGTCCACAGTAGCAAAGGGAAAGCACGAAAACGTGAAGCTGTATACTGCTTAATGGGCAAAAACTTGAAAACAACATATTAAAGGGACAAGGTATAAAACTTTATATGATAGTTGCTAGATTACGTTTACAGTAACTGACGAGTGTCTAAAAGGGTTCTATTTAAACGTCTTGCCGTTCTTGGCGTTTACAGAATATATTAATGAATAAATGCCGATTACAATCAGCAAAATAAATAAATAGAAATGTCCTGAGTGACCTGTGACCACAAACACTACAATAACAATTCAGATCGAGTTTTTGTTTACCTGCTTTACTATACGGCGTTTGGTTTCTTCAGGTTTTCTGGTTTCTCTTCAAGATATATTAAACCGGCTGTTTGTATCCTGCTTTTATTCGTTGTTCTGCTTCTTTTTACCGCATGACACCCTACGACGTATATATATATATATATATATATATATATATATATATATATATATATATATATATATATATATATGTATATATATGTATATATATATGTATATATATATATGTATATATATGTATGTATATATATATATATATATATATATATATATATATATATATATATATATATATGTGTGTGTGTGTGTATATATATACAAACTATTTCCAGATTTTGTCTCCCCGCTTGCTTTTTATACGCGTGTAAAGTGGACTTCATGCATGTCGAGATTAGCACCCTCACCGGGCTCCGGGCCTTCGACCCTACGCCCGGCTCGGGGATTAAATGTAATATAACTCTAACTCTTTTTTCGTGCTCTCCCAACTTTCCGCGTGCATCCATAACTCGATGGCCACCACGCCAAACCATGAACCATTTCTTAATTGGCTCATTGACCACTGGCTTTGCAAGCTTACGACAGAAGCACGAACAGCACGAAAGAAAGCTTGCGACGGCAAACCTGTTTGGCACCGGTACTGTACAAGGCGGTTCGGCTTCGAGTGAACTGCATAATTAGGTGCAGTGTTTTTCGTCTCTGTGGAAGGAAGCCAGGGTTACACTAAAACACAAGGGTGATTCGTTATCTGCATGAAAGATTTAATTTTCAATGGTACAACTATAGGCATATCGAGGCCTGAGGGATGGATTACTTCGGACTTAGTACTAATTGCTGCATAGCAACATTGAAGAAAAAATTACTTTGAACTTGTTTGTGGGCTCAAATACTTGCGTATACATGTACTGTAGGTTGTACAGGTAGACTGTATAGGAAAGTACTGTATGGCATCAAAGTTAAAATGGGAAAACTATTCCAAATGAAGTGAACATTTAATCAGTAAATCGCATATTTAAACATCTACAGTATCTGAAATTGTTTCAACATGCAAAATTTTTTTGCAGTACTCTATTGGAGCATTGAGTGTGTTGCACCAACCGTCAACATTTGCGTCTCTGTGAAGTGGTTTCCGTACCGGGAACTAGAACGTCAGACAATAACAATATTTTGTACAAGAACAAGTGTTACTAAATTAGACAATGGTAGACAATGATGTGTTGAATTGGGTTTTCCGAAAGCAATTTTGCTGGCCACTGGACCACTGTTAATTCCAACCCCATGGAAACTATTGTAAAGAATTCTAATATCCTAAACAACGTTGTATGACACATTTTCATAGCACTGTTTAATCAGTTAAGTTAGTAGGATTGTGTACAATTCTAAATGTGAAATGATATCGCAAAAAGTGTTCACAACAGATATGAATATTTACATAATTTATGATAATCTACAGTATATGCTGAAAATACACATGACTTAGGGATTTGGAGTTACATACCATACTGTGACAATACATGTATAGTAATAATTTCACTTAATTGTATGTAATTGGCCCCTGAATGTAAGTATTATGCAGTTATCAGAGTACCACATCTGCTGAAGAAATTGAGATGTTCTTTAGATATGTGTATAGAATTGTAAAGAACGACCAATCCTTTAAAGCTGTTTTCCACTAAGCGATATTTTTCGAGCGAATCGATTTTTAGCTTTTGTCTCTTCTAATTAGTTCCAACCGAGAGCTAACAAGACAAGAGAGAATGTCGCTTCGCGCGTGATTTTTTGCCAAGTGGAAATCCAGCCGTCGTGAGCTAAACATGATAACATTGTTCATAATAAATTATTCAATATACTACTGTTTATCTGATTTTATTTCAGTTTGATTATATTGGTGGAAATCCAGGAACTGTAAGCATGGCTATGAGGTATTTTTCAAACCTCTTTTTTTATTTGTGCACGAGATTTGTATTAACGCACCGGGGAGCATAAAAAATTGTCAATCGGAAAACATGTGGAAGGTTGTAAACAAAACAAAACGAAACGAAACGAAACGAAACAAGACAAAACAAAACAAAACAAAACAAAACAAAACAAAACAAAACAAAACAAAACAAAACAAAACAAAACAAAACAATAGTACGTTTTCCCCTTTTTAAAATACTTCTCTTAAGCTCGAAACTTGAAAGTTCTACCGCAAATAGCATTTTACAGTATCTTCTGATTGATATATGTTACAAAGTTGTGCGTTATGTATTTTAAAATCACTATCCGAAATTCTACAACAGTTGTGAGAAGTCCATTGTTATTACTTGATGAGCAATACATGGTACGAACATTTTGGACATTTTAAAAAGTTACACACAACACAGAAACGTAAAATACACATCAAATGAAAGCTTATGAAATGCCTAACAACATACGTACACGATGTATTTCTACCATATATAGTTTGGACGTTATTAGCCATCGTCTTCAATAAACAAATATGGCGGGATTACTATGATAATGAAAATTGTGAAACTTGACCTGGGAGCCTCGTTTTCATGAAGCGTGACGTAATTGTCGAAAAGGTCTATTGAATTGAAATTCTCCATTTATTTTGAAGTGATAAGCATGAAGAGAATTCTCGTTTTCCAAAGATTGAGGAAATGGCTCACTTTCATTACGACACAGTTGATTTTAGTTCTCCTCTACAGGTACAGTGATCAATGAGATTTGCATTTTTTAATGACAGTGACAGTTGTAAATACATTAATTGGACTGTGTGACTTCCTGTAACTAATAAAAGTAATCTAATTTACATTACTCTTACAGCAGGGCAAAAATCCCAGTGCAGTCTTCGAGTATCTAATGGTTTTCTCCAACATTGCAACACCATTCCTCCCTCCTAACTTTTCCCAACTAAGTTTGATCGGGTAACATTTTAAGGGCCGCATTTTCTGGGGTGACATCTATTTCTTTTGTTAAATTTAGTCGATTTTAAACTTAAACATGTATATGTAGTTCATTGTTTAGCAAACAAGAGGCCACTCGATGGGAAGAGGATTGGGGAACTGAAGTGGGCTGGGGTGCCCTGAAGTGAAGTGCAGTGCAGTCCAATCACACAATATATATCTGTGTTTACACATATCTCTACTTATTCTATGACGACATCATCGCCCCTATCAGCTTGTCAAATAACCCATTTGAAAGAAACTGCAGTCCATTTCGACATCTTAATAACCTGCCTATTTTAAGGTCTTAATCTTTAAAGTCAGAATCTATGCCACAATAGTAAAATAGATATCGTTAGAAAGCTATTAATTTGTAGAATACAATGTTGTCTTTGATTTTGTGATAAACACAAACCAATAATAGTTGTGAATTTTTAAATTAAAACAAGAGGGCGAAGCTTCACTCGGGGCGACTCAAGTAAAAAACATTTTATTTTGTTTAAAATCTTTTTTTTGCAGTAAAAGAAATTTTGGGGCTACAAGTAAGGCTATTTAATTCCGAGATAAATTTCCAGCAAAACGTTTTTTGATATGTCAAGTTTTGCTGATTTTATTGACGACCAAAGTTGAAAATAGGATTTTTGGTGAAGGAAAATTCGAGTGTAGAATATCCTTAGAACATGCTATGTAATCGAATGAAATGCCCAATATCATTTATAGTATACCCAAAGTTGAAAATGCTGTTTTTCGACCAACATTCGGACCAAATAAGTCATATAATCGAAACCAGGCAATAAATAAAAAACCGCTGACACCGTTTTGCTGGAAATTTATCTCGGAATCGAACAGCGAAAAAACATTTTTGAACAAAATGAAACGCTTTGTTCTTACGTCTCCCCAAGTGAAGCCCTCTGGTTTTACTTGAAAAAATGCGCCTATTAAATTGGCTTGTGTTTATTGCAAAATGAAATACAACGTTGTATTCTACAAATTAATTGCTTTTTAGCGATATATCTACTTTATTTTTGTGGTATAATTCTGACGAATTAAGAGCGCTTTATCGAAATGACCCTGCAAACCCTGCAAATCTAACAAATATACGTATATATTTTCCCAAAAAGAAAATCGAAGCATTTTTAAATTCGGTTAACTGAAGTGTCCATCTGATGGACCAACGGTATATTTTACAGTATTAATGACATTAATGGCTAGCAGAGAGTTTTCTCTGTGACGATTTAAAGCGTTTTGCCTCTGTGTAATAACCTTTGGATGCAAAGACTGCCATTAAAGAAAATCTAACAACGGTCGTAGAGTAAGCTTCAATTTATCCCTGATCCGCAATTATTAGCTATTTTGATACGTCATGTTCCCCGTAGCAACCACGTTATTTCTTTATTTCGTAACAGTTTTTTTGTATCCAAATAGTGTTTTTATGCACGACATTCATTTTATTCTTATTCCGAAATACTTATTCATGTCACGTGCTTTTGAGTCCCAATCTTGAATTTTCTACAATTTAAGAATTGTTTTATAGATAAATTTACGTAAAAAAATAAGTGTCTTTCAATTAATTAACAGATGAGTATCTTTGAAAACAAAGAACCAGGAAAAATGTCACCTGTGGATGAAGAGGTAGATAGTGTTAAGGTGAGATGAGGTGCTAGAAAGATGTACTTACTCTAGTCTAAAGCTGGCCATTATGATTCGGCAATACATTTCCTTTAAATTTGTAAACCAGCTGTTTAGAAATTAT
The DNA here is from genome assembly GCA_964035015.1 of Corallium rubrum. Taxonomy (NCBI): domain Eukaryota; kingdom Metazoa; phylum Cnidaria; class Anthozoa; order Scleralcyonacea; family Coralliidae; genus Corallium; species Corallium rubrum. Next base: position 15,715,141 of record OZ035997.1, read on the forward strand.
TTGCCCGTTTCAATTAAAGAGAAGTATGTATACGTAAGGTATTAAAGACTTACTAACCGAGTGTGAAGTCTGTTCGGGAAAGTATTTACCTGAGGTGTTCGTACAGACCGAGCGACGAAGGAACGAGATCTGTGGGAAAAAAGCCAAGGGCGAATACTTTCTCGTACAGACCGAACAAACGAGGTTAATAAGGACTTTACTAGAAATACATGAACGCGACAACTCCTCGCCCACTTTTACATGCTATTTTGAACCCCCAACCCCACCCACCCACCCCCTCATTAAAATAAGCACTCATGATATATACAGCCAATATAAAAACAAATGATAATCCTCAGGATAATTATATAATTCATAGATAGGATGACTAAACTGATTTAATGAAAATTGAATATATTACTCATATCATTATTATAATTATTATTAATCGCTAATTTCCCGAAAAGTCATGTTATTAGTTTGTAATATTATGATCGCCGAGGAAAACTTACCTTGGGAAATATTTCTCTATACGGACCTTCCAGCCGGTAAATAACATATATATATATTTACGAGTTGTGCCGTATTTTGACGAGGCCGCAGTAAATATTTCTCTCGCTTAAAAATAAACAACTTTCAAGAATAGCAACAGCAATGTCGCTGGACGTATTATTGTTCAAAAATTTCCAACAAAAATGCCTAATCTTCTGCTATTTTCATGCAAATCAACTCAAAAATTTTCCCGCCAAAATTTAGCGGTCCATAAACAAGCTTATATTAGGGACCTTACGACGTACGACGGCAACCTCAACGACAACGTCAAATTTAAACAAAATAATCTAGTTGCGAAACAAAGAGAATGAATAATTTTTCGTCCCTAGAGTAATCTCAACACCGTCCTTCTTCTTTATACAACGCCACTTAGAATACTTTCACGTCTTCAAGACGACGTCAACTCACCCAAAAATGAGAACTGCATGTCCTTTGACATTGACGCCAATACTGCCACTACAATCAGTTTAGCTGTACTGGTGCGTTTTTGGAAGATAATGGTTAGTTAGCCGTAACTTTTTTTATTTATAAAATTTATGTTGCTCTTTAACCGCCGTCGTAGTCGTAGGATCGTAAGGTCCCTAATGACCTCTCCCGACCCAACACGCTTTTACCGCACCTCTCAGCAACCAATCAGCGTGCGCCATAATCTGAAAACTAGTTCAGCCATCTAATAATGTCAGGTATTGCTAAAGTGTATTATAGGCACAGAAGAAGTTGCGAGGCCCAATTTGAAAAGATACCTCGCCATCCTCGAGGGGTTTAGGCATGGACTCCTGGAAAATTTGAGGGCATTTTTGAGGAAAATATAACGGTATCACATCGCATTTTTTAAGAAATAAACCCGTGCATATGTACTCTTATAAAGAGTGAAATCGAAGTAGTGTGCTGCCTTGGAAGTGTTGAAACACAAATAGAAGTCTAACGTTTTGAGCGAAGGCCTGTCTGCATGACGAAGGGCCTTCGAAGCTCGAAACGTTGGACTTCTACGTTCCATATTTCGGCAGTATTTGCAACCTTACTATATTACTCTTATAATTTATAAGAGTACTTTTAACGTCATTTGAACACGAAAGAAGTTGAGTTGAAGTTTAACGTCAAGAACGATATGTTTTATTTGTTTTATAAAATAAAAAGAAGAAAAAACAAGCTAAATGTTGGACAGTTTTGAAAGCTGGCTGGCTTTTCCCGCCAGTGTCTAATAACTTTGATAAAACATTAATGTTTTATTAATCAATGTTTTAACAGTATTTTCAAACACCTGATTAAACATTCATTTCTTTTCAATTTCCTTAAGAATTATTATCATTAATAATTCATAACATAAAGTGTCCTCTACGCACACGCTCTTATTAGCCAAGCCCCATGCATTTATCAGAGTATGGAAATCATGAATGACGTAAAATGGAGTAAGACGGCGTCACCTAGCGGCTCAAATTCAAATGTTTTTTCTGAGTTAAAACGATCTTATCTAACGTTTCTTACAACTCTTAAACAAAGTATATCATGTACACTTAGAATTTGATAAGTAAGTTAAAATATTCGCGTCCGATCTTTATGGGCATCTACAATGACTCGCCTTCGGCTCGCCATTGTAAATGCCCTTAAAAATTGGCCGCTCATATTTTAACTACCAAATATTTTTGAGGCCGTCGAAACGTCAATCACTAACAACAACAACAGTCTTTCTCAAGACTACACTAACCTAGACCGTCAATTTTCACAAACATGTGTTAATCCTATTATCACGCACGTGACATGTATGCATTACTTTTAAAGAGACAAAACTTTTAATCGCATCTAGGTCAAGGTCAGCTGTCATGAGAGAAGTTGGGTTATCACTCGGAGTTTAGGAGATTTTGTTGGACTTGACCTGCAGTTTCACAAGTAGGTATCTCTCTATCTGTTTTGTTTTCTCCTTGAAAAGGCAGAAATCAATATTTTCTTCTCTTTTCTTTCTTAATTTAAATAATATTAATTTTTCTAAATTTGTTTTGAAAAATTTTATTGATTGACCCTTGGCCAAAGGAAGATTGAAGTTACAGCTAGTACACTTTATATAACAATTTACCTAAACTGAGGGGATATCCACTTGGAAATGTATGTTCAAAGTCTCACCTGTACTCACCGAAACCGTAGACATGGAGAGGTCGGTTTACAGTGAAGATTGAGCCATTCTTTTTTCCTTAAAGACGTGCCATATGTTTCTTAAATTTTATTTGCAAAGGTTTTACAACCTTTTTAAGAATGTTTAACTTGCATGCGGGGACCGTAATGCTCTGGTATTAAGAACTATATTCATTAGCCAGATTGAAATGTGGTTGGGGCAATTTTCTCCCCTGGTCATTTTCTCTACTCAGGAATTTGGGAACTCGAGAGATACTGATCTGGGTAATATAACAAGAGATTATTAACCGAGAGCAAGCCAGCAAGGTGGGTTAGGAAAAATATCAGACCAACGTTTTGACAAGAAAGACCGCGATTTAATATTTTCCCGTACAGGCCGAGAAACGGCTAACGAGGTCAATAAATCGTTTATGATATGGCTATTTCGAGTGCTAGTTTAAGATAATATCCCTCTATTATATGGTTTTGTAATATCCTGACTTCTTATTGGTCAACGCACGGTCTGTAAAAATACGTATCCGGACAACAGTCTGTCTTTCCATATCGGGACTGCTGTCCCCGATGTTTCTTTTTCTTGCGTGAATTTCTAAGGCGTCCAAACCAGTTTTCATACTGACAATAAGTGTCGAAAAACTTGAAATAGCCAATAAACGATATATTAACTTCGTTTACTCGGTCTGTAAGGATCACCGTTTCGTTCCGTACTGTCAAGGCTTTGGTCTGGTTTATTCCCGCACAAACTTCGTTCTCGGTTTAGAAAACATTAAATGCATTTGATTGCATTATTTTCGTTTTAGGTGTGTCTTTGATCGTCAATTTACTGGCTTAGAATCACTAAAATTTTTGAAATCTGAATGTGTCCTTACAACGGTAATTGATTTTTGGATCTTTTTACATATCTTGCAAATGGGGTAGAACTGTTATTGCTTCCAGAAACGTATTAATCATGGTGAATCGAAAAAGGTTCTTATGAAAAGATTTGTTAAAAACCTGGCAGAGTACTGGGTATTCTGTTGGCACAGTGGTTAGTGCACGCGCCTTTTACACGACACAAGTTAGATTTCTGCTCGGTGCAGTGATCAGATTAAAATTTCATCTTGCCCACATAGTCCAGTTGCCATGAAAAGTGTATTGTTTTTTTTTTTAATGTTTTGTACTCACATGGGTCTATAGAAATAAATTAGCTTGTCACTTTGGGAAACTCCGCTAATTGGCATACATCCAAGATGGCTAATTTGAATACTGAATCCAAAATGGCTGCCGTGGAAAGGGTGGAATGTAACTTTGACTCTACGAAACACTACATGGTTTTCTCGGGTATTCTAGTTTCCTAGCAGTAACACAGGATCATACGAGGCATGGCCCTTACAGCTGTACCTCTACAGAGACATATATGCTTGGGTTGTCCAGTATAAAAAAAGTTCCTGTAGTTTACTTAATTTCAACCTAAGTTTTATCTGGTGCGAACGTTTGGTAACTAAAATGAAAAACGAACCTATACATGTTTCTACTAAATATAAAGTTGCGGGATGATACCATTTCTGAGGCAGGATTACTTATTTGAACGTTATCCTTCATATTTTTTTTTACTTGAATAGTTAAAGTGTCTATGAAGTGAAAAATTCGTTGGCATTTTTGTTGTTTTATTGTACAGAGGAGCATAACAGGAGCACTCACTGAAAATTTCAAGAGAATCTGATGCGTACAATAAATCAACAAAAATGCCAACGAATTTTTCATTTCATAGACACTTTAATACGTTTTTGCAAACAATATTTAAGTTTGGCACCACGACAAAATTATACTGATGGTGACGTGTGGAACTGTTGTTATAAAATAACATGTATGCTACGCAAGCGCTGATTGGTCAATACCCATGTTCGGATCAGGCTATCCAAACACGGAAATTTGCAGCAATTTTGAGTGAAGCCTTTTATAGACTTTAATCTAATTTTTTTAGTACTGACACAAATAAAATAGTATTGAAATTACTAAAATATTATTGGTAAGTATAAGTATGTATAAGGGCTTCAACAGGGAAAAGTTTTAAATAAGCGACGACGAAGAACGAAATGTCCATGCAATTACAAGCAAACAAATAATTTCTTGAACGAATCTTAAAGTTAAAAAGAACCGTCTTTGAGTCGTTTTAAGGAAGTAAAAAACAACAACACTATATGTTTATATATTGTGAGGGAACTATAACCAAGCCTGAAATTGTTTTCTGGCCCTGTTGTGTTCAAGAGCCAAGCTAAACTCGCTAAAATATATGGTGGTTTGTACTTTAATATGGTAACAAAACAACGTGATTTGGAAAGCACACGTTTTGAAAACGATATTAAAACGGAATTACATTCTGTTCAAGTACCTTTCATTTTCTTGCCTGATGAACTCACTTGGTAAAAGAAAAAAGACTTTGTCGATATGAAGTAAAATACCCAAGAGCTCTCGACATAAAATCCAAATCTGCCGATGAAAATATTTTTTCGGAAGCTTCAGTTTCAGCGGCTTTCTACGGCCAAAGAATGTTTTCCTTGTATTTGCTCTGAAACCAGGAGCCAGATGCTGAGGCGGTTGATTCTAGTCAATGTTTAAGTGTTTTGCTAATAATATTCGCTGTTTTCGATGGTCAGAGTTCACTTCTCTATAGACATTCCCATCTTTAATGTTGAATTTGTCGGCAAAATAATTTTCGGATTACTTTCTTTCTCGTTCGGCTCGTCATCAAGACGTTACAAGGCGAAATATGATTGGTTGTTTATGAGTCTGGGGAAAAGTAGACGAAACGTGACTGGTAGTTGATGAATTTCGGGAGAATATGTATTCCTATCATTATTTTTTATCACACAGTCTGTTATTTTATTGTCGGTCATTTTAATTTATAAAAGAAATACCTACCTAATAGGTTTCCATGTTTGGATAGCCTGATCCAAACACTCGGGATGTTGCTCGACTTTCGAAAGCTAAAAAACTCTCGCCTGGCGGCTCGTGTTTTTTACGCTTTGCGAAAGTCTCGCAACATCCCTCGTGTTTGGATAAACTACCCAAACATGGAAACCCATTAGGTATTTCTTAAATACAATTCATATTTCAGAAAATACGTATTTCAGGTGACTCCACATAATTTCTTGAAAAATGGAAAATACAAGTTTGAGAGTCCAAAACACGTGCATAAACAATTCAGAAAAGGAATAAAACTCAACAGTCTGACAATCAAAAACTGTTACCAAATAAATAGCAACAGATGGCTGCCAATTACCTTTCAAACTAATTTAATTCGAAAAAAACTTTGGTGACCCCCAATTATTTTTTTCCATTATAACTTTTCTTGAAGTATGAGTAATCAATAGGCCGATTTAAAAAAAGTCTGTAGAACGAATAATTTTTTTTCCAGATAAATCATGTTTGTTAAATATTAAAAAAATTTCGTTCTACAGAATTTTTTTAAAATTGGCATATTCATTGCTCATACGACAAGAAAAGTTTTAATGAAAAAAAATAATTGGGGGTCACCAAAGTTTTTTTCGAATTAAACTAGTTTGAAAGGTAATTGGCAGCCAGTTTGGAACGTCATTATTGCCATAGCAACAACTGTTGCTATTTATTTGGTAACAGTTTTTTATTGTTAGACTGTTTAGCTATGTTAGTTTCAGAAGTTGCAGCTTGATGTTAGTAATAATTGTCAGTTGTTTGCTGCACAAGCTGTGTTAGTTAGTAATACTCAGAAAAACTCTGAGCTCTAAGCGGGGCTCGAACCCACAACCTTCTGAATGCTAGCCAGACGCTCTAACCATTGAGCCACTAGAACTCAGATAGCGGAACAAGGTTAATTAAGGTATTCATACCTTAGACTGTGCCCAGTCCTCCAGGAACGAGTCTTAACTAACAGTGTTTAACTGGAAACTTACTGTTACAACGCGACTTGTAGACCAACAAGTACTTGTAACCTAGCGGTTAAGACTCGTTCCTGGAGGACTGGGCACAGTCTAAGGTATAAATACGTTAATTAACCTTGCTCCGCTATCTGAGTCTAGTGGCTCAATGGTTAGAGCGTCTGGCTAGCATTCAGAAGGTTGTGGGTTCGAGCCCCACTTAGAGCTCAGAGTCTTACAGCAAACAACTGACAATTATTGTTTAACTATGCATAACATTTAATTTTATTCTTTTTCCGAATTGTTTAATCACGTGTTTTGGACACTCAAACTTGTATTTTCAAGAAACTGTATGTGCACCACCTTAAGCTACACATTTACACGCTGCTGTTTCTTTTACATTAGTCAACCTGAAAAACACTTTCTAATGATTAAATTGTCTGAGTAAAAAAGCCGTTCAGAAAAACGTGCAAACGAATCGTAAACAGTACTAAATAACAGTACTGAACAAACATATAATGCGCCTTTGATCATTGAATGGAAAGGGCGCAGAATAAATATTAAATTATTATTATTGTTATTACTTAATATATACATGCACCAGAGCGATCATAAAAAGCAATGGTACAGTATGATGCAGATTGACCTTTTGTGATCTGAACTGCACAGTAATCTATCATCTGAGATCGTCTCGTTTATTAAAATGTAAACATTATATTTTAAAAACGAACTGGTAAAGTGCCTGCATGCATAGGATAGAATTAATGACTTTGCGAAGATTTCGAAATTGTTTTGGAACAATCTCGTTCCCAGAGAATTTCCTCTGCCGCGCTGGCAAATTCTAGGTACGAGATTGGCTTTGGAAGTGAGCGAGAATGAAATATTCGATTAAGCCGAATTAATCTTAGCTTTAGTTGTGCCATGATAACACACCTTAGTTTATATATTCAAACGGGCGTTAAAAGAAGGTGTGTAATGCTACACACACGTTTCACAAAGGCGTGTAAAATTGCACACTTGTTTTTAGAATGCACAAAACCATAGAAATGAAGTCAGGGAAATTGGTTTGTTTATTTTTATATCCGACGAATTTTCATACGAACCATTACGAGTTTATCTTTAGAAAGTAAACAAGTCGGTTCTGGTCTTCGGGATTTGGCTGCTACAGCTTACCAAAATATGTGTATAATAGCTTGTGCAACATTTCTGTGGTCAGTTGTAAACAATGACGTTTGCAAAGATATTTACGTCACTACTCATCTCAGCTCCCTTATCAATTGTCGTATAAATTAGAGTCGAACAGGTAACTGGAAAAGGGATTTTCCGATGGATTGTTTTTACTTGAAGATTATTTTATTACAGATTCTTAGATTCTTAGATTCTCTTTACAAATACCAAGAGAAGGTACATTAAACTAAAACAAAGGACGTCACTCATTTAGCTATGTGCTGGTAGTTTGAAAAAAATGTTTGTGACCCTCAAAATTGCCCAAAATTAATCCTGTTTAAAATGTAGATGGTTTTAAATTGTTGCCAAAAACGGGGAAAGGGAAGAATAGATGTTTACTCTGCAAGGAAATGAAATATTCAAATAGCACAAACTTCCGTTTGTTATTTTCAGAATATAGCAGAACGGTTAAAGAAATATGTCGACAGATTGTCGAGAATCGCTGGGAACACGATATGGTGTGGACCAATTTTGAATTGGTTTGAGGTTGGTTTTTACTAAATATAAGAGTGAAAATATGGGATTGTTTTTTTCTTTTTTGTTGTTCCTATTTTTTTGTTTATTATTTTCTTGTGTTTTTTTCTTTGTCTTTGTCTTTGTCTTTGTCGTTGTCTTTCTCGTTCTTTTTTCTTCTTTTCTTTCAGTTTTTCTTTTGGTTTCTTTTTATTTTATTTTACATGGGTGCATGTTTTGCATTTCTTTTTTTAAAAAAGGGAGCGGGGTAAGTAACAGTACAGTAGCAGCACTGAACGATGTTATCAGACTCCAACATTTTAAAGGTGCTTGTTGTACTTGCTTGGACCAATGTTTTCCAGAAAACAAGCTTGCAGGCTAGTTGCTGTGTCTGATTATTTTTTTATAATATTCATAATTAATACAACGCTTGCATTCGAAAGAAAAACGATAAAATATCGTCTCACTGTTGTATATCCTGTTAAATGTTTTGACGATTGAGCATACAGTACGTCGCATAATTTGAAACATTTTAGAAAACGCCAACATAGCATAGCAAGTACTCCAATTTTTTTCTCGATAACGCCAAGACTTCTTTTTTTCTTGCGTGAACTGTTGTTGCCTTTCCAAACTGTTGACGTTCAATTCCTTTGCATTTGTCAAGTGTCCCCTATAGACCTAGTGACACCTAGATGTTAAACTTGGTTATCTGGGTTAGGATTTTTCTTTTGGCTATAGGTGACCCAAATAATCCTGCTTTGTGGTTAAAGTCAAGGAAAACACCTAGAAAACAAACTATTTTCTCATATGCGACTTGATTGAATTGGATTTCTGAAGGCACAAGCGGATTAGGATTGCAGTCCGTTGCTTTTTGCAAAGTCTATTTCGGACGAGGCATGAGATTTTTCCGTATTTCTCGGTTTGCCTTAGTCGGACTACGTATAGACGTCTCATTCTTGTTCCCAGAGCCCACGTTTGTGCTGCCGCAAGACGTCTGTGCAGGAAAAGGAAAGCCCGCGCTCGCACCAGCGGCGTAGAAAATGGTCTCAAATGGTCTCCAATGGTCTCCAAGACCTTTCTCGTTAAATCTGTGGAGAAACTTGTAGGGGAGGGGGTGTACAGTTGTTTTAAGGCCAAGTGAGTTAGCATACATATATGCTATAAATTACAATACTAAGGGTCTATACAAAATACCTCCAACTTCTTTTTACATTTACGACTGGTCTAACTATAAAGATATTCCGACGTGTATCATTCTATGTTCTAGTTTGATTTCAAGTTTCAACAAAATTATGTAATTTATGGCTTTCAGATTACTCTTAAATACTTGCCTCAAAATGCAGGAAATATAGTGTTTCAGAATGAGTATCTCAAAAGTTCGTCGATGTTCTGCGTTTTATATTTTAGGTTGACAACAGGGGAAATCACCTTATGTTAACGGAAGACTCCGCAATTAATGTTCCTGCCGTTGCAGCCGCTCACGTGATTAAACGATATACTGCTCAAGCTTCTGATGAAATATCTTTCGAGGTACGATTGCAATATATCGACTCGCCTGAAATGAGGCATACTTTAGTCTTATGCAATATAAGAAATGATACTGAAGTGAAAAGGATTTATGAAATCACTTCAAAAGTCAGTAAAATACAAGTCATATAAATGCACGTAATGTATATTGATCCGCGTGCTTTGGCTCAAGTGCACGTGCATCGATGGGGGTGTTGGGAAATGGTGTAAGATGAAGTAATACGTTATAACATTTTTCTTCAACTTGCAACGCAATTTTGTTGCGTTGCAAGTTGAAAAGCGTTGTTACACGTATTACCACCCAATCATTGTTGCGTGACAATGTTTAGGGTGGGTGGTAATACGTGCAACAACGCTTTTCAACTTGCAACGCGCAATGTTGCATTGCAAGTTGAAGAAAAATGTTGCCCGTATTACCTCACCTTTCGTTCCTGTTTGATGTTGCGTATTGCGTAATATGTTTGTGTATTTTATTAGTGCTTGCCGCTGACTCGTTTATTCGTTGACCCACGATTTAAGCTGGTGCACCATGGTTAATATGTTTCTCCAAGCTATGTTTAAGTTTGTTACCATTAATTGATATTACTGTTTATAAAATAAGGTGTCCTCTACGCACGCTCTGATTGGCTGGACTCCGTGCATTTATAAGAGAACATAGATCATGAATGACGTAAAATGGCGTAGAATGGGGCGTCAGCTGGCCGGAAAAGCCCGCCAAATTCCAAAACTACCTCACTTTTAGCTTGGTTTTGCTTCTTCTTATTTTATAAAACAAATAAAACATACCGCTCCTGTGCATTTGTACTCTTATAAAGGTACGTTTGACGTCATTTGAACACGAAAGAAGTGTAAAGGCACTTGGCTATTGCCTCGTGCCTCTACTCAACTTCTTTCGTGTTCAAATGACGTCAAACGTGCCTTCATAAGAGTACATATGCACGGAGCTGTTTTATTTGTTAAATGACCCTTATAGATCGTTTTCTTTTAATTACTCTTATATATCCCAACCACCAATGTCAGCCTCCTAGTGCTAGACCTAATTTTTATGAACTGAGTTTACAGATATTAAAATCGACACGTCGACAGGGCTGCACTCGCTCTTTATGGCCAGCTTGCTCACGCGTATATTTCGACTTCAAAACTTGAAGAATTAGCATTGCTAACAACTTTTGCTTGATGTGGCATTGTGGGAATGTTTTGCGAGACGGCTCTTTGTTTACATCCTCCAAACCAGCCTCACAACTCGCACGACTAATGACAATCTCTCTATTACCAGGTATCTTGTGTGATTTCGAATAGCATGCAGATGGCACATTGTGTGGTTTACTCACAATCACATGTCTGCCTGTTAGGGTTAGGGATATTTTTTTTGATTTTGGATTCTTGTTTTGCCCGGACCATGTTCAAATATTTTTAATATTTCCAATAGTTTGCATGACTTCCGCTGTGAAAGTTTACTTTTCACCCTGGTTTATTGTTGCAAAGCGTCTTAATTAACAGCGTTGTTGTGCCATATAAATTGAACAAAATTATCAACACTATTGAAGCACGAAGAGTCTGTGAGTTATAAACCTTTTTTCAATATTTAGTACCATTTGACAGAGATTTCTATTTTTATTGATTGTATTGATTTTTCTGCATCGTCAGGAACAAAGCAGATGCTATAAGACATGTGCTCTTTCGATAGCAATCTTGCTTTTTATCGCGTGTTTACTTGGACAAAGAAAACGTGTCCCCTGCTGTTGCTAATTATTTGCCAATGTTTTTCAACGCCGGCATGAGGTCCTTAGCGATGAGAATAAAATGTATAAAGTGAACGCGCTCTCAGAAGACGGTAACCTCCATCGAGGTTGTTTTAATAATGTTGTCTCCTATTCGTGTGTCCTCAATCGATTCTGCAAGAAATCATGGACGTAACAAAAATGAAACAAAAAGGATGAAAAGACATAGATTGTCCTACTATCTTGCTACAAGGTCTATAAAACTTGTTGATCTGGTAGGTACACAGTGTTTACAGTTTTTAATGCTGCACAGTTGTCACGTTTAATCGCAAACAGAGTTTCGATTTTTTAATCATTTCTTGAGACGGTATAAATGTATATAGTTTAAGGTTTCAATACAGCGGGGATTGACTCTTGATGGATCTTTTGAGTCACCGAGACCACAATGTACTATTCTTGAATGACTATCAATACATTTGGAGTTTATTCCATATTTGTCTATTTGGATCTCTAAAATGACTACTAGAAGTATTTTATCATAAAATATAAGTGCTTCTTTTGCCTACATTCGCATGACTGCTATCGCAGTGGCTATATAATCCATTGTTACCAATTTGGTATTACAAAGTATCTGTGCAAAGCATAAAGATAACATAATGTTTTCTTTAACTGGAAAAACTGTTCTTGTCAAAACAAGAAAAAAAAAGTGAATATTTCTTGAATTGGTTTTCAACACCATATGTAACGGAAATATGTTATTCTTGACCATTTAAGCAATTGTGTCTAGACTGAGTTTATAATATGTGATGTTCATAGGAATTAATTCTTTGAACGTTTTCATGGCGATAAAGTAATATAAATAAGTTTTGTGGAAACACCACGTAAAATATTTCTTTGCTAAGCTTTCGGCCTGTTGACTCAGGCCTTCATCAGAGCAATGACAACAAGTTGTTGGCTCACGTCATTTATAAACTAAGCAACTGATCAATTAAATCACGTAAGAATACAATGGCGTATCACGTTAATTTTATTAATTAGAAAACAAAATCAAGAATGTTCTCCGAATAGGGCACGCCACGTGCTATTTAATGGCTGTCCCTCCTGAGAAATAGTGTGATGTTTGGCGATCTCAATGGATTCTCTAGTTCTTCGCGTGAAGTATTGCTTGTCGCTGGCTAAGAGTGATGACTCTTCCCACTTAACACGATGGTCATACGTCCAAGCGTGTTTGGCAACAGCAGACTTTTCTTGTTGCGCTTTTATGCAAGATGTCTTGTGTTCCTTCAGGCGAGTTGAGAGATTCCTTCCCGTTTCTCCGATGTACACCAAGCCACACTCACAAGGAATGCGATACACTCCAGGCTTAGATAAGCTATCCACTTCATCTTTATGTGTGAAAAGTACCTTGAACAATTTGTGTTGACTACTGTGAAATACCTTCATACCAGCACGATTTAGAATCCTCTCAATCTTGTGAGATGCTGGTCCGATATACGGAAGAGAAACTGAAGGTGGTTCTTGCTGGGGCTGTGTATTCGGCTCTGGATGTACCGAAGGAGTCATAGAAGCTTGAATCATCTTCCCAGGAAAACCGTTGTTAGTTAAAACCAACTTAAGGTGATCTAATTCTTCCTGAAGATGTTCTTCGTCACAAATTGTTCGCGCTCGATGAACGAGAGTTTTGCACACAGATGATTTAATACTTGGATGATGGAATGAAGTGTAGTTAAGGTATCTGTCAGTGTGTGTTGGTTTTCGATACACAGTATGACTTAAAGTCCCATCTGATTTAACGGAAAGCCAAACGTCCAAGAATGGGATAGATTTGTCTTGATTTTGTAATTCCATAGTGAATTTGATTGAAGGATGTATGCTGTTAAGGTGGTCAAGAAAATTAGACAAAGCATTCAAACCGTGTGACCAGGTACTTAGCGTATCATCAACATAACGTTTCCACATACCTGGTTTTAACAGGGCAGTTGCAAGAGCCTTCTTCTCAAATTCCTCCATGTATAGGTTAGCCATGATTGGAGACAAAGGGGAACCCATTGCTGCTCCAGTAGTTTGTTCGAAAAATCTGTTCCGCCATTGAAAACAAGTTGAATTTAGGCAAAGCGTTAACAGTTCATAGACCTGATCTGCAGAAAGATTCGTTCTTGTAGCGAGCGTTTTATCTATTAGAAGTCTTTCTTTTGCAATCAGGCACGCTTCGTCAATGGGAACATTCGTAAACAAACTAACAACATCAAAACTAACTAATATCTCATCATTAGCCAACTTAAGTGTCTTAATTTCAGAGACAAATTCCTTAGAATTTAATACATGGTGAATGGACTTACCAACCAAAGGCTTCAAAACAGTAGCAAGATATTGTGCTAAGGCGTATGTTGGAGAGCCTCGTGAAGCCACAATTGGACGAAATGGGACATTCGTTTTATGAATCTTTGGAAGACCATAAAATTTAGGACACACTGAAGCAGAAGGGCGTAAACGTCGGTAGAGGTTTTTAGGTAAACTTTCCATCTTACAAAGTTCTAACAATTTACTAGAAACCTTACGTTCAATGCTAGGTGTCGGATCGCGTTTTAACTCTCTATAAGTTGGAGTATCTAAGAGAGCACTTACCTTGTTGTTATATTCTTCACGATCTAAAACAACAGTAGCATTACCCTTATCTGCTTTTAAAATGTGTACTGACTTATCTGATCTTAGGTTTGATAAGGTAAGAAAAAAAAAAAAAAAAAATAAAAAAAAAAAAAAAATATTTTTACGTGGTGTTTCCACAAAACTTATTTATATTTCATAGGAATTGTTTAATATATAACTTGTTAGTAGTTTGGTTTCGGAAGTACTGTCAACTGCTGTATATTCAGAGATTTTTATGCTTTGAGCTTCCTTTGCTGAGATTTCATAAGCAGATCGTGGTTGAATATTTGAGACAACTTTGTGAACAAAAACATTTGTTGGTTCATTGCTTCTGTAACAGTTGCTCCCACACGTGGCACGTGAGTATTGTTCGGAGGGTTTGAAATGTTGGTGTCAGTTTTTTCATTACTAGCGTTAATGACATCTTCGAACATATTATTTGCGCTTACATGTTTTTACATGTTAAATATCAGAATAACTCCAATAACTTCGTGCAACTAGTACAGCACGTATACAGGTAGACCAAACTAGCGGTTCCAGCCTGCACGTTGTAAACAATGCTTGTTCTGTCATTTTTCTTGATAAAATACTTGCCGTTTTATAAAAATAGCTTACGTGGAGATTATTGCAAAGAGGGGAGAAGGCAATTGGTGGAACTGTATGGCTTGTACAGAAGCATATGAATTTCATTTAAACATTTTGTGGAAGTATATGCCGTGTGAGTTTAATTGTCCAAGCCGTAACACAGTATGCCAGTTGCCAGAACGTCTGGATTGGTAAAGTGCTGCGACACTGCGAGGTATAACTAGTATCCTATGTCAGACATTACTTTCATGGACTTAGTGCTTTTTTCATAACTCTCTCTCTCTCTCTCTCTCTCTCTCTCTCTCTCTCTCTCTCTCTCTCTCTCTCTCTCTCTCTCTCTCTCTCTCTCTCTCTCTCTCTCTCTCTCTCTCTCTCTCTCTCTCTCTCTCTCTCTCTCTCTCTCTCTCTCTCTCTCTCTCTCTCTCTCTCTCTCTCTCTCTCTCTCTCTCTCTCTCTCTCTCTCTCTCTCTCTCTCTCTCTCTCTCTCTCTCTCTCTCTCGTTGCTGATTGTCGCAGGCTTTTCTATAGTCCACTACAGCCGGTTGTATATTACTCACTGCTATTACTTAGTCGGGAGTTCATATCGCCGAATACTGGCGAATTTAAACGAGTGTAAGCAGCATTTTATATACCAATTGCAGTGCAATGCTTTGAAATAAATTTGCAGACAGTTTTTTCCATGCAGCGGTGTTTCAAGGTGCACTTAGATTCGCCGACATTTTTAAATTCTACAGCAACCTACAATATTTTTCAGCAAAAATAAATCGCGTTGCAAATATAGTCGCTAGGAAATTTTCCCTTTATGCATGTAACATAGTCTTAAAGAAAATTTCTTTGTCGGAGTTGCCCTCGTGCTTGACTGTTTCCAATTTTTGACATTTGTACAACCTGATCCTGTTTCGTAGGCGATGTATACTAAGGAGTGACTGTATATAGACCCAGGTCCCTTTACACATGACGTCAAGGCGGCACTTCTTCACAAGAATAACTACAAAGTTTCGCCATTCCTCAGAGCATATATCATTTATAAAAATTTATTGTTTATATGTCCCCCACAAAGGAATACGTTCAATGCTGTGAAATGTACTAAACGTTTTACCCAAACCACGGTGTCGTATTTAATTACAACAAGACGCCTGCTCAGGCGTTCACTCGGGCTACTGATTTCTGAAAGCTTCGCGTAGCCTGTGCGTACTCTAGCAAGACTACATGACAATGGCAATGCGTAATTGCATAGATTTTCACAAATAGCAGGAAGCGCCGAAGGTTTGCTAATGTTAGTATAAATGTAAACAAGGCCGTTTTTCTGAAAATTAAACAACGGATCTAATATATTTAGTAGACAAAACCTAGTGTTGGATTCGGCAAATTCAAGCGATCATTTTGATATAAAATTTATTTAAATTCGGACAAACAGAAAATATTTAAACACGTTTTAAAACACACGTTTCCAAATGTAATAGGACACGCGATATCTAGACATGCACTGAGCATGTTCAACATATTGATATCTTACCCGTATTTGCTCTATTCGGTGCTTATTATTATTCTTGCATTTTGCAGTTGTCGGACTACCTGTTTTGAAATAGCTCGTCATCTTTTACGTACTAGGTCTACCGCGATCGCCGGCGTGTGCAGTTGTAATTCAAACATTGTAAAGCCTTTGTAAGCATGTTTATGATGAATTGAAGCCAATTGTCAGCCGCATTAGGCTACTTACTGATCAACTATAACTCGGTCACTTGCAAAGCTATTCAAACAAGTAAACAACTGAGAAACAGTGAAATGTCTTGCAAATATTCAAAAACATCAATAAATGGCAAAAGCTTCGTTCAAAAGAGACAACCACTGATCATCTGGAGACAACTCGGCCAAACCTTGACTGTTCTCTGACGTTCTTTCACTCCTTCACTCCTTCAGCTTAAAGTTTCCAATTATTTTTAATACACCTTGATCGCTGACAGTCCGACTACTCTGACATCTTTGCTTGAGACGACTGCTGGGTAGTGTGGCAAGAAATGTCGTGGAAATATTCAAAAACATCGATAAAGTGGCCAGAAAAGCTACGTTCAAGAGACAACTCGCCATGAGAGTCTCGGTTTCGCAAAGCCTGCTGGGGCAATATCGCGACCCCCAAAAAACAATAATAATAATAATAATAATAATAATAATATTAATAATAATAATAGTAATAATAATAATAATAATAATAATAGTAATAATAATAATAATAATAATAATAATAATAATAATAATAATAACGCGACCGAAACCTAGACTCGTCTACCTGCGGTAGCCCGATGTGTCAAAGAATACTGCATCGCTTGTGTTATGCAATTTCCTATATTTGTAGCGATCTTAATCAAAAGACGTCACGGAATAATACTTTATAATATATTGTGGAGATTGGTGTTATTGGTGTGCGTATTTTCAGTAATTTTAAAAGTCTTGTATGCGGTTTGTCTTTGTGCAGTTGAAATCATAATTACCATGTTATTGTAGTAAATCGCCAATGATTGCCTAAAACGCGGTGTTTTACATGCGTTAAACCACTAAATAGTGTTAATTACTAAATCAAATTATTTCAAATGAAATTTAAAAAAATGCAATCTCCAGCTTTCTTCACGCCAGTACCCTTATTGATTTCGGCTTCCTTCTGGATGCATGACTAATCCGGCGGCTTCATTTACTCTATATTTCAATCTGAGAAAATGCAACTTCGAGCAAAGTATTTACATGGGTATACAGTATCGGTAGTTTTCCGTTGCATGTATTTACGTTTTGTTATTTTTAGCGAACATCTTATATTATTTTTGTGTCGGTGTGGATTTGATCGTAATTACGTATAATAAACAAAGAATAAGTTGTAGGTACTTAAAAATTAGGAATTATGTTTCTCCCACCAGGATGTGGGAAGCAATTAAGTGTAATAAAAATCCCTATAGGGATATTGTGATCATCTATTTAGTAGTGAAACATGATGCGAATTAGTAATGATCTTGTGTAAGTTTCTTCAGTTGATTCTTCTGTAGTTTTCTGTCTTTAAAATAGTGATAGAAGTTTGTATCGGACTGTTTCGTTCTCGTAGCCGAAATTTGAACAGAAGTAAAGTTTTTCGTTGTTTAACAATGCTGTATGAGTTTTCTTATATTTTTTGTGTAATTTTCCTACCGTCCCGTAAGCGAAGCTGTCCATTATAATTGTAATAGTGACATGGTGTTCTACTTAGCCTGTGCCCCAGACCACACACGCCTCGTGTATGGTGTGTGCATCGATCTCCAAAAGCTGTCCCGTGACGTCATCATTTTCACCGTCAGGCGATGAAAATGTATGCATTTGTAATCAAATTATGCTTTTTAACGTTTAAAAGTCAACTACGCCTTTTGACGTTATATTTTCTTCTGAAAGCAAAAGTAAAGAAAAATATGAATTTCGAGGTAAAGCAAAGAATTTATCAGCGAAGCCTTCGTAGGGCCTCTTGAAGCATGACCGAGTTTCTAGGAGAATAGGTACTTCTGTGACGTCATACCGATAAAACCCACCAATCACCTTATTGTTTGTTACTGGTATCACACCACAAGTTACTAGTATACCAATCTTTATTTTGACGCGGTCGTCGTTCACACGAGTTTGGCAAAGGTAGCAAAAAGTCAAACGTATAGACAGTTCATAAAAATGGAACCGAGTGACTGGTTTCTATTATTTCTTCGGTTTTAGATTGAACTTTTCCGACTTTAACGTATAACGGAAAATAGAATAACCTGGAAAAAGTTAAAGTTAACTTAAAGTTGCCCTTTAAGTTATAACATCAAAGACCATTTTCACTGTCTTTGAATGTTAATTATTGATTTTTTGGATAATTTGATTATAAATGCATAAATTCTCACCGTCACCACGGGACATCTTTTTGGAGATCGATGGATGCATGCACAGACCATACACGAAGCGTGTGTGGTCTGGGGTACCGGCTATGATCTACTGTGCTCTAAAAAAATTTGGAACAAATGCAAAGACTGGATATAGTGCTCTTGTTTTTCGAGTGATTTAATCGAGTGAAAGGTGAGATAATACTTGTAATATACCAGCCCAATTCTCCACCAGCATTACCTCTAGTGCATCACTGTCGCAAGGACGGTATGTGGGATATACAACATTGCTGTAATGGACAAATCTGACTGAGCACAGACTGATAACCACATCGAGCCTGATTTTAATCGGAAGGCCTTATGATGTTGCAGAGACACTAGGCCCGCTATTCCCACTAGGCCCACTATTCTCGCAACAGCTTGCATTCGCAAAGGTCTGGAACCTAGCAAGAAGTAGAAGGCCTAGCCGAATTGCCAACAACATCTCAAAAGTGCCCTAAAACGGCCCATGTTAAAGATAGCGACATACTGTGATATCACATGTCGTTTCTCACAATTTCGTTAATTTCAATTTGTCTCTATTATAAAAACAAGTAAGTTATGAAACCTAAATAAAGTATTGATTACTATACACGTACTTCTTACAATTATCGTAATTCGCAAACATTTCCTACACTGAGAAGTCAAACCTGGGTCGTTATATGGTTAGATTCGTGTCCAGCAACTTTTATGTACCATTCCGTTAAAGTGTAATACTACTGTATGTCGCTATCTTTGACTTGGGCCGTGTGATACCACTGTAGGTCGCTATCTTTGACATGGGCCTTTTTGGGGCGCTTTTGAGATGAGTTGGCAATTCGACTAGGCCAGTGCTTTTCAACCGGAGTCCATATCACCCCCAGGGGGGGGGGGGGGGGGGGGTGCAAGAAATAAAAGATGTGGAATCTGACACCAGCTGACTAGTGAACTGCACAATTGTATAATATTTTCTCAAAATTCAGTAAACTGTTATGATGTTATACTATTGTTAGGAGTGAGGTAGCCTGCGATCATGTTCTATAGAAGGCCTGATTGCAGGTTAATGGAGAGGGGGTGTGACGAAGGAATACTTGCCCAGGTGGGGAATCTGCGAAAAAAGGTTGAGAAGCACTGGACTGGGCAACACCGCTGCCAAACGTTTGCGTATGTGTGAATTCGTTGAGTAAACATTGCAAGAGAAGTGGGAACTAGCCGTGGCGACAACAACCAGACAGTGAAGACTAAGTAAGACTCGACTATTCATTTGTGTTTTAAAAAAAGGGTAAAGAAAATTACGAGGGGTAAATTCAGAATATGTTACACTATTGACAAAGAAGCCATGCACAAATTACCTACCTTATCTTTTTGGTAGTATGCTTATAATTTTAACTTTTCTGTCGGACTCTTGGACAAGTCCCAATATTTCAGTGTTTTCCCGCTCTATTTCGGAGGACGAGCCTGGGACGAGCTCGCACGTCGCGCATGCGCAAAACGTTTGGCAGCGGTGTTGGACAAGGCCTATTCTATAGAGCCCATACTTGAGATGCATAACCCAGCTGTGAACGGACTAGAGAAAGGTAAAGCTTTCCAATACGACGAAAACTTTACCTTTCTCTAGTCCGTTCACAGCTGGGTTATGCATCTCAAGTAAGGGCTCCGCAGTCAATCGAATTAATATCTAGAATTGAACGTGTTCAACGACGGGCTTCGAAATTCACTGTGGATCTACCCTTCCTTTGTGACATTAAATACGAAGAACTACTACTACCGACTAACCTCCTTCCTTTAACGTACTGGCATGAATACCTGGACATTGTATTTTTCTACAAAAGTAACCACGGCATCAACATCCTCAACAAGACCACCCTACCAACTCCTCAACATCACAAACAAACAAGATCATCCAACCCTGACTGCGACAAATATAAGCCAAAAAATGTAATACTTCGATGTACCAAAAATCATACACAATTCGGACAACAAGAACATGGAACATACTACCAAAAACTATTACAACAAAAAATATCCCACTCTCAAACTTCAAGAAGTTACTATTCAACTACTACATTAACACACTTAACAACGCATATGACGTAAGCGACCCACGAACATGGAAAAGGATATGTTTAAAATGCAACACAGCTCGAAGCCTTATGAACCCACCATCGTGTTGCTTTTAGTAGGTATCGTAGTAAATTTAATGTATTTAATGTATGTTGTATATCGTTATGTATTTTTAAAGTAACAGTTAAATCGTACTTGTTTTAGGGCCGCAGTAATTGGCACGAGCTGTTGCGGTTACCCAGCCTGTTGTCTTAATGTCTGTATTTATGTTTGTAACGTGTATGGCAAAGTTATTAAAATAAATAAATAAATAAAATTTGTCGTTGGGTTCAAAGACCCCTACAGGTATGCGAGCGCCCTCGCCGATATATATATATATATATATATATATATATATATATATATATATATATATAAATATTACCAGGGTTAAGTCACGTTGGCCTGAAAAACAGAGAAAAATCTTCTCGACGTTTCGAGCAAAGGCCCTTCGTCAGGAGAAATTAGTGAATATATATATTTATATCACGATTGAGTCGATTTTCTTTGATGTGCCGCGGGATATATACAGGTTATATCCCGTGAATAAATAATTAGATAAAACTTGTGGATATAACTCGAAAAATCTTGATCGAAACTCTTCGAAATTGACGAAACCTTGTTCGAAAACCTCCTCAATCGTGATATAAGTCGGTTATATACCTCGAACTTGGGATATAAGTCATATATTGACCCTCGGGACCTTCGGCCCCTCGGGTCAATATATGACTTATATCCCGCGTTCTCGGTATATAACCTATACATATATATATATATATATATATATATATATATATATATATATATATATATATATATATATATATATATATATATATAGAAGGCGAATAGGCGAAGGCCTAGTGTCTAGGCTGATGTTGCATTTTTCGGAACTGCGTAGTACCAGTTTACTTTTAAAATGCAAATGTAAACTAATACATCGTACGCCCTGGTCCCTATTTCTGACGACCTCGAAGGTTGCTCTAAATCGATGTGCCACTTCTGTATCTTTCAGGTGGGTGATATTGTATCTGTCATTGATATGCCTCCTTTTGAAGAGAGCTCGTGGTGGCGTGGCAAACACGAATTTGAGGTACTTTGTATGCAATACATAAATTATTAATGTAAATATCACAAAACTAATGTGTTTATGAATCTTGTATTTAGTTATTTTAGTGAACTCAATTTTTACAACTGAAACGCTAATTTCGGGGCAGAAAGTGAAGTCAGCTATATTACGTCGTTTTTGGTCTCCCTACAAAGTGTTCCCTACGAGGTCAAAAGCTACAATCAGTGACAAAATACGTTGGGACATCTCGCATTGTTGGTACTTACCTAGTATTTCTTTCAATTATTTTGGTAGTAAAGTATATCCCTCCCTCCCCCTCCCTATTCAATGTTGAATTTAAAGTAAGGAACTCATTGAACGTTGAAACGAACCCCGAAAGAGTCGCCAACATTGAACAGGGGGGCCGGGGGATACTTGGAGCTGAAAATATTGTCCTTTAGGTCGAAGTGTCCCAACACTTTGTCACTGATTGTAGGTAATACACAGCGTGGGGGACTGAGTTCGATATGATATACAAATATATTGACTTTACCTTTGAAGCGTGATAGTGACTGAAGTCAGCGTTCCAGATATGGAGAATGGAGTCAACTGAGTTTAGTAGATAAAATTTACGTAGTTGTATTAGCGTGCATGTACAGGGGCGCAACTAGAAAATTTCGAGGGCATGGGTTGAAAGCAAAAAAGGGCAAAGTCGTTCAGTATTCTAAACAATTTGGGATACTAGATATTCTCGTTAAGCCCTAATCAAACGAGAACGCAAGTTGGCAGTCACGAATTTCTGTGGCGGTCGTTCGAACACCCAAATTAAGAAAATAAAGGTTTCATGAGTGTTTTTAAAAAGGTTTAACTTTGTCACGGTACATAATATTTTCGAGAAATCATGCCAAAATCCAGCTCTATCTCTATGATTGGTTCATTTTCGCCATGAGATTCGAAAGCTGAGCCCAAAAATTCAGAAAGCGGTTGTTTTTAGGAAAAACTTGGTGTAGCATATTACAAAATGTACACTAACTTATTTAATATTTCGAAGATATACAAAGCATAGTATTTTCAGGTTACTTTCAGTTCTGTTTCACTGCCATTTTAAGACTTAAGAACTTTATCTGACTGCGAAAAATTTGGGGGGCAAAGAACTTTATACCCCTCCCCCACCTGTTACGGCACTGAACAACAACCACTCGTTTCAGATCCTCAAGTCTGCATTTTCTGGTAGGCATACTTTGTCAATATGTTCTGCCACTTCTTCAGCTCTCCTCCGAAGAAATGCGGAAAACCACTGAAAGCTGGAGCACGGGCGTAAGAAGACTCGTACCCAGTACGACATTGAAGCCGAACTAGAAGTCTCTGAGTCTCGCCAGATTTGCGGAGAATTGTATTGCGTACTACAACAGACGATTAATTATTTGTTTATCTAATGTCTAACCTAGTATTAGAGGTCTCACTAAAAGGGCAGGGGTTAAAAAGAGCAGGGGTTGCAACCCCACCAACACCCCCTAGTTGCGCCCCTGGTGTATATACTTGTATGTAAATATTGATATTATATTAGTTTTGTTTAGACGCGTAGGATCTCTGAGGGCTATATTTTTAAATAAACTTAAATAATAATCCCCGAGCCCGGGCATAGGGCCAAAGGCCCGGAGCCCGGTGAGGGTGCTAATCTCGACACGCGTGGAGTCATTTTGCACGCGTGTAAAAAGCGAGGTAGGGAGAATGTTGATATGTCAAACAACTTTAGTTTATTTTTTAGTCGGTTTTGCATTTTTGCATAAGATTATTATAAAATTGACACGTCGCCATCTCATTTGTACGACTAAGTAGGAACATTATTGAAAACATTGAAAACATCTATTCACACAGGCCTTTCCTTTTGCTTTTTACGTTTCTCTCTGACGAATTGCCCTCTCTCGAAACATTAGACTCCTAACGTTTTGTGTTTCGGCGGTGTATCAAACTTTATTATATTAATCTTATTGTTATTCACATACATCACGTTTAGTAATATATATTTTAGGTCGGTTTCTTTCCAAGCCAATGTGTTAAAGTGATTGGAGACTCCACCTCTCGAGTAAATACACAAAAATTAACGCCAGGTAACTGTTCTGTATTTTTTCCTAATTTAAGCGTTCTAGAACTTTGATTTAATTTGTGGTCATGCAATTTTTACTCATGGACATGGCAGTTTAGTTTAGACTTCGGATGTTTTAAAAACAAGATTTGAATTAAAACTTTTTGTTTATGTGAAATATGATGGGGAAGTCAAAGGGGTCTGAATACTATCATAAACACGTCCACTCTGTCCTTAATTAATATATATATATATATATATATATATATATATATATATATATATATATATATATATAGTAGAAACTTACTAGTATTCTATTGCAAATGCTGCAATCTGATTGGCTACTCTACTCGATATCTATTTAACAATTAGACAACGAATCCGAGTTGTCTATGAGCGAATAGTCAACGAAGGCGAAGCCTGAGTTGACTATTCGCGCATAGACAACGAGGACGAGTTGTCTAATTGTTTTAGTATACACCCTGTACCTACTCTAAAAAATACAGTTTTTCTAGTGCAAACTGACAAAAATGTTGTGTTATTTAACCACTCGTGAGCGGCAAGTAAAAGCAGATTTAATTAATAAAATACGGTTTAATTGTATTTCGTTCCTTACAATTAAAAATCTTCATGCCATATTTTGTGGCGTTTTTAGTTTTCTCAGGGATAGAATTTTCTATCAAACTCTCAAAAAATTCCTCCAAAACGTCTACAAAACGAGAGTTTACTGCCATATTTTTCAGGTTTGTTTTCATTTTTCTCAAGCGTTGTCCATCACGAATAGACAACGGTTGAGTAGACAATCAGAACGCAGGATTTGTAATAGACGATGGTTGGGTGTATACTAATCGTCGATAGATAGCGAGTAGCAAATTGAGTACCAGTACTCGCGCGGCCATGCAGTAAATCAACATGGACGACACGAGGAGTGACAGATTGTTTTGCCTTGGTTTTCGCACAGAAACAATGGTTATGCTTTGGGTTTTTTTGAAATAATTTGGAAGAACTAAGTTACACAAGTTAGTTTCTACTAAAACAACTACTCGAGCCCCGCTCTCGTCAACTATTCACTCATAGAAATTTCGAGCTCATAATCTAATTGTTAAATATACATATATATATATATATATATATATATATATATATATATATATATATATATATATATATATATATATATATATATATTCGTTTATACAGATTTTCGCAGACTTTTGAGGTAAGCGAAAATCTATATTTGCTCTAACTATATGTTATCGAGCACTGTTTGCGTTTCGTAGACCAAAACCCACATATATATATATATATATACATATATATATATATATATATATATATATTCAATATATTAATTAGTTATAGTAAAATTAGAATATAAATAAAGTTTAATACATATGATAGTTTAATATAAAATATATAGTTACATTATTTATTCACTAGATAATATTTTATAATAAATATGGGGTGTCTTCTATTGATTCGTCTTTATACTATTAGGCTTTTCCTTGTCTCAACGAATTCTTTGGAACTTTTCATACCGATTTAAAAAGTAAACGATGCTTCAACAAGCCCAAGTTGACAACGTTTTTGAACGTTATATATATATATATATTATATATATATATATATATATATATATATATATATATATATATATATATATATATATATATATGTAGCATTTATAGACCTAGAGCGAGGGGAATTCGATGAAATATTACCCCGAGGTATGATATATCATCCCGAAGGGTAATATTTCATTGAATTCCCCGAGCGAAAGGTCTATAAATTGTATATTATACCGAAACATTAATCTTTCCAAAAAAAGCTGAAATAATGTTAATAAAGTTCGCTTAGCTTAACGTTTGTCCGCTTTTCATTGTCTGTTTCCATTCTGTTGTCGTCCCAAGGCTTCTGGATGCATTGTTTGTTGCTTTCTTTGTAACAATCTTCTTGTCAATATCTGAATGTTCAGGCGAAACGTTTTCTTGTCTCGCCAAACTCCACCATTGTTGACAGCTTCGTTGAATCGTGCGTTTGTTGGCGTTCACGCGTGGTACAAGAAGCGTATTCCCCGCTGCAGCGGGGAATATTACTTTTGAGGGGGTAATTCGATGATTAATTAACTGGTCACATGGTACAAATCAAGCTTTCTGACTGGACAATTTACAGTTGAGGTATAATATATATATATATATATATATATATATATATATATATATATATATATATATATATATATATATATATATATAAATTAAACTAAACTAATCTTATTTATACCATGGATAGCTCTATCAGTTAATAACTAACTGTTCTCCCTAGAGGTCCAGTAAGGGCCATCCCTCAATGGTCCATGCAGTGTTTATATATATATATATATATATATATATATATATATATATATATATATATATATATATATATATATATATATATATATATAGCTACTCACTGTATATATGAGCTGTTCTGCAATCTCATTGTTTCTGCTACTAGCAAGCTGTTGCTGATTGCGAAGCCCAATAGAAATATGTTTATTTTGTTTCTTTCTTTCTTTCTTTCTTTAGTTGCGTCGAAACGAGGAAAAGTTGTCAGTTATCTTAGAACGTTTCTCTCGTCCAGACCAAGTCGTGTTAAATTGCTACAGTCTGGGATTCTCAGGTGAGAATTCTTTGACGATGTTGCAACTAAAACTAATTTTAAAAGGCCCGGCTTTTTGTGCAACTTACGTAGCAAAAGTAAACTCCATGCAATTGACCGTGCCGAAAAAGATGGCGAGTTGTACATTTAACCACAATCGTAGTAAGTATTTTTTCTTGCAGAATTATTTTAAGGTATGGTTTTAAAACGATCAACTTTGGTAGGAATGGAGTTCTTGCTTACTTAATCCATCTTAGCATGATAAACAATGGTTAGTGGTTATTTGAGCTGATTTGACGTCGCAAAGCATTGTAGTTAAATGTACCGCCGCCATCTTTTTCGGTATCGTCAATTAAGTTGCACGCCAAGTATTTTTAGCGAGGGCCAAGCGTGTAACCAGCCGGTGTTTATCAGTGAAAGTGAACTCGATGTAAGTTAAAATGTGATAACTGGAACGCTAACGCGCAAACCAAAAGGTGAGGTAAAAAGCTCCAGGCCCCTACGCGGTTTCCAGATAGGTTTCAGTCCGTCTTGGGCGAACTGCGAAGGCAAGAAAAAAGGTTTGAAAAAAGTATTTATCAAACATTTTGTTAGGCTAAACGTGCATTTGATGGTTCCCCATTGTTGTGTAGTGCCGTTGTTGTTTTATTTACTGTATAGCTGTCCAAAACTATACAGTTAATTAAGCCAAGGATGAAAATAGGCTGAGAAAACAAACGTCCTTTTGCTTGCTCGGATGAAAACAGAACAAAAAGGTGAGAACAAGAGTGAGAAAGCTATTCTTGTACGAGTTTGAAGACGTTTTGATACTTGATATTTCATAAGATACATCTAATGTCATTTTCTAGCTTATTTCTGCTCCTTTAATTTTTTTTCTGAATGTGTTAAACGGTCTTTTTGTAACTATTGATATTTTAAGAAACAACTGACAACTAGATTGTTTATTTTTCACGTTTACTCATGGCTAGTTGTTGTTTTCGGTACGAATGCGGAATGCTTTTTAAACAAAACGACACATGAAACTGGTACTAACGGCATATTCTATACTAAGTTTGTGTTGATTTTTTGTATCCTTTTCGGAGTAACGAAACTCTAATATATGGTTTTCATATTATAACGAAACGTTTGACTGGCAAACAATTTCTTGACTGACAAACTTCATGCACGTTTTGTAAAGACAATGACTTTTACTATAGCAGTAAATAAACAATTACTGCAATTAGTTCAGTAGCATAGCACAACCAATCAAAATGCACGTTTGGTAAAGCGTGATAAAATTATTCAATAAATAATTTTTCAAACCTTTTCGACCGGTGGCCGTGTTAAAAAGCATTTTGTGGGAGACTGAAACTACCTGCATACCGCGCAGGGACCTAGAACTTTGCCTCACTTTTTGCCCCACGAATGACTGGACGTTAACGTTCCAGCTATCACATTTTTAACTTACCTCGAGTTCACTGGTGTGTATACACCCCCCAATGTCTGAAAACACTGGTTTTGTCGGGCGATTTGTCCGAAAGTAAATGACAATTTTTCGGGGGGAAATATCTCTAGCTCCTTGTGGAAAAGGACTTGCAGGAGAAAATATTATGCACAATTGCGATTTGCAACCTCCAGCTTTGCCTATTATTATCGTAACTCGTAGTGCGCAAGCGCCGACAAATAGAAGTGGTCATATTTAACAAATACATTCCATTTTGCCGTTGTCTGTTGAGTTATAGATGCACAGATGACGTCACAACGTGGTAAGAACAAAAAAGTGGCCCCCGAGACCGACACGCAGTCGATTGGGTCACTGATGGTCTTACCATGTTGTCACATCCTCTGTGCAACTGTAACTGAGCAGACAATATAAAAATGGAATCTGTTTGTTTTATACAATAAACAATAGAAAATTCCAGGGCATTCCAGATGATAAATCACTTCATCTGACGTAATCCATGATCTATACAAATCAAGCAACGTCAGGTGTTGCAGTGACATCTGTGAACCCCAATCCTAACCACGTCAGTAACATAATCTGAGCATCTGTCCTTTTATGGATCGTGGCTATCGACCAATAAAAACACGCGTACTATTCAAGTTATTGTGTAAATAGAGTTAGATAACGGAGGGGCCAAGCGGAGAAAATATCAAGCCCTGGATACAAAGTTCCTGTTCCTGGGATTATACACGAAGTAGCTGACAGTCGGTTCTGCACAATGTAGCTCGGGCTCAAAGCACAAAGCTTTTAGGTTTTGCTCGTGCCTTTTGGTTTTGGTCCTGTTCGAATTACCTGTGGTTGGCTGTTCGTGAAATTATGCAGCATGTGACCTGCTTAGTGATGTAACACTAGCGCATTGCAGCCACGTACCGATGTACGCAGTATCTATACTCGTAAGATATTTTAGTCGGGCAAAAAAGTGGCCACGCCCTTTTTAATCGGGCAAAAAATCGCACACCCCCCTAATGTTTATGCCAAAGTTACGCACCTGCGAGTGACATATATCTTCACACAACTAATTTTCAGATTTTCAAATGTTTTCTTCTATACAGTTTTAAACATGCTGCATGGAGCATCGCGTGCACGATCAGAGTCGCACATTATGGGTGATTGTGTTGTGTGTAATCCCTAAATCTTTTTGTGAATTTGCGCCTATGCGTGTGATTTGTACAGTGCAGCATTTTATGAAACTATCTTTGCTTTCGACTCTTACTCGCGGCAAAGCAATAATTCCTCTCTTTTGTTTGGTATGTCTGTCTTCCAGTTCTGTTAAACAGAAAATGATCTGCGCTTCTCTATTTTTTTTACTTTTGTCAATGTTGCTTGCCATATTAAATTACTTTGCGAATTTATTAATTTGCGAAAAATTAGAATTCGCTCCATCGACGATCACAGAGAAAATTGGGTCCCATAAATGCATTATGATAAATGTTGAGATTTTTCATACAAATGGCACGTATTTTTTTGTGATCAAAGTTGCACAATTAAAATACTTTTCAAAGTTGCGCAATTAAAATACGTGTAACGATTATACAGTGTCATTACCAACGAGCGTTTTATAGTGTTGTCTTAACTTAAGATTACTGTTGTTAAAATAGAGAACGTACGTTTGGTTGTGATCTTGGGGAACATCTTCAAAGGACTGGAAAAGATAGTAAGTTATACTTACTTCTTATTGCAGGTTTTTGTTACAGTTGCACGTTAGACTACCATGGTGTATAGTGCTACTCTGGTTTAAATTTTAAAACTGCTCGATTTTTCTATACCTCTGCCATCCAACCATAAAAGCTCGTACTATAGAAAGCTTTAGCATGTGGGTACGGCACCAGAGAAATTGACCTGGGCCACATATTTTGTATACTGAAAATGTTGAATGTTTAGCAAAAAGTGCACGACCTAGTAACTGCATTCTATATTTAAAGAATTGAAAGTAATCATGAAATTTCAGTAGTATAGAAACAATTTTATGAATTTTAACTACAGTAACGGATTTTGAATTAATTATTATATAATGCATGCAGATCGACAGTGAATATCGTTGTTGTTGTTTGTTTTCATTTTTTATGTTTGTTTGAGTAAAGAGTGTCTAAACTGTGCGAGTGTGGACCAACTACTTTTAGAGTACCTTATGATTGCAACCTTTTAGCTTGTGCTTACAACAGACTACTTGTTTTTTGTTATAGTTCCTTTAGTTGTTGAGATGTGTACGAAATTGATTGAAAATTGTGGAATAACAAACGGCGTCTATCGTCTTTCAGGGATGTCTTCAAATGTTCAGAAAATACGGTAAAGTATCCAACTATTACAGTCTATAATGAAACTTAACTACAGGTATATAGGTTGTCAGGTTATATTCAGTCTGATGTAAAGACCCAATTGTACTTATGTGATTGATGGAGGACAAATGCTTATAAATTATAGAATTTTCATTGGTTATTTTCTCTGCTGAACATCAGAACTTTGAAGTTGTCCTCCAGATCAGCCGTTTTCACTTCATGTACAAGGGGTCTATATAGATTTGGTGAAAATAAACAATCAGCGAGACTGAAATGCCACATGTGATCACTGGTTTCCTACCCACTTTTCTTTGTATCCAAGGTTACGTATAGTTTTACAATTTCGTGCTGACATTTTGTCTTTTCTTTTAGGTTATTATTTGATTCTGAAGACTCTCCTAATCTGGAACAGGATTGTTTTCTTCACGATATTCATTGCGTTGGATCTGTATTAAAGATGTACTTCAGGTATTTTATATCGATTAAAACACTACACATTAGGTGGCTCACGTATACGGGATGGTCGAGGTTAAAAGTGATGATTCAAAAGGACCCGTCCAGTCTTTTCGCAGTTTTTCCAAAATATGTCGTCAAAGTTCAGTGAATCTCAAGATTTTAGCAATCTTTTTGATAACCTAACCACAACATAAACCCTAACCCTAATCAGAAATCTGGTGTAACTTGAAAAAAACAACATATTTAACGACGTATTTTGCAAAAGCCGCGAAAGGACTGGACGGGTCCCCTTGAGTCATCCCTTTTAGCCGAAACCTTCCTGGTCGCGGTGAATGTAGTTTAAAACTTGCTAACTCAAGAATGCAAGCTCTATAAATAAGTGGTAAACATACATGAGTATTTAATTTGCAAACCTCTTTGATTAAACAAAATTTTCTTCAATTCAATATAGTCACGGCAACAAAATATGAATTGTCAGTTTTCCTAATGTTTTGCTATATTGTTCTGTAGAGAAAATGCCAATCAGGACTTATTTTTTAGAAAAAGTTACCGTGAAGGAAACCGCACATAAAATAATTCTAATTCGGCGGCCATTTTTGAATAAGGTCTATAATGCGTCTAAATAATATAACAATTTAGAAAATATTCAAAAAAACCCGTCAAATTGACATGGCAATGATAAAAAAAATATGGAAGAAGTCAGATAATGTAGTGTACAATATTTGTCTAGCAATCAATTAGATAGACGTTTCAATGAGTTAAGACAGTTAGAACTGTACTGGATTGGGATTTTTTGTTTAAATTCGTGGAATTGTTCGGAAATTTGTTAACTGGTTATTATATGGCAAGCGTCACTTCCGGTGAAATAGCGCGCTGTGATTGGCTTAGAAACATTTTTAGCGGTCCATTACTTTCCCGCAATGGACCAGCGGTCCATTACGGAAAAAAAAACAAGCAAATTTCTTATCAGCCATATTGTTTGCAACTAAACAACGAAAGAAAACCGCAAGAATTTTGTGAATTCAACAACCTGAGGACTAAATTATGTATGATTGGGACGAGAGCAATCTGGAAGCGAGTTTAGGAGTCCGAAAGCGACGACAACAAAAGCAACAACATTGAAAACGATGAGTTTATGTCACACGCTCGAGGTCACACTAAACTGACTAAAGTACGTATCATGACAAGGTATAAATGTAAGGTTTGTTCTTTCAAAATGCCATATAATAAACTTTTTATTAACCTCGCTTGCTCGGTCTTTACAGAGAAATATCAGACCTCGGTCTTTGTGTACAAACCTCGCCCTACGGGCTCGGTCTGTACCAAAAAGACCTCGGTCCGATATTTCTCTGTAAAGACCTCGCGTTCGGTTAATATGAAGTTAATATTGCTTACATTTCTCACCACCCAGTTACAACGTAAAAACCCACAGTCGGATCAGCGCGTCCCCAAATCCGAATTATACTTCGTATTTTTGATATTTTGAAACATAGTTGTGTCGAAGTTTATTGATTTATAGATTCTTTTCCTAAGTGAAACGTTTTTTGACCTTCAGGGCTGTGTTATGCGGTAAAGTATTCACGGGATCTTTTTACGCAAGTTTAAAACAATTAAATGTTGTTGCGCGAAAAGATAACCGTTTAATTTCTTGCTATGCATTTTTAGAGAACTTCCCAATCCTTTGTTAACCTATCATCTTTATGAAAAGTTTACGGTAAGTTATCATTATTTTAAGGTACTGTATGTCATTATTTAGAATTGTGTTTGGAATTCTATTTTCCGAACGTATTATAAATTTTCTTGTATCGCGTTCTCAGTCTTCCTGCATTTTATCATTTATGTTTAGTGACCTTTTTATAAGAAGATATAGTTAAATTATATTTAATAAAATATTATTGACATAAATAGTTTGGAGAACTGTAAACGAATAATTTGGATTATCATTCATTTGCTTTCTATCCCACATTCTGATTGGTTAATTCACTTGCAAATAGTCGAGTGCAAATAATTTTCTCCTGCAAATAATTTTATGAGCATGCGTACTAGCGATACTGCTGCTGACTGCAAATAATTTTCGTAAACATGGCGGTGACGGCGGGGGCTAATCGAGGAAGTAATCGAGAGTATTTGGAAGCATCCATAACGACAATATACTTCAGAAAAGAAATAGTTAACAGGAATTTAAATAGATTAAACAGCAAGACTCGTGCCAACAAAAAGTAAGTTTTACGAAGATTTTAGTATGCCGAAAACAGAGAGAAGAATGGCGATCTCTAACTTCAGGCATTTCAAAGTTTTAACTATTTTATGAATGATAAATCAATTGTAGCGATAGACACACCAGGCGGAAAACGCAATTTAAAAATGAATATCAGAAACGTCAGTAAATAAATTTTCTTTTCTTTTTATTATGTCTTGATAAATCAATTATTTAACTCGTCTATTTCAAAATATCATGATTTGTCAGTGTCTCGCTACCAGTTATTTGCCTCTGCCTCTGCATGGCGTCGGCAAATAACTAGTAGCTCGCCACTGACAAATCATTATATTTTGCTCAGACTCGTCCATTAATTGATAATTCTCGTTGTTTCAACTAAAAGTTTCTTGTTATTTTCACACAGAAATTAGTTAAGTATACTTAAGTTTTAATTAGTTAATGGTAGAACCATCATCATCGTCATTACCACCACCATCGCCCATTCCTATTTATTATCATTAGTTTAGAACGCAAATTTTCGTGCAATAAACGAGACCCACAAAAAATATACCACTCCGAAAATAATAATCATTATGGTTTCGTTCATTAAGTTATTCTCGATGGCATATGTTATTTGAATCAACGTGGTTTTTCGTTTGTCTAGGCTGACGAGATTTATTGTTATTTTAGAATGCTGTTAGTATC
The DNA here is from genome assembly GCA_964035015.1 of Corallium rubrum. NCBI lineage: Eukaryota > Metazoa > Cnidaria > Anthozoa > Scleralcyonacea > Coralliidae > Corallium > Corallium rubrum. The sequence goes on from OZ035997.1 coordinate 15,748,714, forward strand.
AAAGATGGATTTGATCGGGAGATTGCGGTTCATCATGTTGTGCAACAGTTGCCTCCACCTCACTATAGGACCGTAGAATTTCTTCTCAAACATCTTTCCAAACTTGCTGACTTTCACAAAGAAACTGGAATGCATGCCAAGAATCTTTCCATAGTTTGGGCACCAAATTTGTTGAGGCCGGAGAAAATGGACGAGAGTTGTACTCTGGAACACTTAGGTTACCAAGCAGTAGTTATTGAATTCCTTATACGGAATGTTGATATATTCTTTGATAAGGATACAGCAGCAAGGACTATAGCGACGTTTCCTAGTAGCCCCAAGGCCAAGCATGCAAGAGAAAGATCTCACAGTGATCCGTCAGGTAAGATAAGGTGGCCTATTTTTGAATTTCAACTATTTTACGTCTGAAAAGAAATAACATAACCCGCTAATATGGACTGTATGTAGTATATCATACTACTATATCATATTGAATAAATTTCAATTTTGACTTAATCTGACTCAGCAGTTTTCAGCAGTGTTTGTTGTTTGCAGGTATTCAGAAATGAGCTTATCCTAACAAAGATGCCCAGACATTCAGAAATGTGCTTACACGGCCAAATGATGCAAAGATTTACTCGTCCGAATCGAATTTTTACTTCTCTGTGACAGTCGGACATGGGTTTTGGCACACCCTGCGGGCACCTTCGAGTTTCACTTACAGTTTTATATGCCTAAGGCAGGATTCTGCCCTACCACTCGTATGGTTTACTTACAAAAATGTGCAGTAGCCATTTAGAGTGGATCTATAATCATTAATAATTCATTTAAATGAAATAATGTTTAAACAAGTGTTGTAAATATGATGCAAATTCGTCGTGATTTACACAAACTTTCCGATCGATTTTCTCAGCTTAACAGCTTACATCGTAAAGAACAATTATAGATGCGTGAATTACATGTGTATTTTTGGCCCGGGTTGTAAATGTCCATACTGCTCGGCCGCTCATATTATATATACTACACCTGTACTTAAAATTTCGCTTTTAACCGTTACATGGTTTCCCAAATGCAGTGTCATGATCCTAAATAGGGTTGCCACCAATACGATGACGCAAGGAAAACTATAAGTATATGTGAAATCCAGTCACGATTTCAAATATATTGCCTTAATTTTATAAAAAAATATTTTACTATTTAAGGATGTCTTCCACTAAGTTATATTTTTCGAGCGAAGCAACTTTTTTCTTTGTCTTGGCTGATTAGTTCTACAGTACCTGAGAGCTTAAGCCTGGTTTCCATATAGTTGTAATTGTTGTAATTCAGTCGGCGACTATCGCCGATCGATCAAGATCGGCGACTGTTGTAGAAGTTGAATCAAGTTCAACTTCTACAACAATTACAACAGTCGCCAATGCGACAACAGTTAATGGAAACATCAATCGCCGACAGTCGGCGACTTTTGTTAAAGGTTGCAACGTAAAACACAAAATTATTTACAAAAACCGGCCAAAAAAACCCCTCAATTTTGTTAAAGAAGTCTACTAAATTACTAGTTCGAAGACTTGTATGCCGTACGCCAACTCAAATGTTTGCAACTGCTGTCAAACGTTCACGAAACATGCATGAGACTTAAGCGGTGAAGTTACTGAACGTGTAAATAATGCTTGCTATATATTGTTATATAAGTTGTGAAAATGATCACAAACAAAGTTTTAGTCATTCAATTTGTTTTTGAATGTCAAACTTAGCTCATCTGAACTTTGTCAACAATTACGACTTACGAGACTAAAGTATAAGAGTCGCTTCGCGCGACATTTTTTTCCAAATAGAAATCCAGCCTTTAGGCTTCCATGTCTTAAAAGACACGGTGCATTTAAAAGTAAAAACCAGCCAAGCTTTCTAGTATGTCAACTAAGGTTACCAAAAAACTTGTGGATATATCTTGAAACAAAGAAAAAGCTAGGAAGAACTTTTACAGCTGCTTGCCCCACAAAGTGGGTAACAATCCGAAATTAAAATTGTAGTATATAGGATTATATGGGGTTACCAATCCATGTACGCGAGTTTCAGTCCATGTACGCGAGTTTGACAAGTTTCAGTTTGACAAGTTTTATTTGCCCGTGTGTACGAGGAAATGTGACAAGTTTTTCCTTGACAAGGTCTCCTTGTTAAAAAGCTGGCATGCCAGCTTTTTAACACGGGAGACTTGTCAAGGAAAACTTGTCATATCACGAAAATTGCCCGTGTATATGACATGTCAAGGAAAATATGACAAGTAAAAAATTGTTGACCGTTCACACTGGCAAATAAAACTTGTCAAGGGTGATTTGTCAAGGGAAAATTGTTGACCCGTACACACGAGCAAGTTCTTTGGCAAGAAACTTGTCAAGGAAAACTTGCTCGTGTGAACTAGGCTTAAATTATAAGAAAAGTCACGGAGAATTTTAGTTTTTGTTTGCTGTTTTCGATTCTGTAAAGTATGTCTTAAATTACACCAACATGTCCTTAATTTTGTTCAACTTGTTAAGGTATATGCTAAAACCATTATTAAAACCATTATTCACAGTGTTGGTGAATATGTATAGTTGTTCACTATTATCATATCTGAAAATATTATGGTATCTGAAAATGTGAAATAAGATGCATAAACAGGTATATATACTTTCTACGGTGCATGGTATTAAAATACGTGGTTCTGGCTTATCTCGAAATAAGTCTGCGCCATCATGAATTTGGCATGTAATGCATTTAGTTTATTTCATGCAGTCTAGTTTAGTTGCTTAGTCTGAAGATGTGTTTGCATTGGTTTCGAAGTTTTGGCATTTGTCTTTTTGGCTCGTCTTGTTGCTTATATTTAGTTCTGATTTTAATATATATATATATATATATATATATATATATATATATATATATATATATATATATATATATATATATATATATATACCAAAAACAGTATGTAACATAAAGGTCACTAAGTTGGCGTAAGGTTCAAGAGCGCTCAACACCATTGTAGGCAGAGCCGGATAATAGAGTTTAATGCTGAGTCACTACTCTGAGTTTCACGCTTGCGCGATCTTCGTTGCCTGAAGATCGCGCAAGCGTGAAACTCAGAGTAGTGACTCAGCATTAATATATATATATATATATATATATATATATATATATATATTAATGTTTTTTGTGTTATAGTTTCTGATACGATTGCTGATTATGATAAAGTTAAAGTGCGCCCAGCTTCAGTTGGTGTTTCTTCTCCTCCGAAACTGATCTCTTTGGAAGAAGCCAGGACGACAAGAAATTTAGCGAACGCAGTGCGTTGTTTACAAACTTACCCACCCAGAGCTAAAGACCAAGCTGTTCCGTTGGCTGAACCTGAGTCATCTCCAGACCTTAGCTCACCAGAACTGGAAGCTTGCCGGGGCGGCAGTCCAATGTCTATGAAAAATCTGCTTAAACCTGGAAAGAACTATATTGATGTCGGCGAAGGACCCTCTGCAGTTCCTGAGTACCACACTGTCATAGAGTTACCTGGGCGTAAAACGAAACCAAACATTACTCGTGCTAATCGAAAATGGAAATCGTTATTTGGCAAACGTCCAGATAGCGTCAAATTATCGTCGGGTTCTTCTCTTCAACGCCCTCCCGCAAGACAGCGTAGTTTTGAGGCTCCTGAAAAAACTGATAGCGAAAAAGTACGTTCCAAAAGCGTGGACGAATTGTCGAGAGAAAAGTCGCCAGGTGAAATAGAAAAGGGAAGAGGTTCGTTTATATCGAATCCTGTTACACGGCACAAAGCTAGTGCAAAACAAATTGCTGGAAGTAAATCAGTTGTTTCCAAATCTAAGTTTTATATTGACACTGATCTTCCGCCTGAAGGAACACGAGGAATATTTGTGAAATCAAGTGGTCAGTCACATGATGTTAATACACGCACATCTGTACGTTCCGACGGGAGAAAGGGCCCAAGTGAGTCATCCACTCAAAGTCAAATGCGAAATCAACCTCCTCCGCGTCCTCTTATGTCACCCCCGCCATATGAGCAGTCCATAAACCGGAATTCAGCTTCAAGAACTAAAAATTCTCCCGGAAAGTCCAATGGAGATGAATCGACATTCTTTGTTGCAGGGAGGGTTAACCAACAAACAAATGCTAAGACTGTGGAAGTATTTCGTGCGCCCAATATTCATTCTTTAAAGACTGGGCGATCTGTGTCGAACGAAGAGAGTGCAATCGTTGCTGAAGGAAGAGTTCCTTTACCGGGTAAAGAGTGAATGATCGAAGTGTATACTTTATACACACTGCAGGAGCTGAGTATTACAAAGGAAGTTACCTCTTACATGCCATAACGTCGGACATATTTATCTGATTAAAATTTCAGCTCACGACATGTATGAAGTGAATGAAACGAGCATTTACGTCAAGCATATTTGTAAATGATATAATATAGTTCGCAATTTCCCCCTAATTTTTCAATATTTGAAACCTATTCATATTTTCAATGCATCTACAACAGGATTATGTACACTATAAATGTAATCCACTAACGGAATTGAGTCTTAAATGGGAATTCTTCATTTATAGAAAAAGCTCCAGAAATATATTTTATATGACACTATGGACAATAGAAAATAACAAAATATAATAATAATAAGAGGATAGCAGAATTTTTCATTTATTGAAAGAAATGAAAGAAAAAAAGTTGTCGAGAACGATCTCCGGTAAGATAGCAGCAAATTTGTTTAAATATCACAATGTAAAATGCCTCTCAAAGGCAAATAGAAAATAAAAACCCCAATGTTTTTATACCGAAAACGTTTTACTATCGTAAAAACAGTGAGGAAGGGTTAAAAAAAGCGGAAACAGACATTTTTATTTGATATTTTCATTCACAAAGTGTGAAAAAATTCGTTTCTGTTAGAATTTAATATCTAGCTTTTTTACAACCTTTCTTATAGTCAATACTTTATGAGGAGAATTCAAAAGAAATAAATATTCAGTATATAGAAAACGGTGGAAAATTACTGTCAAATTTAGCAAATTTTAGATTGAGTTTCTCTTAAAATACAGTTGTTGGCAACTAAGCGTGTACACCGCCCGTCAAAACATGTTTTATGTCAACGTCAAAGTTAAATGTTTACTTTGGAAACGTATTAGGTTTTCCTCATCCTCGTTCCCAGGGCCTTCTCGGTACACTGGAAAACCGATTTTTCAGTATACCGAGGAGGCCCTGGGAACGAGGATGGGTTTCCATTCGAACCACATGAATGTGTCCTTAGCCAATCACGTCTCGCCAATCCCATGGTGTTGATTTCAAAACGGTTAAATTTGACTTAACCCTTTGAGGCCTGGACCTCTCCCTGTGCTGAATAAAATCGTCTGGCGTCAGCCTCGTACGCAGGTTCTTATCTCCGCTTCATAAGACCCTGGGTACGAGGTTGGTCTGGCGTTAGGCTTCAAAGGGTTAAATTTAGAACATGTTTTGACGGGCGGTGTACATGCTTAGATGCCAATCACTGAATATATTCGCTTGAGAAGCTATAATTAACCAACACTAGTCACTAGTCAGTGTTCGCCCTAAATTAAACTGGTTAAAAGAACTTGGCTTCGTCTCGTACTTTCAACCTGTTTGGCTGTACTTAGAAATCGAAAGAAGAACACTGATTTTATATGTGATAAAGACACGATTGCCGATTCCGAGCTAGATTTTATTGCGCACATGCACATATGTCAATCTTCAAAATATTTACCGGTCAATACACTCACGAAATGGTTCGTGTTTATAAACTCATTTAATAAACTTTATCAGCTATAACACATTCAGCACTTCATATCCTTATACAGTATCTTGATAAACACTACTGCCCGTTTATTAAACAGTACATATAGAAAAATTGAATTTGCAAGACAAGGTGAACTGTGTGAATAATCCTCGTTAACAAAAGCTGTTTTGCGAGGGGGAAGCCTGGGACGAGTCGTGGTATTTGGATTCAAATCAAGATCCGAGCGGGTGAAATCTTGAATTGACCACCCCCTCAGACTAACTTCCACCTATCACACCAAAATTTGGTGGAAAAACTTACCATTTTGACCATTGAATAAAGGGTGGGACGGTGGGCGATGATTTTTTCGAGCTCCAGAGCGTATGTGCGATTACTTCGCGTACCAATGTACTAATGACGAGTTGCATGCCAAGCCCGTCCTACTAGGCTCCTCCCACTTCCTGCCATCTCGTGACGCAACGCATGGTTTCCTTGTTGTTAACCTTGGTTATGTTATAACCTCATTTAACAACTACGTTTACCTATACTTACCAGTTTGGAAGGTTAGGTGCAAGCTGTTTTGCGAGGGGGAAGCCTGGGACGAGTCGTGGTATTTGGATTCAAGTCAAGATCCGAGCGGGTGAAATCTTGAATTGACCACCAAGGTGATGCCTTGGAAGGCATCACTCATCCAAATACCGAAGACGAATACCGAAGCTTAGGAAGTAGCGAACTAACACGGCTGCTGATAATCTAGAGGGGCCCGAGCTGAAATGGCCATTGGTACTACCTACCTTGACGACGACCACGAGCGTTGACTAGCACATCGCGAGCGCGATGAATGGGCACTTATAGCCCGAGCGATTAGTACTACCAGTGAGCACCTAGAAAATGGATCACGAGCGTTGACGAGCACATCGCGAGCGCGATGAATGGTGAGCACCTAGAAAAATGACCACGGGCGTTGACGAGCACATCGCGAGCGCGATGAATGGTGAGCACCTAGAAAATGGAGCACGAGCGTTGACGAGCACATCGCGAGCGCGATGACTGGTGAGCACCTAGAAAAGGACCACGAGCGTTGACGAGCACATCACGAGCGCGATGAATGGTGAGCACCTAGAAAAAGGACCACGAGCGTTGACGAGCACATCGCGAGCGCGATGAATGGTGAGCACCTAGAAAAAGGACCACGAGCGTTGACGAGCACATCGCGAGCGCGATGAATGGTGAGCACCTAGAAAATGGACCACGAGCGTTGACGAGCACATCGCGAGCGCGATGAATGGTGAGCACCTAGAAAATGGACCACGAGCGTTGACGAGCACATCGCGAGCGCGATGAATCCAGTGAGCACCTAGAAAATTGAGCACCTAGAAAATGGACCACGAGCGTTGACGAGCACATCGCGAGCGCGATGAATGGGCACTTATAGCCCGAGCGATTAGTACTACCAGTGAGCACCTAGACGATCGACCACGAGCGTTGACGAGCACATCGCGAGCGCGATGAATGGGCCCTATAGCCCGAGCGAATATCTGACGACCACCCACATGGGGGTGCGCATCGAGAGCGTACGGAGTGATAAGGGGGGAAACATTACAAGGCCCGAGTTGTTAATATTCACCAATGGTTTAGTGGTTAGTTGCGTAGAGATCCTTAGATGTTATAGCATGATGATTTGTTACTCGCAGTGAGTAAACACGAGTTGATTGGTTGACAAACTTCACAAAAAAAAAACAACAAAAAAAACAAACAACAACACATGGAGCTATTGTTACTCACACTGCATGAGTAAACACTGACTGCTTGGTTAGCAAAGTTTGCAAAGAACATATATAGCTTCTGTTAATCCCAATGAGTAAAGCACTGATTGATTGGTTGACAAAGTTGACAATGAACATCTAGAGCTACTGTTACTCACAATGAGTAAACGCTGATTGATTTAATTGGTAAACACAGTTCACAATGAACATATGTAGAGCTACTGTTTCTCACAAAGAGTAAACTAACAAAGTTCACAATGAGCATAAGAGCTTTACTGTTTAACTCACAATGAGTAAACACCGATTGATTGGTCACCGCAGTTCACGCTGAACATATAGAGCTATACTGATACTCACAATGAGTATACTGATTGACTGGTTAACAAAGTTCACAATGAACATATATAGCTACTGTTACTCCCAATGAGTAAGCACTGATTGAGTGGTTGACAAAGTTGACAATGAACATATGGAGCTACTGCTCAGAATGAGTAAACACTGATTGATCGGTTAACATAGTTCACACTGAATATGTAGAACTACAACTGTTACTCACGATGAGTAAACACTGGTTATTAACAAAGTTGACAATGAACATATATGAGCTACTGTTATACTCACAATGAGTAAACGCTGCATGAGTGAAGTTTAACGCAATTCACAATGAACATAAGAGCTACTGTTACTCACAATGAGTAAACACTAATATGTTACTCACAATGAGTGATAAACGCTGATTGATTGGTTAACACAGTTCACAATGAACATATAGAGCAATTTCACTCTCCTCCGCAGAGGCTTTTTTTTAATATTCCATAATGTCCGTAGCGAGAGTTCTCGAGAGTTATTTTGATTAGTAATATGAGCATTTTCACTCATTCTTATTTAATATTTGATATTTTCTTAATGTCCGTAACGAGAGTTCTCGAGAGCTATTTTTTTTGATTAGTAATATGACATTTTCACTCATTCTTACATGAAGTTTTACGTTAGGGGTTAGGGAGCATGTGGTACAAATAACCTAAAACTTCATGTAAGAATGAGTGAAAATGTCATTACTAATCAAAATGGCTCTCGAGAACTCTCGTTACGGACATTACGAAATATTAAATAAGAATGAGTGAAAATGCTCATATTGCTAATCAAAACTCTCGTTACGGACATTACGGAATACTAAAAAAAGCCTCTGCGGAGGAGAGTGGAGCAATTTAACTGTTACTCACGATGAGTAAACACTGGTTGATTAACAAAGTTGACAATGAACAAATATGAGTTACTGTTACTCACACTGAGTAAACACTGGTTGACTGGTTAACAAATAGAGCTACTGTTACTCACATTGAGTAAACACTGACTGACTGGTTAAAAAGGTTTACTTCACATTGAACATGTATATAGCTAATGTTACTCACACTGAGTATAACTTGACCAATGACTGAATTAGCGACGTTCGCGAAGAACCCACGGCGCCGTTGTTTTAATAATACTCATGCACAATGAGTATAGCTTGACCAGTAACTGATAATATTAACGACGTTCACATGGGACGCGCGGCGCCGCTGTTACTCACCAAGAGTATAGCTTGAACACTGAGTGAGGTTAGCAAAAATTTTTACTGAACATAATAGAGCTACTGTTACTCATTCGACACTTCAACGCTTGAATTATTTATTTATTTATTTATTTACTTGAGTGGACGGCCCTGAGCGTATGATTTGAAACGACAAAGACGATAATATTATGCATTGGTTCGAGAACTTTATCTCATTACAGCGAAGTGCAATTTTCGCGTTTCCGCCGCTCGCATTCCTGGCGAGCTTAACAGATTAGCAGATACAATATTCAAACTGCAGGAATTTTCACCTGTGCCGTCAGCCAACAGACTCGTTTAACAAAACAATCTTTCGCGTTGCTAAGTAATGATCTACATCGAGTTAAACTCGGATGGCGTCCGCTTAGTCAGTCACACAGACAAAGCAAATAAACCGGGGTATGGGAGCACGTACTGGGACATCGAAGAAATACATGCCGTTCCGAATCGGCAGAAATCAACCACCATGCAGGTCGAGACGACAACTTATTGATTTATTTTAATCTTATCGGAGTGGAATCCAATCCGGAAACTTTCGCTGAGACCGGTAACGAGGTAATGTACTTTGGCGCGATCCGGGTGGGGAGCTAATTGCGATTCGAGTGATCGACGTTTATTGTGATTGGTCAGCTAAGTGTTGGATCGCCCCAGGCCCGTCACGAAAGCCACGTTGGTTTAGACGGGAAGAAGGCCTCGCTAACCTAGCGCTGTATAGGTTGAGATACGGCAGTGTGGAAACCACAAGGACCACCACGCATGACGCTCCGATCTTGAAGAATACTAGCGGCAGCTTCGCAACGAACGCACGATCGTAATTCAGCCATAACATACCCCCCAAAAACGGTTAGCTGTCACGACCGCTCGGAGTGTGGCTCTTCTAAATCTTTCAGGCACGTGATTTGTTTGAGCGCGGCCAGGACCCAAATGAACGCATTTTGCGCGCGTATTCTCTTGTAGAAGAGTTGCGCTTACATTAAAGGGGATCAGGCGCAGTACGATGACCATTTACCAATACAGTAGTTGGAATGAACGAGAAACATACCTTGGTTCTGGCGGCGAGCATCTGAGCCCGCGCCTACCTGTGCTCCGCTGCTTGCCGAAGATGCCGAGTTGACCCTACCATCGGATAAGAGGTCTTTTGCGTAGCTAGTTTGGCAGGAAAAAGGACTTGATGATTTTTTCGAGCTCCAGAGCGTATGTGCGATTACTTCGCGTACCAATGTACTAATGACGAGTTGCATGCCAAGCCCGTCCTACTAGGCTCCTCCCACTTCCTGCCATCTCGTGACGCAACGCATGGTTTCCTTGTTGTTAACCTTGGTTATGTTATAACCTCATTTAAAATAAATCATTTCAGTGTACAAGCGTATTCGTCGTCATCTATATATTGTTTGGATGAAATCTACCCTGCTAGTAGGGCCTTCTTTTCCTTTTCGTCCAAGATTTAGGACGAAATAGCCCGTTTAACCGGTTCTTGTTTTGTTTTCTGCTCTGATTTGGACTGGGTTCGAGATTGTAACTAAGCAACTGACATGGATGCGCCATGGAAACCAGTCACGAATACATAGCCTTCTTTTCTTCCTCTTCTTTTCTGCGAAGAAATAAGGAAAAGAGGCTCTGCTCGCAGGGTAGATGAAATCATGCTAAGAATCACCCTAGTCTTGTGCACTTGTCATTAGCATTTTGGCATTCGTTAAATTTATTTATTAATATTGATTGATTAAGTTTTTTTTTATCAGTATGACTACCAATATATACTCTTCCAAGATACCGTTTCTTCTTTTTCTATACGTAATTATATTTCTTTCCAGGACCTATAAAAAGCAATTTTTCACTTAACGGAACTCTTCCTTCTTTTTACGTTTTTCTTTACCAAGGAAAACGTCTAAACTGTTTTGGTGGTCAATTCTTGTAGATTATCAATTGCTTGTCTTTAATTTGATCATGCAGGCAACAACTCGTCATCCATCTGTTGATGCTTGTCATCTCCTCGATTATCAACGTTTTAATCACCTATTCTGATTTACCTGTTACATTCAAGATAAAACGGAAAAAATATTAAAAATTTGTTAGGATGGTTTTTTAGGGATATCAGCATGAGCTTTCTTCTACTTGCTTGAAGAAAAAAATTGGAATATCTACATTTTAAGACAAACCAGGATCACAGAATAAGGATCAACCAGAAGTCCAACTCTCTGTCGGCACCTTTGATGTAAGCGTCCTCGGGAAATGTCGGCCTCGCGATCCCGGCGCCATTTTGAAAGTAAGTGCAACCGGGAAATTATCCCCCTCGTCCTTACGACCCTCGGGCTCCTGTAGTCAATTACTCTTGGCCTTCTTGTGACCTTTTAATGAACTTTATATTGTTATCTATATATATAAATAATATTTAGTTAAGTAAATAAGTAATTTACTTTAGAAAACGATTCTTTGGAGATAGAATTCTTTGACCACGACCTTATTAAAACTTCAGTGAGCGGATACTACGGGTAAAAGTCCGTGGCAAAAAAGTCCTGCATTCTTGAAGCGGGTTTTACATTTCTCGATTTTGCCGACACATTTGTTTATAGAAAAAGATTGCTAACAATTTCGGAACCACGCATTGTTGAAATACATCGGGTACGTATGTTGTTAGAAATTTTATAAGCTTTCATTTGGTATATAATTCAAGTTTTAGTGTTACCTGTAACTTTTTAAAATGTTCAAAATGTTCTCACCATTGTTCGTAAAATAAGAATTGTATAATGGGAAATGGACTCCTCACATGCAAGTGTTATAGAATTTTGGATTTTGTTTTTAAATACTAAACGCACAGCCCTGAACAAGATATTAAACAAAGGGTACTGTCAAGTGCTATTCATGTCAGAACTTTTAATTTTCTTGCTGGGAAGTATTTTAAAATATGAAAAAAACATTATTATTTTGACGTGGACAGTCTGAAATGGATGAATTTCTTAAGTTTGTTTTGCCTTTTGTTGTTTGCTATAACCTCAGAAAGACTTCTGGCATGAACCTAAGATATTTCTTGAACAAAGCTAATTCAAATACGAAAGGAGTGGAAACGTTTGCAGATTTCTAATTGAAGTTGAAAACGTTTTTGGTGCAAATTAGTGAGCATACCTTTTGAATATATAAAAAAATATTAAAACTTTTATGGTCAATGGTCAGAACATTTTGAACATTTTAAAAAGTTACAGGTAACACTATGATTTGAACTATATACCGAATGAAAGCTTATAAAATTTCTAACAACATACGTACTGGATGTATTTCAACAATGCGTAGTTCCGAAATTTTTAGCCATCTTTCTCTATAAACAAGTGTGTCGGCATTAATCGAGAAATGTAAAACCCGCTTCGTGAGTACAGGACTTTTACCCGTAGTATCCGCGTACTGAAGTTTTAATAATCTCGTGGTCAAAGAATTTCATCTCCAACGAAATATTTTCTAAAGTAAATTACTTATTACTTAATAAATATTATTTATATATGTATAGATAACAATATAAAGTTAAATAAAAGGTCACAAGAAGGCCAAGGGTAATTGACTACAGGAGCCCAAGGGTCGTAAGGACGAGGGGGATAATTTCCCGGTTGCACTTACTTTCAAAATGGCGGACTGGCGCATGCGCATAAAAATAATGGGACACTTTTTTCCGAGAGTTGGACTTCTGGTTGATCCTTATTCTGTGCCAGGATCAGCGACATCAGCGACTTCAATGATTGAAGCCGTTGCCAAAGGCTTACTCACAAATTCTTTGAAGAAATTTTTTCGCCAAAATCTCTTGAACATGCATAGTTGAGCAAATGCCAAATATTTCTTGTAAACTACCAAATTGTTTCTTGGTACGTATTGCCACCATTATATAAACAGAACCAGCGTGCATGGTTATAAACTTAGGGGGTGTTTACTGGAGGTGTGCGAATCCGATCCGAATTCTATCCGTTCCTATCCGATCGGATTCGGACTAAACTTTTAAACGATCGGATCGGGATTTTGTTCTTTTTTCTCAGATCGGATTTTGTACTTTTTACTCGCGTTAGATTCACTTTTGTCCGTCATTCTACCCCAGTTATCAGTGAGTGACCTTTTAGAGTTAAAATTAGAATTAAATCAGTTTGTATTAGGGTTAGGATTAGGGTTGGGATTAGGGATAGGATTGGTGTTGGGGGTAAATTATCCTTTGTTATTTTCCCCGAGCCCGGGCGTAGGGCCGAAAGCCCGGAGCCCGGTGAGGGTGCTAATCTCGACACGCGTGGAGTCCATTTTACACGCGTGTAGAAAAAGCGAAGGGAGACGAAATCTGTGAAATTGTTTGTTTGTTTGTTTGTTTGTTTGTTTGTTTGTTTGTTTGTTTGTTTGTTTGTTTGTTTGTTTGTTTGTTTGTTTGTTTGTTTGTTTGTTTGTTTGTTTGTTTGTTTGTTTGTTTGTTTGTTTGTTTGTTTGTTTGTTTGTTTGTTTGTTTGTTTGTTTGTGTATATATATATATATATATATATATGTATGTGTATGTATATATATATATATATATATATATATGCAACGCTCACTACCCTTGTGGAAGTTTGAGCACTCTTCACACTATGTGAATGTACTTCACCGATGCTGTCCCACATGCGGTTGTCATCGACGATCGCATGTGTATAAGTAATTGATGAAATTCATTCAGATTGTTCCAAGCTACACTGATGAGCTGTAGTACAGCGAAACACGTGTCTGTAGGTTGAACTATGTACGCTCCTTCACTTCGGTGTTTTTGAGCACTCTGTGAAGTTGCCATGGGGTACTATTAGCGATAATGCAACGCTCACTATTAAATTTGTCAGTATTTTGCTTTCGTTTAACGAAATGGAGCCAGCTCTACTTAAATAATAAAAGAGAACAACGAAGAAAAGGATGCAAAAAGCCGGTTTAATATATGTTGAAGCGAAATGGTAAACAAAACTCGATCTGAATTGCAGTGGTTGTGGTCACTCAGTGGCCTCAAATTCATTTTAAGTTAACGGTGGGGGATTTGTATTTTGTCGTAAAACAATATACAGCTTCACGTTTTCGTGCTTTCGCTTTGCTCGTCCAAACCATAAGTCAGTTTAACTAAAGCTAACTTAAAACACTACCTCACTTTTTATTATTAAAAATACTCATGAGCTTTGTTGGTTTTCTTGCCTGTATTTCCAATTTTTCGACTGAAACGTTGGTCTGTTTAGTACTTTTCTGGAATCTGATTCTACTGAATTGTTTTTATCTCAGACTCTATTATAAATGTAATTTACTGAATTGTTTTTATCTCAGACTCTATTATAAATGTAATTTTTGAGCTGTTAACGTTTAATTCTGCCTTTGCAAAACATCTATTGCATACTCATGCATAGGGAAGCCATTTGAAAGTCTTGCTAAAAAATAATCCATGTGAAACCTCCTAAAAACAATACAATTTTTACAACCAAAATTGAATAATGAAATCTAAGTTTTGCTTTGATATGTTCAACTTTCATTAAATGATTTAAATAAGTTTTGTCATCCTAACAATAAATTCTATAATTATCCCAAGGATTTAATATCATTTGTTTTTATATCTGTTTGTTTTTATATTGGCTGTATATCAAGAGTGCTCATTTTAATCAGGGGGTGGGGTGTTTCAAAAAAGCATGTAAAAGTTGGCGAGGGGTTGTTGCGTTTATGTATTTCTAGTAGATTAGTTCAATTTAAGGGGTCATTCATGCCTGGGGATCCCTAAGGGCTGAGTGACCAATGACCATCATGGTCATGCACCCATTTCTGGGGTCATGCACTCGTCGCTCTCACACCGACCTGAAGTTAGACCGGCCTCGAAATTTCACTTCGGTCCAGCAGGCGACCTGAGGTTATAGGCCGGCGTGAACTCAGTGTGGATTATAACGGTCGGCAATCGGCTATTTGCCGACCAAAAATACGGAATGGCCGACCATTTCTGTTCTGGTTGGACATTTTAACCGACCAAGAAATATAAATTTCAAACAAAAATAAATCACATATTCTGTCTAATCTGAAAAATATATATTAGAATATGCATTAACAGCTATGAACTAGAGTGAAGAGCGACAATAGAGGAGCTCGATTTTCTAGCTACAAACCCCACAAACAAACAACAACGAATCCACCATCCAGCTACCCAATCAAAGATGCTTAGACGCGTTGGATTTAAGAAATCAAACAAGTTCGCTAAGCACTCACTGTATCTCTTATTATATAATTGTGATTATAGCGTTTATTATTCTCTTCCAACTATTCACTTATTTACATCGACTCCCAACCCCAAATCCCTAATGATGAGACCATCATAGAAGGTCGAAACGCGCGTCCAGGGTTGTGTCCTAAGATGATTGCACTATATACTATACGTTACAAATCTTTTATTCTTTAAACCCTCTTCTGATGTTTTTACATGGTTCTTAAGCAACATTTTTACATTGCATGTCTAACAGCGTGGTCCACGTCGCCTTTCACATGCAACATAGCCGGAGGCTAATTGCGCTTTTTATTCAAATTCCCTTCTAACCTCTCCCTCGTTCATCTACTTTACACGACTAAAACGCCAATGTGGTTCTCATTAACTACACTTAAACTTATAAAAAAACTTAGAAAATTGGCCGACCAATCTCGTTTAATGTCCGAGCAACTTTATAGTGGGTCGGCCATTTGTCCTGGGAACTGAATCTTTAGGCCGGACTCATTAAAGCGATCTACAGTAAAAGCACTACAACCGACCCAAAGTAAGTCCGACATAACTTCAGCCTTTGGCCAACGGTCCATGTATATATAGCTCAGTATACTGATCAGAGTATGGTCAGAGGACTACACAAGCATGGCATGATCGCTAGTAACCCTCGATGTTATATTTATCATCCCCTGTTTGGACTTAAAATATAAATATGCTGTCCCTCGAAGTTTCCACTATTAAAACTCTTACAGATCGAGTAAAATACCAAATATTATATAGACCCTTTTAATAAGTGCAGAGTACGTCATTTTCCGCACTTGACGTCATTTTCAGCCTTTTGAATTATATTGGAAATATACAAAAGCTAAGACAATAAACAAAATTGAAAATAATTCATAAGAAAAATTGAAAAGAAATTGACGTCAAAGGGTAAAAATTACGTATTCTATACTTATTAAAAGGGTCTATATACTAGTAATTTTATCAGTTAACGTTTATTTACCGTGACGAAACTGGCGCTTATTTTGTTGTCTCGTATACGTAGATAACGAAATCAAAAGAGATGTTGTTTCTGTCTTTTTACAATGTTTGACTTATCTAGAGTTGCCATAAATACCATATACGAGCTTAGGGTATCAGTGCTTTCACGTACCAAATCAAATATCGCCAACCAACATCATGACAAAGTGCGCAACTGGGTTATAGACCAGTTGACATAAAAACCAAACCAAACTCTGAATTAATCTATACTGAAGTATAGGCAAAGAAATATACGACTAAACAAACAAACAAACAAACAAACAAACAAACAAACAAACAAACAAACAAACAAACAAACAAACAAACAAACAAACAAACAAACAAACAAACAAACAAACAAACAAACAAACAAACAAACAAACAAACAAACAAACAAACAAACAAACAAACAAACAAACAAACAAACAAACAAACAAACAAACAAACAAACAAACAAACAAACAAACAAACAAACAAACAAACAAACAAACAAACAAACAAACAAACAAACAAACAAACAAACAAACAAACAAACAAACAAACAAACAAACAAACAAACAAACAAACAAACAAACAAACAAACAAACAAACAAACAAACAAACAAACAAACAAACAAACAAACAAACAAACAAACAAACAAACAAACAAACAAACAAACAAACAAACAAACAAACAAACAAACAAACAAACAAACAAACAAACAAACAAACAAACAAACAAACAAACAAACAAACAAACAAACAAACAAACAAACAAACAAACAAACAAACAAACAAACAAACAAACAAACAAACAAACAAACAAACAAACAAACAAACAAACAAACAAACAAACAAACAAACAAACAAACAAACAAACAAACAAACAAACAAACAAACAAACAAACAAACAAACAAACAAACAAACAAACAAACAAACAAACAAACAAACAAACAAACAAACAAACAAACAAACAAACAAACAAACAAACAAACAAACAAACAAACAAACAAACAAACAAACAAACAAACAAACAAACAAACAAACAAACAAACAAACAAACAAACAAACAAACAAACAAACAAACAAACAAACAAACAAACAAACAAACAAACAAACAAACAAACAAACAAACAAACAAACAAACAAACAAACAAACAAACAAACAAACAAACAAACAAACAAACAAACAAACAAACAAACAAACAAACAAACAAACAAACAAACAAACAAACAAACAAACAAACAAACAGAATGTCGATCAAATAGCTATTATCATCTGGTATACCTAATGAAACTGAGATAGCTTAAAAATAGTGGAGGACGTACCTTAAAACTAGTTTTTTCTTCAATCATGGTCAGCGAGAAGATGTTCCAGGAAGGATTAAAGTGAAGCAAATTAAAAATGTGAACAAAGCGAGGAAAATACAGAAACACAGAAATGTCTGCCACATTTCTAAATAAAAAAAACATACTCAGCAAAAAGTGTGTTTTAAAAAAGGAATGTTTTTTAGATAACTCTGAAGAACTATATGGTATAAAGGTATATAATTAAGTAGTTTCTACTAAAACAATTAAACTATTATTTATATCATTTTATATTAAACTATTGTATTTAACAAATAAAACATAAAGCTCCGTGCATATGTACCTTTATAAAGGCACGTTTGACGTCATTTGAACACGAAAGAAGTTGAGCATCGCCGAGTGCCTTTACACTTCTTTCGTGTTCAAATGACGTCAAACGTACCTTTATAAGAGTACATATGCACAGAGCGGTATATTTTATTTGTTTTATAAAATAAGAAGTCGAAAAATCAAAAAGTGTGATAGTTTTAGAATTTGGCGGGCATTTCCGGCCAGCTGACGCCATTCTACGCCACTTTACGTCATTCATGATCTATGTTCTCTTATAAATGCACGGAACCCAATCAATCAGAGCGTGCGTAGACACCTTATTTTATATATATATATATATATTTATATATATATATATATATATATATATATTATATATATATATATTAAACTTTATTTATATTCTAATTTTACTATATAACTAATTACTATTATCACTGCATGTATAATTATCGTGTTCAATAGTTCCGTGCTCACTTTATGATACGTGGATAAATAAATTACTACTACTACTACTACTACTACTACTACTACTACTACTACTACTACTACTACTACTACTACTACCACTACTACCACTACTACCACTACTACCACTACTACCACTACTACCACTACTACCACTACTACCACTACTACCACTACTACCACTACTACCACTACTACCACTACTACCACTACTACCACTACTACCACTACTACCACTATTACCACTACTACCACTACTACCACTACTACCACTACTACCACCACTACCACCACTACCACCACTACCACCACTACCACCACCACTACCACCACTACCACCACTACCACTACCACTAATACCACTACCACTACCACTACCACTACCACTACCACTACCACTACCACTACCACTACCACTACCACTACCACTACCACTACCACTACCACTACCACTACCACTACCACTACCACTACCACTACCACTACCACTACCACTACCACTACCACTACCACTACCACTACCACTACCACTACCACTACTACTACTACTACTACTACTACTACTACTACTACAAAACACCCATCCAAACGGCAGGTGGATGGGCCTCTGGCAGGGCCTTTCGTACCTGTACATAGCTTCATATTATAAAACAATTAGATGAGTCCCATTTAATAGCCCTACACATGTGGACTTTAACAAACACGTTCACATTTGACAGGCACTTGATCCTGGTCGTGATCCTGGCTAAGCCTCTGACAGGTACATGTATGAGCTGATAGTTGATGAGATGCAGCCAGATTGTCTAATTGTTTTAGCAATTAGTATATATAAACTAACTAGTCAGACCAAATATCATTTAAGCAAATTCAAACCTTGGCTAAAATAACTTTCAAGAAAAGTAAGTTTTCTACACGGTTTTGCATTTAAAACATGACTCTTACACTACTAGAAGGTTTATCACCAATAAACAGTGAGCTCAGCCAATCAGAATGCAGGATTTGTAATAGTCCACAAATTGGATATCACCAAATTTTGAAATTGAAAAAAAACCGACAAATTAATTTCAAAAATGTTCTGAATAATAATGTTTCTGTATACAAGTGCAGTGAGTATAGTCTGCTCTTGAGGAAGTCATTCCAAAGGCTCTGCTTTCAATATGTGAAGATAAGATATCTTCCTGTAGAGACTATGTTACTATGTGAACACAGGTTGCTGCAAATTTATATGTGTGTAATTATATAACAAGTTGCTGCTCATATATGTGTGATACGAGTTGCTGCAAATGTGTGTGTGATACGAGTTGCTGCAAATATGTGTGTGTCATATGAGTTGTTGCAAATGTGTGTCATATGAGTTGCTGCAAATGTGTATGTGTGATACGAGTTGCTGCAAATATGTGTTTGTGATACGAGTTGCTGCAAATATGTGTGCGATACGAGTTGCTGCAAATGTGTGTGTGATACGAGTTGCTGCAAATATGTGTGTGTGATACGAGTTGCTGCAAATGTATGTGTGTGTGATACGAGTTGCTGCAAATGTGTGTGTGTGATACGAGTTGCTGCAAATGTGTGTTTGTGATACGAGTTGCTGCAACTGTGTGTGTGTGTGTGTGTGATACGAGTTGCTGCAAATGTGTGTGTGTGATGCGAGTTGCTGCAAATGTGTGTGTGTGATACGAGTTGCTGCAAATATGTGTGTGTGATACGAGTTGCTGCAAATGTGTGTGTGTGTGTGATACGAGTTGCTACAAATGTGTGTGTGATACGAGTTGCTGCAAATATGTGTTTGTGATACGAGTTGCTGCAAATATGTGTGCGATACGAGTTGCTGCAAATATGTGTGTGTCATATGAGTTGTTGCAAATGTGTGTCATATGAGTTGCTGCAAATGTGTATGTGTGATACGAGTTGCTGCAAATATGTGTTTGTGATACGAGTTGCTGCAAATATGTGTGCGATACGAGTTGCTGCAAATATGTGTTTGTGATACGAGTTGCTGCAAATATGTGTGCGATACGAGTTGCTGCAAATGTGTGTGTGATACGAGTTGCTGCAAATATGTGTGTGTGATACGAGTTGCTGCAAATATGTGTGTGTGATACGAGTTGCTGCAAATGTGTGTGTGTGTGATACGAGTTGCTGCAAATGTGTGTGATACGAGTTGCTGCAAATATGTGTGTGTGATACGAGTTGCTGCAAATGTGTGTGTGTGATACGAGTTGCTGCAAATATGTGTGTGATACGAGTTGCTGCAAATATGTGTGTGTCATATGAGTTGCTGCAAATGTGTATGTGTGATACGAGTTGCTGCAAATATGTGTGAGATACGAGTTGCAAATTTGTGTCATATGAGTTGCTGCAAATGTGTGTGATATGCAAGTAAAATATTCAGGTATCGAGATGCACTAGTAATTTTGCCAAAGTTGACCCATGAAATACAGCTTATATTCTGTTTACCTTCGAAAATTTAGTGATGTTTGTCGAAAACGTGCCTTTCCCTTTTGCTTGTGATTTTGGTTCATAGCGAAGAAAGTGCGTCAGTTTACTTGGAAAAACGATTTTCGGTTTATAATTTTGTGTTGAATATAAGATGTTCCTTCCTCTAAATTATGGCATGTTTGTAAACAGGTGCTAGAAATTGGCCAAATTGCATTCGGCATGAGTCAGCCTACTTCGAAAACACATAAAGATCGTGATTTTTCCCTAGTATAGTACTTCCAAAAGCGTTTGAACTTGCTTGATTTCATAGTCCTTATAGTCGTTTACTGGTTAATTGTTTACATATGCATACATGCACGATTTTATTTTAGGTAAATTTTAAAGAACTCCATGACCTGAATAATGAGAAACACTAGAGTACAATAGAATCAAATGCATTCGAATACATAATTTTATTATTAAGCGAATAGCCGCTGACGGAGAGCGGCGGCACAAAAGACCTAAAATTCTGGTGATGAGCAGCGTTGCTTTATAAATATTAATGAACGTAAAACAAAAGATTTTGCACCTTATTTGTCACCCTCGACATAAATTGTAGTTCATTGTTAACCGCTTTGATGTTCGCCATCCCAGGGGGGGGGGGGATTCGTGCAAGGCAATTTGAACGAAAAAGAAATCATTATTGCAAACTGAAAATCCTGAGAGAAAAAAACAATCCTGCAAGAGCAATTGACAAAACAAAATCGTGCACGCTGGAAAAAGTCCCCCCCCCCGCCCATCACTTTTCTCATAGTCCGCCCCTAAAAATTACTCTCTCCTTACGTAAGCAAATATGTTTTCCCGTGCTTAATAGGCTACCAATGGGGTACTGTATGAATAAAGTCGCGTAAGTGTGATGTTTGTTACACGGTAACTATTGAAAGTGAAAATATTCAAACTAAAAATTTAAATGGTAGCTTGTCGGCTGTATCGTGAGCGTGTAACTTTATTGCCTATTGCAACTGGTGGTCAAACAGAGAGAAATGACCCAATTGAACATGACTGCCATGATGTAAGTGTTGGTTTTGCGGAGGGAGGAAAACCGGAGAACCCAGCAAAAAACCCTCGAAGTACAGGAGAGATCAAATACAACTCCACTCACATTAGTCTCCAGCTCGACGACGGAGCCATTCCCAAGATGTCACCCATCCAATTACTAATCCCGTCTAACCGGGCTTAACCTTTGGTGAGGGGCAGCGCGCTAGCACCTGTGTTGCATCCAATGTAATTTATTCACGACCACTTTTAAAGGAGACACTTTTCAATCGACTGTGGACAGATTACTATCCGGCCTCTCGACATATAGAATTTAGACAAAATCAAAATGTCTCTATCATTAAAAACGTTTCTTTAAAGAACGACGCAACATATATGTATGAAGTGTTTAAAAGATCTGTGTAGTTGACGTAATTATATATTAAACATAATATAATTTATTTATTTATTTATTTATTAACTTTAAAACCATGAGAGAATGCAAATAGACAGTAAATAAAGAATGCAATACTTGAACATGATTGAAGGAATGATCAACAGGACACGAGTCCCATGTGAAGACCAACCCAACAAAAAAATTATATAATAAACGTTAAGTAAACACACGATAAAAAAACAAAAAAAACTAATACACAAATTCCATAAAGATTTAAGAGCAACAACTTGGATGAAAGAACGACCATTAGAACAGAAACTTTTCCAGGTGCGCAGTCTATTAACATCGAAATTGGAGTCTAACTTAGAAGAGTAGTGAATATAAAGTTCATGTTTAAAAATGGAAACAGAAGTACTATCGCGAATTATCGGAGAAAGATTGTTCCAGAGAAAGACAATTCTGTTGAAAAAAGAATTTCTAAAAAGAGAAGTCCTACAAGGATTTGCTTGAAGCAAGTTGTTTTGACTTGAACGAGTGCGGATAGAAGAAAAAGTAACAAAACGGGAGATATCTAGATCGTAGAGACCTTGTTAATATATAGCGTTGATATATTACTGTAAGTATATATGGTTTGTTTAAGGTCTGTTGTCAACCTTCGTTGCGATCTGTACAATAACAAGGACTAGGAGGTGACCGAGGGGAAATAATTTGTAATTTGATTATGCATAATGCAGTCTGATGGTTCAGATAAATTTACAATTCGTAGATACTGTATATCGCGGGTAGGCGTCTGATCTGGCATCTGCATACGGATTGTTATATTAGCACACTTTAATACTTTGTTCACCCTTTGATAAGCTATGTACGGAATAATATAGTATTTTATATCTAAAGGGGGGGGGGGGGGGAGCCACGGCTCCCACAGCTACGCCACTGTATATTATTAAGGCGTACTTACTTTTCCAACTCCTGTTTATTGACTGTTCAATTTGGAGCTCTCTGCGTGAGTCTAACTCGTTGATCTTTTCTTGGAAATATTTGTTCGTAATGCCAAACAGAAAGGATACAAAGCATCGAACAAGATGCTCAATTTCCTCGTCACATTTATCGGAACTCTCCATTGCGATACCGAGAAATATATCTTGCGGCATATGTGACCAATGGGATTCGGCGGTGGCCTTCCCTGGATAAATGCCTGAGGCATATAGTCTTTCTCCGGTCTGGATATTTCCGACCAGTTTGACGCATACTAATCCAAGTATACAAACTTTGTCTGTAATAGAAGCTGTCACAGAATAACAAGTAATTATTGATAATAATATTATCATATCAAAATTTAGTTTACCTTATTTCTTCAACTTTCAACTCAACTATGTTGCGTTGCAAGTTGAAAAGCGTTATTGTGCGTATACCACCCACCTTAAACATTGTCACGCGGGTGATAATACGTGCAACAATACTTTTCAACTTGCATCGCAACAATGTTGCAGCAATTTGTTGCTCGTATTAGTTCACCTTTATGTAAGAGATTTTAAGGCTGTCGTACCGATTAATAGCATGACTAGGGGAATGTGTGCTTTGGGTAAGCTAGCTACTGCATATACTGTAATTTTAGGCGGAAAACGTATTACAATCGGTTTCAGGTTAATTTTGACGGAAATGTTCAGAAGTTCGTTCGGAGTTTCACAAGTTCGTATTGAACTAGGCATTTGATTGGCTGCTAGCAGCCAATCAAATGCCTAGTTCAATACGAACTTGCGAACATTTCCGTCAAAAGTAACCTGAAACCGACTGTAATTGATGCATGTCGGAGAGAAATTTTTTTGTCATGAACTGCCATGGTGCTGAATTATTAGTAAAAATGTTTTGTTGACTTTTCGCCAAATCATAAACAATTGTTTTAACTTGAAGATGTAATTACATAACTATACCGTTCGACCAACTAGATGATGTTTAGAAAAAGTGAACGAACGAACGAACGAACGAACGAACGAACGAACGAACGAACGAACGAACGAACGAACGAACGAACGAACGAACGAACGAACGAACGAACGAACGAACGAATGAATGAATGAATGAATGAATGAATAAAATTGTCTACATTGGAATAAATTTAGAAAAAAGTGATGATGAGACAGACACTTACTTTTTTCACTTGGAGTGTTTCCTTCAAAGAAAGCCGAACGGCTTATAACTCCAGCTTGAATGACTTGGTGAAAATTTGTGTGGGTAAGTTTGGCTATGAAGGCCTCCCCATCTTTTTTATCAAATCCAACGACATCTCCTTCTTCTAAACTTTTTTGAAACTTTGGATCTGGTATATCAAAATGATATGCGATATCCGCTTTCCTATTTGGACTAGTAAAATGGCCTTTCACTTCTAAATCGCCAATTATAGCTTTTTCCGCCTGTAGTAAATCTACCACAGGCTTGTTTCCTGAAAATATCAAACTTAATTTCAAAAACTGGTGATAACAAATTATAAAAATAAACATTTGTAGCAATAATTATCAACAAGTCGATTGTTGTAGTTATTTAATTCAATTCAATTCGATTCGATTCGATTCGATTCGATTCGATTCGCTTCGCTTCGCTTCGCTTCGCTTCGCTTCGCTTCGCTTCGCTTCGCTTCGCTTCGCTTCGCTTCGCTTCGCTTCGCTTCGCTTCGATTCGATTCGATTCGATTCGCTTCGATTCGATTCGCTTCGCTTCGCTTCGCTTCGCTTCGCTTCGCTTCGCTTCGCTTCGCTTCGCTTCGCTTCGCTTCGCTTCGATTCGATTCGATTCGATTCGATTCGATTCGATTCGATTCGATTCGATTCGATTCGATTCGATTCGATTCGATTCGATTCGATTCGATTCGATTCGATTCGATTCGATTCGATTCGATTCGATTCGATTCGATTCGATTCGATTCGATTCGATTCGATTCGATTCGATTCGATTCGATTCGATTCGATTCGATTCGATTCGATTCGATTCGATTCGATTCGATTCGATTCGATTCGATTCGATTCGATTCGATTCGATTCGATTCGATTCGATTCGATTCGATTCGATTCGATTCGATTCGATTCGATTCGATTCGATTCGATTCGATTCGATTCGATTCGATTCGATTCGATTCGATTCGATTCGATTCGATTCGATTCGATTCGATTCGATTCGATTCGATTCGATTCGATTCGATTCGATTCGATTCGATTCGATTCGATTCGATTCGATTCGATTCGATTCGATTCGATTCGATTCGATTCGATTCGATTCGATTCGATTCGATTCGATTTAATTTACTTTACTTTACTTTACTTTACTTTACTTTACTTTACTTTACTTTACTTTACTTTACTTTAATTTAATTTAATTTAATTTAATTTAATTTAATTTAATTTAATTTAATTTAATTTAATTTAATTTAATTTAATTTAATTTAATTTAATTTAATTTAATTTAATTTAATTTAATTTAATTTAATTTAGCGTTATAGTCTTCTTTTTTATAACTTAAAATAAAGTAAGCTGAGTACAATAGAAAAATTACATTTAGGATTCCGCGATCAATGCAGAAAAAGATTATTTTGTTTCACATGTCATAATAAGAAGTATAACATTTTGATTTATAACTGATCTAAGGCTATAGTTAAGATTGGAGCTACAATCTTGGACAAAAGTAATTGTAAGATTGCTTGGGTATATTAGTATAATAGTAATGCCAAATAATATATAGTTACTATCTTTTTTCTAGCAATATGTGTCTTGTAACAGTGAACCCCCTGCCCCCCGACTCAATGTTATTTTAAACTTTTCACCAACATTGATTTTGGGAGAAAGGACGTTCTAACATTGATTTGAGGTGCGGGGTGTTACAAAATCATTGTCCAAGATTGAATCTTGGACAAAAGTAATTGTAACAGTGACCCCCCCCCCCCGATATTGTTATTTTAAACTTTTCTCCAACATTGATTTTGGGAGAAAGGACGTTACAACATTGATTTTGGGGGCGGGGATGTTACAAGTTACAACACTGTTGTCCAAGATTGTAGGGTTAGAGTTAGGATTATGTTTAATATCACATTGCCAATCTATCCCTACAAATAACATAACAATATTTACATAACAAAATTCAGATAATGTTTACATAACAACATAACGGAAATAATTGGATGGCGGGAGGGTATCCGGGGGAAACTAAATTCCCATATAAAAGTCGCACTCCTTCACTCCTTATAGACTAAACAGATAAATAAATAAATAAATAAATAAAAGCATTTATTTAAACACGATAAAGTTACAGTTGAAAACTGATGTGGTCGTGTATCTAATTATTATAATCCCTGCCCTTATTTCAAAAGCCCATTTTTAAAATTAAGATACAGTAATTATACTGCATATACACATATATACACATATATACATACACATACATACACATATATATATATATATATATATATATATATATATATATACATATATACATACATACATACATACATACATACATACATACATACATGCACACATACACATACACACACATACATACACACATACACACACATACATACATACATACATACATACATACATACATACACATATATATTTACAATAAGTATAACAAATAAAGTTCAATGTAAACATTATGCCTTCAGGGTTCTCTTAAAACTGAGGCTATTCTTCAGTGCTCTTGTGTAATAATTGTAGATAATTTGCAAAACAAAGAGATACTTAACTTATTTAACAATAAAAAATATTATAAACAAAAACAAAAACAAATAACTGTTTTACAAATTAGGGCGGCGATAAAGCTATTTTTAAATAAGTGAAGAAGTTTAAACGAGGCCAGACTAGTAACGGACACTAGTAACAGATCTAGCTAAAGAGTTGTAGTAATTAATGCATGTAACAGTTAAAAAAAGTGAATTTAAAATAGTTAGTACGAAAGATCTTAGGACGGATTTTAAAGTCATGATTTGTACGTGTACGTGAAAAACCTATCAGATTAAGACCCGCGTTTGATCTCACCCAATCTTTCCGCGTATGTCTTGTCCTAGCCACAAATCAGACGAGTTGCTCTCTTCTGTAGCCGTTCAATAGCTTGGACGTGTTTGACTTGCCAGTATAGTGGGTCAGGGTTAGGATTAGTATTATTCATGGTGAAGCCAGCGAACTACAGTAACCTCTTCCGATCATGCAAGGTGAAATATTGTAAAAAGTTCCTCGCTAAGGCTACCAAACGAATTGCGGACATACCCAAGATTCTGCGCACTCGCGACTAACAAAAATGTAGCATCGTATTTCTTTAGATTTAATAAAATACAGAGTAGTATATAATTATAGAATACTTACTAGGTTCTGGGCTATACCAATCTTTGGAATACTGATGTTCTTCTAAAAGGAAATATAAAAATAAGCGCTGCCAGCTTTTAATTTATACAAACTTAATTATTTAAATAACAAATAAATAAACAAACAAACAAACAAACAAACAAACGAACGAACGAACGAACGAACGAACGAACGAACGAACGAACGAACGAACGAACGAACGAACGAACGAACGAACGAACGAACGAACGAACGAACGAACGAACGAACGAACGAACGAACGAACGAACGAACGAACGAACGAACGAACGAACGAACGAACGAACGAACGAACGAACGAACGAACGAACGAACGAACGAACGAACGAACGAACGAACGAACGAACGAACGAACGAACGAACGAACGAACGAATGAATAAGAATAATGAATGAAGGAATGACCGAATGAACGAATGAACGAATGAACTTGTAGAAAATTAAACAAACAATGAAACAAAAATATAATTAAATGAATAAATCAATGAATTACCATACCCTGGTTTGTTCTTGTCCTCTTTCTAATGTGCTGCTTTGGCTGCGTGCAGCAGTAAAATGCATGACTGACGAAATCTTGACTAACAGAGCCATCAAGAAAGACCACCTGTATCACAAGTTGAAATCTATTTCTATTTGACATGTCTGTTTTTGCAAGTTTATAGACTGGTCGTTTGGTAGCTGGGCTGTCATAATAAATAGTGTCCAGGTCAATGGAATACAAATGCTGTAAACGGAATATATAAAACACATTAGTATATATTTACGAGAATCGGGTATCACAAATGCTTGGATTTGATTGGCAATTACAGGGGTTACTATTCGCTGTTAGTATAATTTCATAGTGGAAAAGAGGCTTTCCAGCCTTCTGATTGGTCCGCTCAGCGGTGAATCTGAGGTGATAGTCACCGCCTAGCGCGGTGACTATTACATCACAAGAAATTGTTCTTCAAAAGTAGTTTTGGAAAAGAGACTGGTACTTATTCAACACTGCACAGACTTTACTCGTTTGAGTCTCCCCCTCGGAGTTGTCATTTTGAAGTATGACATTTTAGAATTTGTCGATTCATTGAAGTGTTGGTTTTTTTTTCAAAATGGGTTCTGTAGTTTTTGAGACAAACAAAAGAGCATAATACTGAAAACACGTATCACTGAGATGTTGTACATATCAAATATCGTAAAAACAAAACTTTATAAAGGTCAGGAAGTATATTTTCTATATTTCTTCGCATTTTTTTGTAGGTTTTGGCTAGGTTTTGGTCGTAGCGATGTTTTCGAAAAACTCGTCATGAGTGAAGAACATGAATTAAGTGCAATAAAGCCGTAACACAGGATCCAAAACACCAGAATAAAAGTCTTTTTAGCATATTGAATGTATGTACAAGTTCAATTCCAAAGTAGGATGTTGTTTACTCTTTTTTTGAAATTATTTACTGACAAAAGACTGTGGCTTGCTAACATCGTCTGTGAATAAACAGAATCACCACTGTTAAAATGGAAGCAGTTGTTTAAAAGTTTTTTTTCAACGTTATTGGTTTTTTATCAACCTCTGAAATTATACTAAAAGAATTAGTCACCTCAGTCTCGGTGACTATCGGTGTATTTACCTCGCCACTTCGCGGCTCGGTAAATATTCACCGATAGTCACCTCGATTTCGGTGACTAATTGTTAAAAAGAAACCTCTGGATTACACAAATGAAAAGCCTTATGTTAACCAAATTTACCAATCACTGGGCGCGTAGTATGTGACGAGAATTAATCAGTACAGTCAGCGGTTGTTATATTAAGCAACGACAATGGCGCCGAAATTTAATCCTATCTTAACTGAAGAATTTAAGCTGTTAACGTAAAATACTACGTGGTATCGTACAGCGATTCTTATTTAATTATTACTTGGAGCTGGTAATAGTAAAACATAAAAATTTAGATGAAAGATAGTGTGTTTATTTTTGTTTATGGTCTTTTGCCCTTTTATATGGTTCTGGTGATAGAACAATTGGTGTTATACAACCTCGCACCCAGGGCATTTTGCCTCCTGGCATCGGCTGGTCACGTGACACCCAGAATATTGGGGTCAGTTTTGGCAAGAAAATTTATGCGGTCTTTGTGTTTCGTTTTTGTATAATACGTATACATGAATAATAAATAAGAAATATTTAACGCTCTGCCGAATCACTCATGTGAACCTTTATCATAAATGCAACTGGCTAGCATTATTCATCATGATACTCCCCACGATTATCCAGGATACATTTAAATGTCGTGAAGAAACATATAATAATGTTGTTCTTGACTTTAACCAAAGCTATCGTTACAATTCTTTGGATGAACTTCGCAGAGTGGATTTATTGCAATTCATATTTTGATGAATAAATTACACTGTATCTGAATTAATCAAGTTTTTAAACCGGCCAATGCGATTATAGAATCGACCAGCCGATGCCAGGGCCATTTTCGCCGACCTCCCAACGTGGAGGAAAAATGCCCTGGGGACAAGGTTGGGTGTTATAATTACCATTTAATATTCAATTTTTCAACACTGATGCATTTTGTGAATTCTGATTGGATAATTTGCGCCACGTGATACCAGGTTACGTCGTGGCAACGCTCCCATGCGTTATTAATCGTGCAGTAAATGTCAGAACGCATGGAAATTAATGTATGGTTGCCCGAGAAAATATTTGAAATTGTGAAGCTACACCGAGGGATACAAAACATTAAACAACTTGGAGTATTACAATTTCTTGAAGTAATTAAACTAGTATTTTAGATATTTATATAGGAAATTCGTTCTTTTAAGCGAAGAAATTAAGCGAAGATACCTTGTAAATTATCAGATTGTCACTCATTTCGCAAGCGTAAATTTCATATCCAGTGTACTCAAATTGAAGTATTAAAATGTTTAAACCAATGTTTAATTGTTCTTTGTCCACTAACAACGAACTCGAAATTAAATATTGCACTCGGCTTCGCCTCCAGCAGTATTTAATTTCTTGTTCATTAATTGTCAGTGAACTGGATGTGAATCCCAACAAAACACTCAATCGAGTGCTTTAATCCATAATTATCAAGTTTTATTCTTTTATTTTCCAACTTTAGATTTTGTTTGAAGCACGAAATGAACGGCCGTAACTTTTGGAACTAATTCTTGTGATTACTGAATTGATCACGTTATCATGTGACGTCATTGTTCCGCCATTTTTGATTCCGCCATCTTTGATTTATGACGTCATAAAATGGTCTTAAATATCACCAAATGTATGGAATCATACGAAGGAATGCTAATATTAATCAAAACATTAGAAATAATGCGAAAAGGCCAAAGTAATACAATAAATTGAAACTGTTGCTATACACGTCATCCAAAACTTAGTTGCAATGGTAACATGGGACATTGTAATTATTTCATTGAAACAAAAAATGTTCCCATGTTAATTTAAATAGAAGTCGTAGAATTTTATGTCGCTGTGGGTACTTTCCATCCCCTCCCCTCCAAGTTTGGATTGGGTTATTAATAGAGTAGGAAAATGACAGAAGAAAAAAACCCGGCTACAAAATGGTTAAAATTGAAAAATTTTTAATTATGCGATCGTTAAATTGTTTCGGTATCAGTGTTCGTTTAAAACGACATAGCTGCAAACAAAACACATTTTAGAATTACGTTTGCTATTGACAAGATTTTGTGATGTAAACTACAGGTTAGTGAATGTTTCTTTCACCGTTTTGGTATCTTTATATATTAAATGAGAGGTAATATTACAGTTTCAATATTCAATATTGTACATGAAAACCCATGTTAATTATGCAAGGAAACTTACTTCTCTTCAGTTCTGACCGTACGGGACCAAGAGAAATGTCCCAAATGACTATGTTGAACGTATGTTGAGAATAGTATTATGCATGCGTAAATTTACTTATAACAAAAAAATGTAATGTTTGCCGCTACCATGTGTTACGCGGGAAACAACGACACTTGTTATATAATCAAACCACTTAGTCAATCACCCATGCACTCACCCACCTAAACGCAGAATCTGTATGATTTTAGTTTTTGGCGTATAAATTTATAGGTAATGTTTAAAATCTTCACCTCACTGATACATTCGTTGTCCAAACACTTCGTAGCTCCTTTATGGACAATATCCCGCTTTGCAAAAGGAACACGCCCAACATCGTAACCGAATAGTTCAACGGCCTTCTCTTCGCGTTGCATCCAGGCCTTGATTTCCTGGATTTCGTTTCCAGATTTCACAAGAATTTCGACAACAGCGTTTTTGAGGCGTTGTTTAGCTTCTTTTCGCACTCTGGACTGGTACTTATAGACCACCCTACCTTCAGTGAGGCTTGGGAATTGAACATCAGCAGACATGGTGGCTATGGGAACCACCCCGTGAACTTCTCCGTCATGATCATACCACAAATCTAAAATAAAGTCATGGATATCATTCATTGACGTAACAACTTACTAATCCTTGTGTCTACAACGCATGCGCAAGAAGACACATTGCTGTCATGCGTGTGGTAAGTAACAATAAACAATAAACAATCGGAGTCTATCAAAGAGTGGATACGAATACATGATCACCATCTGTTGTCTAATTTAAGTCTCTATACCTCGATTCTATAGCTACTGTATCTTGGTTTCTGTTTTAATTGCGAGCTACGTAATTCTGAAAACTGTGAAATCCAAAAGCTGTGAATTGTCTGTTAATAACACTGTTAAATACAGCAGCCAAATATAGTAAATTTGTTACCACACTTTGGTTGTCAATCGCCAGTTTGACCGGACGGCGTATTTTAACATCGTTGCTGTTATAAACCATAGTCAATAATGCTGTTAAACATGTTAGCGGCCAATTTTAAACGGTAAGCAATGGCTGTCAAGTATTAAAAGGTTCTATGTTTAATTATGTAGTACGATCAATACAGTCTGTATGGAGCCTATTAGTCTGCAATTACTCAGTCAACTTTGTTTATAGTGATGCATTTAAATATTCGCAGCCTGCCGCATAACATGGATAAATTTTCTAATTATCTGCAGCTTTGTCTCTCTCACAAATTTACTCTTATTGGTCTTTTTGAAACACGGCTGAATGACAATTGTTGTCTCACCGTCTGACATGTCGGGTTAGTAATTTTATCAGTCAAATTCGCGTTTATAGGTCTAGTGGTGGTGGTGGTGGTGGTGGTGGTGGTGGTGGTGGTGGTGATGGTGGTGGTGGTGGTGGTGGTGGTGGTGGTGGTGGTGGTGTTTTTTATTTAGACATTATCAAATCTTTAATAATTTACAAGGAAAATTCAAACGAAACGAATGTTTAATCAATGTTTGTAAATATATATATGTTATTTACCGGCTGGGAGGTCCGTATAGAGAAATATTTCGCGAGGTCTCAAAAACTGCCCGAGGCCGCAGGCCGAGGGTCGTTTTTGAGACCAAGGGAAATATTTCTCTATACGGACCGACCAAAACGGTAAATAACATATTTATTTTTTCCCGGTATAAATCCACGAAAAAGCCCACCCACACCCCCTCTCATGCGAATAAAAATGCAAATGGGTACGTCATAAAAGAAGCCACTCAGTGACCAAATAAGGAAGCCACCTGAGTGAGCATGTTTATTTCATATTTAATAATCAAAACTGACAAAAGAGACAAAGCGAAGGAAGTTCGTTAAACATGTTGTCGGGAACAGCCGTATAAAACAAGAAAAAGTTTCTCAAAAAGTACTCGGATCTAACAACAAAAGAAAAAGAAATGAAGTTCACTCCGATTCACTGTCATCGCTTATGATCACACGTCGTTTTTTGACTGATGTTGATTTTCCGACGGGACTTCTACTGGTGTTGGGATCGAGAAAAAAGTTGAATGTACATCCTTCTATTTTTTCAATCGTTGCTCCAGAAAACATGCCTTCAACTGCAGACCGGCTGGAAAAGGAGAAATTTTGTTCTTGGAGGATGGATTGTGATGTCGTTACAGTTGAGGGTTGATGCTTCAGTAAACTTCTGGACTCTGTGGAAGTGGACACAGTTGAGCGGCTCAAAACCTTTGACATTTTTCGCTGATGGCTAGCTGAAGCTGTTTTATAGGCATCCAGGCTTTTCAAATTCTTATGTCCACTCAGTTGGGCCACGTAATTTTCGGGAACATCAGCATCCATTAGACGCGAAATACATGTTTTTCTGACCGAATGATTGCTGATATTTCCTGGTAAATTAGCGGCTTTTGCAGCCTTCACCAGAAACTTCCCGATTTCATTTTTCCCCAATGGAGCTTTGTTGTACCAGACCTGGGATCCTGGTTTACGGCGATGGTTAATAGCCAAGTAGAAAGGAGAATCGGGCTTTTTCATCTCGTCTGGTCGATGGCTAGCAAATGATTTAAACAATCGAACTGGACAACGTTCGTTCTGTGTTGCCTGGGCTGTTGGATTGAAAGCTCTCTGATGTTGGCCATCGCCGTGTCTTGTCTTGGAGCCCCGTTCCGCTTTCCATATCAACAACTCGCTGCCAGTTTCTGGGTCTCTACCAAGAGCTATGTCTCCCCATTTTAATCTTCTGGATTCGTCACGAGCTCTGAATCCAAAATGAAGAGAAAGGACCCACCAAACGGTCCTCTGCAGAACTTCTGGGTCTTGGTTACCAAACAAACCGGTTTCAAACAGAAGGTCTTCTTCGGCCGTCGTCAACTCTCTAGCAGCTTGTGGTCGGTTTCCTTTGGCGTGCTGCTGCACCAGCTCTCTTTTCCTCGCCAAAAGAACTTCTCTAGCCTTTGAGAATTCTTGGTCTTGGAACAGATTCAAACTTGAACTTTTACTATTTAAATATCTCTGCAAACTTCTCTGGAAGTCACTGAGGGAGGACGGTTCGTAGACGTCGCCATTTCGTTTTCGTGCATTCATAAAAAATTTCGACATCAAGATATTTAATTCTTTAGCAGGTATGGCTTCAATTTCTCTTGTTTCATTTATTGATAGAAAGTACCTTTTTACAACATTGATATCGTATGTTGTTTTCTTCTTTGTGTTTTCTGGTCTCTGTCTGTCAATAAACATTTGAATTTCACCAATATCTTCGCTTGTGTTTTGGTTATCAACTTCATTATTTATTGTAGATAACGTGAAGTCTGTGCTTTTATCTTCGTTAGAGGGAAGAGTAAAGTCTTCTGTTGGATAATAGAATTCACTTTCACTGTGTTCATTTTCGTCTGAGTACATTTTCGTAATTATTTTTAAATAGCGGCCTTTAAAACTTTTAAAAAACTTTCCCAAGGAGCTTTAAAAATTCCCGCGGTCCGTACGGGCTTATACGGACCGCTCGTTAGCCAATCAGAAAGCAGGATTTGGTAGGATACGGACCGGGAAAAAATAAGTTAAAATATTGATTAAAAAACATCAATCCTTTATCAAAGTTATAAAACACTATAGTGGCTCAAATTCAGCTTCTTACTCGGGCTACCTGTTCGGCTCCGTTTCTGTTTCTTCTTTTCTTTATTACTCGGGCTACCTGTGGTAGCCGAGTCTAGGTTTCGGCTCTGTTATTTTTTTTTGTGTCGACAAATTGCAATTATTGCATCATCCCGATAGGCTTTGCAAAACCACGCGTGTGCTGAAGAGACTCAAGCTTTAATAGATCGTTTTCATCTGACGTCACGGCGGCCATATTGGTGTACCAAAACAATGAAATAGCGGCCATATTGGTGTACGGTATGGGAATTAGCTCTTTCTTATTCAAATATTTCGTATTATCATTCCTTTCGTTTCTATCCTGCATTCTGATTGGTTAATTTACCTGCAAATAACTGAGTGCAAATAATTTTATGAGCATGCGCACTAGCGATAACGCTGCTGACGGCAAATAATTTTCGTAAACATGGCGGCTAGTTCTTGAGCTATCCGAGGAAATAATCGGGGGTATTTGGAAGCATCCATAACGACAATGTACTTCAGAAAAGAAATAGTGAAAAGGAAGTTTTAGTGAGATAAAAAGACTCGTGCCAACAAAAAGTAAGTTTTACGAAGATTTTAGTATGCCGAAGACAGAGAGAAGAGTGGCGATCTCTTACTTCAGGCATTTCAAATTTTTGACTATTTTATGAATGATAAATCAATTATTGAACTCGTCTATCGCAAAATATCATGATTTGTCAGTGTCTCGCTACTAGTTATTTGCCTCTGCCTTCGGCATCGGCAAATAACTAGCAGCTCGCCACTGACAAATCATGATATTTTGCTCAGACTCGTCCAATAATTGATAATTGTTTCACCACCCCAATGGGGCCACCGATCACGTGAGTGAAAACGATCTATACGCTAAAAGGGAAAACTTTGAATGTATTGAGGTAATTTTAATATTTGTAATTTGCTTTGTTGTTGCCTGGATTATGTATATTATTGTTGTGTTTATAATAAAGTTTCCCAAATAAACTCGATGTGATTCTTGAGTGTGTGCATAGTTATAATAGTTCCTCGGTACGTTCGTTTGTTGTCGATCGTCTAGGTAATATACTGCTTACTGAGTTGAGTAGCACCAAATAATGCAAAGAATACTGATAAACATCTACTTAGATTAACGCCGTGACGTTAGCTGCCGGTTCGCCGCTCGGCCGCTGCACCAATGTTTTTGCCAGTCGTGTAGCTCGTTCAATCCAGCTTTTTCACACTAACGGCTGGCGAACTGCTAGCCAACTTACCTGGGTTGTCTAATCTTACTTTTTAACAAACGCTTAATATGTGCACGCTGTTGCACTGTTTCGTGCATAGGCTATGCCAAGTTGCATTGCTATGAGTAGCCCGAGTGAACGCCTAAGCAGGCGTCTTTTCTGACTTAAAACGATCTTATCTAACCTTTCCTACGACTCTTAAACAAAGTGTTAATCATTTACACTTACACCAGTTGATAAATAATCTATTTCATAACGCTCCACTTCCTGCTCAGCTAAAATAAGGTATGGAAGCAAATGTTGGTCAGCGTGGGCTCAGCCAAGCTGGAACAGCTTGTACTGAGATGGTAGAGTCTGAGTCCGACCCGCGCGAATATGGAAGGGAGGGTCATTGGTGGG
This sequence comes from Corallium rubrum, assembly GCA_964035015.1. Lineage (NCBI taxonomy): Eukaryota > Metazoa > Cnidaria > Anthozoa > Scleralcyonacea > Coralliidae > Corallium > Corallium rubrum. The sequence continues at coordinate 15,785,399 of OZ035997.1, forward strand.
CCGTTCACCACCACACGCCAGACCGTTGGAAACTAAGCAAGAATTGGAAGGGAGTGTTCTGTACAGATTCGGTATTTATATCTATCTGGTTACGCAATCCACGTGTCTCGTTGCAAATATTTTCATAAAGTTGTTCATTATCCTGTATTTCATCTTCGCAGATCATTATTCATCTTCGCAGAGCCTTATGAATATATTGTAGGGTTATTCGCGTCGATCTTTATGGCCATCTACAATGGCTCGCCGAAGATCGGCCGCTCATATTTTAACTACTATTTTAAATATTGATTTGTTTTAAATTTTCAAGATGAATTACTAATGAGTTTGAGAAGGTAAACTAATTCTCGGTTTTCATCTGATGTCACGGCGGCCATATTGGTGCACAGAAACAATGAAATGGCGGCCATGTTGGTGCTGCCCAGTGAACTCTATATATACCTGGAAGGCTGACTCCAGTCAATCACTGGACGAAAAAATGAGGCACAAAATGGCGGACATGGGTAATTTTTGGACGTCAGTTTCAGGCCTTACGTGGTCATCTTGGATGTCAGTCTTAGTCTTTTTTCTCGCGGCCGAACCACAGGCAGCCCAAACGTACACCCTCCTGCACGCGAGCATGTTTGACATATATACCAAGACCCATAGAAATTCGAAACGAATGTTCTTAACTTTTTTCTGCTTATAATTTTTATTTGTTGATGCTTGCGTCTTTCTGACTTCCGAGTCGAGTTTCAACTATATTTCGACGAACTGTTCCACTCATACTAAAAATAAGGAAAGGCTGGTAACTTTCATAGAGAATATTTCAGACGACCCTCATTTAAAGCTCCGTAAAATACACAAAAAATGATTTCGTGAAAACTGTTCAGCCATCAGTATATTCGTCAAGAACTTAGCTTTCCATTAAGTTTATTACTCTTTCATCTTCTTTGCAGCTCGAATGAAACGTTTATATACAAACCGGCTTTGGGCCTTTGGCTTCACAAAAGATCTTGCGCGCCGTGTGCGTACTACGATCGGTCAGTGTCACCTCAGTTTGTGTGAACGTTTCTCGAGCTGCGAAGATGAACGTTTGGGTCGAAAGAGCAATGAACCGAAAGCCAAGTTCTTAACAAATGTATACTGATGACTTTATAAACACCCCCAATGGCCTAATAAGAAGTTGGCAGAGATATACAGCTTCTAGTGGTCTTTATAGTTGTTTCTTATCCATGATTTCCAGTGTTGGTTTAACTTTTAAAGGTTATTTTCAGTTTTTCCTTTACTGCATTCTTTAATATTTCTTTATTCCAAATTCTCTTTTTGTAACAACTTCCACCGCTTTAAGGGCCTCGTGCTTTCTTGTTCTGATAATTCTGACTTTCGACCATTTGCATAGGTGAACATGATGTTGACGGTTGTTTTTGTCTGATATTTTATCCGCTACACCGATGTCTAGTTCATTCGTTGTATTAATATAGGTTTCTAATGTATCTTAAAAATATTCATCTGTTAGTTTGTTATTATTATTATTATTAATCACCTTTATTTGAATACGGTAATTTCGATAAGTTACATATTTAAACTTCTTTCCATGAAAGCCGTATTATTAAAAATATAAAAATACTGATTACTATCTAACAGTAATTATTTCAACTAACTAAATACAACATAGTAAATATTTTTACAATTTTGAATTTCTTGAGGAAAAGGGAAAAAAAATATTAGAAAATAAAGAGGTTGATTTAGTTGGAAATTTCCGTGTATGCAGATAGTTTATTTTTGAATTGATATTTATTCCACAAGAGTTTAAGCTCATTTGGAAGTGAATTCCAAAGTTTTGCACTTCTATAGGAAAAACTTCTCTTACAATGGGTCATCCCAGAAAACATCCACACCTCCCCCACGGAGGAAATGTGAAGTTGACCCCCTCCCCCCTTCGGACGTCCTAGTACATTTTACTATTATCAGAAGTAGATTTATCCCCCCCCCCTCCCCTCCCCGGATGGCACAAATTTCCTCTGTGGGGAGGCATGGATCTTTTCTGGAATGACCCAATATTCTGTTTTTGGAATACGAGTAATAATTAAATTATTTTCACCATCTCTTAACCTTTGCCTGTATGAGTTAATTTCATCACTTTTCATAAACATTTGGCTAAGATAGTCAGGTACAGTGCCACTAATGATATTATTCATTATAACACATATCCGTTTACTTCTTCTAACCAGGGGCGGGCTGGCTACGTCAGAGGGGCTACGTCAGAAATGGCATTTCCCGCATTCTGACAGCAGTTTTGAGCAAACTTTTAATAGTTTTAAAAGATGTAAAAGTTGTAATAGCACATTTCGTCCTTTTTAACAAAATTTGTCAAAATTAGGCTTTAAATGGTACATTAAATGTAAAAATATGCATGGACTGCAAGGTCAAAGCCTGTTAAGGCCTGAGGGTTACCAATAAAAACCCAGGACGACTCATTTCCGTACGCATTCTGTAGATCAGATGTTTCAAGCGTTTCAAACTTTTCATATCCACATTTTCTTTTTGAGTAATCTCAGCAAATTGTAGAGAACGAATCGAAGATTGATTGGTCCATGCACTTCCCTCCAACTCCACGGACCCTAAATATCGTTCTCTTTTCAGAAAAGCTGCTTCTTGCAAGTCGTCCACCTTTTTCTTACGCCTTCTCTGCACCATGTTTAATTGCTTTTTTCATAATTCCGGAACTCGAAACGTCGGAAGAAAGTATAGCTTCCATTATAAACGCTAGATAATTATTTTATCCTAAGCATGTATTGCCCGATTGATACATAATTTTTTTGACTTTGCAGTAAAAAAAGGCTAAGGGCCCAAAGGGGGCCCAACAGGCAAGGGGCCCACCGGGCGCTTGCCTTCTAACAGACAGACAGACAGACAGACAGACAGACAGACAGACAGACAGACAGACAGACAGACAGACAGACAGACAGACAGACAGACAGACAGACAGACAGACAGACAGACAGACAGACAGGCAGGCAGGCAGGCAGAGAGAGAGAGAAAGAGAGAGAGAGAGAGAGAGAGAGAGAGAGAGAGAGAGAGAGAGAGAGAGAGAGAGAGAGAGAGAGAGAGAGAGAGAGAGAGAGAAAGAGAGAGAGAGTACAATTAAATCATTCTAGTTTAAAAATACAAAGAATAGTCTGATTATAGCTCAACTGTGTAAAAAACAACTTACCAAGTTTAAGCGACATACTTGTCGGACCCCAGCCGTAACTTAAGATAACATCCTGCCATGCACTCATGATAAGTAGTTTCGGTTTCGATTCTAAAAACTGCCTGCATGTGAAGTTTAACAGATGATTTGACAAACTAATATTTGCAATCTTTTTACAATCTTAATGTAATTATAGTTTCGGTTTCGATTCTCGTGTTAACGTAACTACTCGTCTTACAAAACCATTTCACGAACCAATTCTTCTAATTTTTACGAATAAATGCTTGTGTTTTCAAACACCACACTTAGGGAGTTGATAAATGAGTCAATTAACCTAAGTATTTTTAACGAACTTTGACGTGTTTTAAAATCGAGGAAGAACTCACCTTATAAAAAAGGAATTTTCGGATTCCATGCGCTAAGTCTTGAGGTTATGCCAGAGAATCGACTTTAGACATAAGTATGTTATTATAAATTAAATGCAGTGAGCATTTTTTTGGAGTCCTCTAATATCTGGAAACACGTGTGCCGAGTGATATTTTACGCAAACTGTTGGGATCGTAAAAAAGTTAGTTTTCTCTCTCCATATGACAATATCATGCAGAAATCAGATTTATGTATTTGCTGAAAATTAAAACAGGTCACTCTTAATTTTTTCGGGCAAAACCTATCTGAAAAACTTAGTTTGATTGTAAACTAGTCATATTGTTTGTATCACTTCTTTGAACTTAAGATAAAAACAGAACGGATAAAGTAGAACTCTTTATGCAGTGAGAGATTAGCCATGCTAAAATTCCTTTGCGCATTAATCCATCAGCACCAAATGTCGCTTGTTCCAGAACACAACAATATTTTGTCTCAAAGACTTTTTCATAATATGCCTACATATATATACTCAACATTTTTGATTAAGCACAGTTATCAAAATTGAGTACTGCTCTTAAGAACTTAGCATGTATGTGCATTTACAATATTTGTGCAACAACTATAATCATAAGTTCGTACGTCTACATGCTATCATGCAACTACTGCATACGGCATACTAAGGCGTGATACATAAACAGAAATGTCAATGTTCTGTTAACAGAGTTTATTAAGAATATCATTTTAGCTGTTATGAAGACACGACATCACAAAATAGACTGACAAACGAATGATATTTTGCATGCAACGGATGTTTGATGATACAAGGATCTTAGTTATGACGAGCACGTACGTTATCAGTATAGAAAAGCTACAGAACATCTATGCTGTATGCAATGTAAAACTAGCAAGCAATTAGACACCTGAATCGAGTGTACAGTGTCGTAAAAACATAATGAAATGGCTATACCTTCAGCGAAATCTTGTTGATCTGTGAATCCAGAGTATCCACTTATTTCAAAATCCAGCATTCTTGATCTTGTAAATGGATTTTCTATTTCCATGGTGTAAATTCACTTAGACTGCAACAAACTATATCAATTCTCTCACTCCTACACAAGAACTGCTAAAGACAGGGGAAATTTATTTCCTAGCCTTCTCTTTCCTAAACGGGATGAGGACTTGGCTCCGCTAACAGGAACGTCTGCAGCAATTCTTTCTGTGCAACCTGCTTTTATATCACGTGCGTACAGCCAATGATATGCTTTCTGGGATAGCTTGGACCTCGCTTTTAGCACGATGCCATGATTTCTTATCGCGTGTACACAACAGTTGGTTTGGGAGTGGACCTGGTATCAATGCTGTCAGAAATTATTTTAAAATAGTAGAAATTACACAATTTCATGCAGTTACAGTACTAGCATAAAGCTCAAATATATGTATATATACTAACTACGTAAAGCAGTTGTTCGTCTACCTATTTTTCCTTTACAAACTTAAGGTATAGTTTAATTAATCCTGCTATTCCAACGACTATTATTAGTCTATCAAAATTTAGGTTAGAAGCTACTATAACAATACTCAAACTATTATTATTCAATTTATTTTCACGGTATATACAAAAGTGTTTTATTGCCATAAACTTTATTGGAAATCAACATGCTGGCTATCACTATTTTTGTATTAACTAGTTCAGTCATAATTTATGTCCACAGGGGTTCAGTTTGCATGTGACCATAATCTTTTTTTATGTACTACGGGGCCGAAAGAATGATCTACAGTAATCACTATATAACTGTGTATTAGTATTAGTATTAGTATTAGTATTAGTGTTCTTTCTTGCGTCGTTTGTTACAGTCGTATTGGTGATTCCACCTCAAACATACGTCTCGACAGTGATTCTCGCGGAGACAATTAAGTTACAGGTAATAATTTGGTTCAACATATAAAACAATTTTAGAAATTTATTTCCGCTCTGTTATAGAGTGTTTAAGCGTGCGTGTCCGGACTCATAACGCCTTGACATTTCACGGTCAAATTACAAATACAGATAATTATAGACAAACAACAATTCGGCACTGTCCTGAAATATATACTGTGCTTTTCATTTTTATTTAAATGTGATTTACAAACTAGAGTTTGTGAATTTTATTATACAGCTTTTAACTGCAGAATGATGGTACATTTGTGAAAATACTGTGACACAAACGTAAATAATATATACAGTAAACGTATTATATGTATACCAGTAACAAATAAATTGTGCTAAAACGAACTTTTGAATGTTGTTAAAAATAACCATGCTACTTTGCACGCATGCAGGTACAAGTACGACCAGCTTGCTTTGCTCACACTAATGCGTATGTGTGGAATTTGGCAAATACGATTTTGCTCGCGGTTTCTGCAAGATCGAACTTGTTACCACGCCACACTAATTACTACATTTTTTTTTATTTCGTGCCCTTTAGTAAATCCGCATTTCGCCTCCAGGGGTCCTATGTTAATTTAGCCTGTGGTGTGCTATCGGGTCTGTTAAGCTATGTGCCATAATCTGCTATGACTAATGTGGAGCTTTATCGCCAATGTCAATCTTTAAAGTTCAAAAGTTAGAATAATTTCATTTTTATAAAAAACAGGCATTGACCTAAATATGAGCTACCATATAAAAAACAATCGAGATATAGTTAGGTTAGATGTACTGCCGAAACAGAGAACGTAGTAGTCTGAGGCCTTCGCTCGAAACGTTAGACTACTACGTTCTCTGTTTCGGCAGTATATCTATAAACCTTACTATATTTCGATTGTTGTTTCTACACTGCCAACGCAGCACGCTACTTTTATTTTACTGTATAAACAGTTCTGCATATGACTTGTGGAACCGAAGAAAGATACCTTTCATGATTTCGATTGCTTATCAAATATCAACTTTTTAAAGGACAAAATATCTGACTTAATATTGTTTGTTATATTTTGTTATATTTCCCATCATTTTCTCACGTTTTATGCCTAATAATGTAGATGAAAAAAATATTATATATATATATATATATATACATATATACATATATACATATATACATATATACATATATACATATATACATATGTACATATATACATATGTACATATGTACATATATACATATGTACATATATACATATGTACATATATACATATGTACATATATACATATGTACATATATACATATGTACATATATACACACATACATACATACATACATACATACATTATATATATATATATATATATATATATATATATATATATATATACTACTCAACGTTATGGAGCACTACCCCTTTATTTTTGGAGAAAAAAATATTTTTGAAGTAAAGAATTTTGGAATCTAGAAATGTTGTATAACTCAAGTAGGTGGAAATTACTGATCAAGTTTATATATATATATATATATATATATATATATATATATATATATATATATATAGATGTACATATATTTATCATACATATATATATATATATATACATGTATATATATATATATATATGTATATATAATTATTATTTTAACTGTTTATCTAGTTGGTTCTGGGGCCTGTTTTAGACCTGCTTTATTGTGCATTAGTTGAAATTTTAATGTCTTTTATAATGTATAATGAAACTGCACGAGGTAATTAATGTAACGTTTTTAAAAAAACATTAGCGTTTTAGCTTGCCTATTCTAAAGAAGCCTTGAAAATATTTTATATTTTATTTACATGGTTGTGCCACAAGAACATTAGTTTATTTTAATAACTTCGGCAAATCTGCAAATTAGTTATCTACTCCTGCAACTGTGGTCTCATGGTCCCTCTCAACTTTAGTGTTGAGTATTAACAACGTTTAGTAAAGCAATAATGAAAATATTAAAGATAAGTTATTCATTCAAATCAAATCAAATCAAATCAAATCAATTCAATTCAATTCAATTCAATTCAATTCAATTCAATTCAATTCAGTTCAATTCAATTCAATTCAATTCAATTCAATTCAATTCAATTCAATTCAATTCAATTCAATTCAATTCAATTCAATTCAATTCAATTCAATTCAATTTAATTTAATTTAATTTAATTTAATTTAATTCAATTCAATTCAATTCAATTCAATTCAATTCAATTTAATCAAATTTATACATTAGGTAGTAATTTATATTTATCTGAAATCTATCCTAGCCAAAATGTTAACTTTTATAATGGCCTCTTTTATACTACAGCATTACGTGTTTGGCGCGTACTTGGGCAAAAATGTTTCGTGCGTCTTTTAGTGGACGTCAAAATTCGTCTCCTGTAAAGGGGGGAATCAGACCATTGACATATATATATATATATATATATATATAACACACAATAAGTGGGTTTACCTCAAATCTTGATAGTCGCTACTGTCAGTTTCACGCTGGGCGATCGCGAAACCGTGATCGCCCGGCGTGAAACTGACAGTAGCGACTTTTCGACATTTCGCGAACAACACTTTTTTTGTTTGAATATATATATATATATATATATATATATATATATATATATATATATATATATATATATATATTGTCATATCCAATACGACACGGACACGAATATTGTAAATAGCTTAAAATACTCCGAGTCTTTGAAGTAATATTTGTTCAGATTAATAGATTAATTCAGGAAAAGCTCAATTTCAATGTTTTAGAGCTGAGATAGACCTGATATACAACCACTAGTGGACAAGTGGTTGTATCAAATGATACAACCACGCGTGGTTTGTATCAGATATACAACCTCCTTCACGGTCATGATTTCTTTTGTGTTTTCTTCATGAATTATTAATAATTATTTTAAATATATATATACATAAATATATATATATATATATATATATATATATATATATATATATATATATATATATATATATATATATATATATATACATATATATATAACAGGACTGCGTGCTCCTATTACTTTTGAATTGGGAAAAGTCATCAGTGGGAAAAGTCATCAGTGGAAAAAGTGTGACCATTTTCAGTTTCAAAATGGCGGCATTTACAGGTTTCTGCTAATGGTAAAATTGCATACTTTAGACTAGTCCGCCAAACAAAGAGATTTCCATCGTCTGCCGTCTATTTTCCCGTCGTCAAAACAAGAAAACCGGACGACAAACTATCGCAGACGGTGCAGACTCAGTCTCGGGCAGTGGAATACCGTCAAAATCCGCCGTCAGTCAGAAGCCTTTCGTCTTCTAAAATGATGACTTTATCGAGTTATAACGACACTTGGAAAAGGTTAATTGATAAAAGGACTAAAGGAGGAGTAAAGGACTGGGTGGCTAATCATCCTTACTTGCCAGCGGCTAAATTGCGAAGGACGCAGATGAACGTGGCCGTGTTGAGGCATATCAAAGCTGCTAGAAGCAGCCGCCAACGATACAGTTCAGACCACGGATCACAGCTAAGATGTTAGGTGTTGATTTTATATTTTATATAAAGACACTCGGCTAAGGAGAACTCGGCTACGCCTCCCTTCTTTACGATTTTCTCGTGTTCTTCATCCCTTGCCCGGCTTCTTTACAGAGTTGGCGACTTTATAAAACAAAATGTTTGTAGAACTTCCATATATTAAATTACCTCCGCCAGGAGGTTATATTTTTACCCCTTTCTCTCTGCAATTCTGTTATTCTGTTGGTTGGTTGGTTTGTCTGTCGCCAGGATATCTTAAAAAGTTATATTGCACCGATTTTCATGAAAGTTCGCAGAAGGTTGGCCATATCCTTATTGTATGCAAATGTTTTGCATAATTTTGGTACGAGAGCAATCGAGCATTTTATTTATACATGCATGTGTTGGTCTCGTGAGCTAGCCTGGTTAGCGGGATGCTCGTTTTCTTTTTAAACATCTCTAATAACTGGCCGCTGGGGCCGCTCAGCGACAAACGTGATCTGATATTTTGTTTATGCAAACTCGAAATCATGTTCTGCTGATATTCCTACTCGGTCAGACAAATAATTCAGTACGTCTTTTCAGTCTTGGTTCCACAATTACCAATGTCCAACCCTGCATGTAAAGTGACAGAAATCGCCTTGCATTTACATAAATATCGAAAACAATATTAACGAAGTTGCGATAAACACTAGTCAGTGGTCGCTACCATTAGCAGAAGGACACGCAGTCCAGTTATATATAGGTCAGTGCATCAGACGCGTCATACGTTCAGACTATATAATGTAAGATAAGACCCTGGGTACGAGGGTGATAATGTAATGCGTCGATTAGTGGTAATATAACATATACACCAACAATTTTTAAAATTTTGTTTGTATTCAAGCTAAGCAAAGCCAAAATAATAAAGGTTAGTATATTTATTTTTTAATTATTTTTTTTAAATATCTGGGTTGTTTTTGTGGCAATTAGACACGAAGACAGACAAATACCTCAAACTTATGACGGATAGACGCAAGTGTTTATCCAAGTCTTTAAGCGTTTATTAAGTGCATGTGAAACGCAGTAAACACTGACATTGTTCTTTTATGTAGATCTAAAATTCTACAACGAAACGATATTGCCTTCTCATCTGGGTGTTATCTGATTGACACGGTATTCAACATCCAGATGAAAATAAAGGCTGATTGTTGAAACTGTAAACTTGGTTACTATACGGTTCTATTTAGTTCTTCCTGCGGAAATTGTTTTCATATTTTCCAAAACGTGCCTAAACAGAACAGGCAACATGATCAAATATTCACACCACATGTGTTTTTTTTTTCTGTCATAGACTGTCACATAAGATGACTATATCTTACAAGAGGTCATTAATGGCTATATGTAGATCAATTCTACTTATAATCTTGTCATTGGTATTTCTCGACGACGCCTTACAAACAATGCAAGATATTTTAGTAAACGCAAGGGCACCGCATGCACGATAGATATTAACTTACATGTTACTTCCCGAATGAAAATAAAAACACAACGGTGGTAGACTGCCAATATTTTACATAAGGAAGTACTGACGCGCCTTGACTCCACAGGTTACTTAGTCTTCGCTTTCTAAACCATCGGCATGCAGTTAACGTAACCACTTGTAAGATTTAGTATATCTTAATACACTACTTAGCCGCACTTACAGATGATTAAATGATTTACTTAAAAATATTGTGCTTATCGTTTCCTTGCAGGACCTGGATTTTATGGGATGTCTATTGAGATGGTGATACGAACATGATTTGATTTAACAACTTTGGTAAATAATGGAAACTTTATTTATTTATGATTTACGTATACTACAATGATAAACCTCTCTTTTACAGGTAGTTTACCAATGTCTACTTGAATTAACACTATATGGTACAAAAATATTAGTATGACATTAAAGTCGGGTTATCCCATTCTTTGTTACGTTTACAAAATATATAGTAAGAGGTCCTTATGCAAGTGTTCATCATTTTCTGAGCATAGTACTTTCTACATCGTTCGTCAAATTTCAGGTCTTTCAGCATTTCAATAAAGTCTATAGATGACTGATTAAAAACTCCAAGCGAACTAATAATAATAATAATAATAATAATAATAATAATAATAATAATAATAATAATAATAATAAAACTCTGTTTGGACGTTTGAGGAAAAAGTGAGACTAGTACAAATAGATATAGAAGAACGTGAGAGGGGATATGGATTTATGAGACGTGTTAAAGAAAGATGGAAATCAGAGTATCCAATAAGAGGCGACACCACAAAACAGAATTTAAGAGACAATTCCAGCCCGCTTTAAGAAGGAGCCTAAAATTATTACGGAGATTGAGAGCTGGAGAAATGGGGACGAAGGTAGAAGGGAACAGAGAAATAGAGCGCCAGTTGAAAATGGAAATGAAAGCCATCAGGAAGAATGGGTAACAGAGATGAAAGTAAGACTGGTTCAGTTGGACAGAGAGGAGCGAAGTAAGGGAAGAGGATTCATGAATAGATTGAAGAAGAGGTGGGACGAAGAATTCCCAACGCACCGTGGTATCAGTACACAAAGTTTAAGAGATAATGCAAGCAGATTTAAGAAGGATAAGGCTATAAGCAATTTAATTTTGGTACGAGAGCGAAGAGCAGAAGGGAGAGATGACCAGACGTCCCAAGGAACTAACAACGAATTGGATAATGCTAACGAGGAGCAGTTGAGACAAGATGGCGAGGGAGAAGAAGTAAACATTCAGACGGCTCAAGGAATTAATAATGTGGAGGATAGAGCCAATGAGGCGCAGGTGAGACAAGATAGTGAGAGAGAAGAAGTAGTAACCACACAAGATGAGCAAGGAAATCACAATGAGCAGAATAATGCAAATGAGGTGCAGGTGAGACTAGACGGCGAGAGAGAAGTGGAGATCGAACATGCAGATATCAGAACTGCTTGGGTAGAACAAGACTTTAAACTGGAAGACCTCTTCTTACAAGAGCTGGCAAAGCTACCGAGACCTAGCCCAACGGACATTGAACCAAGAGAAAGGCTGTTAAAAGTGAAAATGACGGCGGAGATTGAAAATAGTGCCAACCGAATCTTAGAAACCCACCTTAGGAACGGGGAGAAAGTAGAAGAGATTGTTGATACAGTCTACGCGATGGGTAAAGCAGTGGTAACACTGATGGAAGTAAAGAAGAAAGAGAAGAACAGAAGAGTAAATGGAGGTAATAGAAGAGAGCGGAAAATGAAAAACCGAATGAAGGAACTACGCCAGCTAATTGCTAAAACATGCAATGAATTACATCGAAGAAAGATTAGGCGGAAACCAAGTAGACGAGAAAGAAAGATATTAAGAGAAATAAAGGAAGCTTCAGGATACATGAATGCAACAGATAGAGAACTCAGGTCAACTAAGGAAAAGTGGTTGGATGAGTTAAGGTATCGTAAGGTTGTATTGGACAAGATGATCAAGAAAGGGAGAAGGATCCGTAACAACATAATGTTCCAAAAAGACCAGAGAGGGCTATACAAACAAGCGAGTAAAAAGAAAGAAAACATAGGCAGAACACCAGAAATTGAGAAGTTTGTTGAATTTTGGGGAGGTATTTGGGAAGAGAGGAGAAGTACAGTAGTGCAGCCGTGGATGACGGAGATCGAAGAAAAACTAAAGAACAAAATATGCTCAGTAGAAGATTTCAATATCGATGAAAATAAATTGGCTGGAGTACTAAAGAAACGAAAGAATTGGACAGCCCCTGGAGCGGATGGGATCCAGAATTACTGGTGGAAAAGATTTAAGAGTGTGTGGACCCCACTTGTAAAGACAATGCAGACATGGATTATAGAAACCAATACCATACCGGAATGGATTGCAGTGGGACGAGGCGTGATGATACCGAAGGCAGAAGACCTTAGTATTGTGAAAGATTATCGACCGATCACGTGCTCGAACACAGTATATAAAATCTACACTGGAATGATTGCAAAATATTTGAAAAGCCATGCAGAACGAAACGAAATGTGGGATCAAAATCAAATGGGAACGAGAGAAGGTGTATTGGGAACAGTTGATCAGTTACTAGTTGACAATTGTATCATGGAAGAAGTGCGCGAACAACACCGGAATCTAGCCGTGGCGTATTATGATTATCAGAAAGCATATGACATGGTACGGCATGACTGGATCTTAAAAGTTTATGGGTGGATGGGAGTGCCAGAAAATGTATGTAGGCTGGTCGAAAACCTGATGAAAAAGTGGATGATTAAGCTGGAAATTAGGGTGGATGGGGAGAAAAGAATGAGTAGATGGATAAATATACGAACAGGGTTTCTACAAGGAGATAGCTACTCGCCAGTGGGTTTTTGTTTAAGTGAGGTACCAGTGATGATGATGTTAAGAGAAACAAAAGGATACGGAATGAGACCATCTGGTAACAGAGAAGTAGTGAGAACGCACAGTCTGTTCGTGGACGACCTGAAAGTATATCAGGAAAACCACGAGAGGCTGGCTATTGCAAATGAGATTATCGTACAAGCGAGTCATGATACAGGGGCATGTTATGGTGTCAAGAAATGCGCTGAGATAGTGTTTGAAAGAGGCAAGATGGTGAAAAGCGAGGGACTAGATATCCTTGAAGAAAGAATGAAGGCTCTAGACCCTGAAACTAGCGAAACTTACAAGTTTCTCGGATGCGAACAAGGAAAGAAAATAGATAAAGAGAAAGTGCTAGAAAGAGTGTCATTGGAGGTGCAGGAAAGAATGGAAAGTCTGATACAGATGGAGCTATATGATAAGAATCTAGTTAAAGCTATAAACTGTAGAGTAGTACCGGTAGCGGGGTATGTAATGAATGTATGCCGATTTAGTAAAAACGATTTAGCAGAACTAGATATGATTGTCAAACGGGTGTTGAGGAAAAATGTGATGCACGGACGACAGGCAAGTAATGAGAGACTATATTTACCACGAAATAAAGGAGGAAGAGGACTGAAAAGTATGCGAGATGTCTATAATGAGACCAAAGTTAGAATAGCTTGCTATATGACATATTCGCAAAGTGAATGGATCAAAGTGGCTTGGAGGCGGGAATGCAAAAAGGAATATTGTTCTATTAAGAGAGAAGCAGAGGAAGCGATGCTAGACATAGGGGAGAGCATTAAGTTCGGTGAAGAGGCGGTGTGGCTAAATGGCGAAAGGATGTGTGGGGAGTGGAAAGAGATATGGGGTAAACTGAAAGCCATGTTACAAACCAAGACCGAGGTGATGCGTATAGAACAATATACAAAGAAAATCTTACAAAGTGAAGTGTATAGAGGGATCGAGGAGAAGGGCCATGGATGGCTTGAGTGTAATATGGACTCAAGAAAGACAGCAGCAGTAATCCTTATGCAAGAACAGATGGTGGAGACACGGACATGGAAAGCCCTTAGAGGAATGGAGGTGGAATCGGAAATGTGTCGCCTATGCGGCATACAGAGAGAAACAGTACACCATCTGGTATCAGGATGTAAAGTAGTAGCTGGAAACGAATATGTACGAAGACATAACAACGCATTAATGGTGTTGGCTGTAGCATGGGCAAAGCAAGAAGGGTTGATAAATAAGGATGCGGTATGGTACAAAATACAATGGAAAAAAGGAAATGTGTTGGAGGGAAGTGGAATGAAGCTCTGTTGGGACTTGGAATATTGTATGAGAAAAACAACTACTGCAAGAAGACCAGATTTAACGCTGGAAGACAACAACAAGAAACTAATATGGTTCGTAGACATGGCATGCCCAGCAGAGATAAACATTGTACATAAACACCAAGAGAAGCTCCAGAAATACCAACAACTAGCTTTCGAAACTCGTGAAAAACGACGAGAATACAAAGTCCAAATCGTTCCAGTTGTAATTGGAAGTTTAGGTGGAGGTATGGTAAAGGCGAGGAGACAAATTGGAAAGGTAATACGAAACGAAAAAGAAGTTGAATGGATTGGTAACCAAATGCAGAAGACGGTGCTGATCGAAAGTGAATCGACACTACGCAAAATAATATCTGGGATCGTACAAGCAGAGTGACATATAAGTGTGGACATTGTTAGCGAGACTGGCAAAATTATTGGCAGTACTTGTACCTTTCTCACAATTATTGTGAGTCAAAGGCCATGGGCCGTAAAGGTTATCAATTTTCATAATAATAATAATAATAATAATAAGCTAAATAATAATAATGATAACAAAAGAACCAAATAAGGCTGAACACGAATGCGACAAGTCCCATGCGAGGTGTTAGCCAACTAACTAAAATACAAGAATTCATCAAAATATAAAAATATATAACTAAGTTAATTTAACTATGGCAGGGGCATGACCTGCACAACGAGTAAGTACAAGCTAAGTCAGGATCAAACATATTTACAAGAAGATCATCATAGATTTTCAGTAGAAATAGCTTAAAACTAGAAATCCTAAAAAAAATACTATCGGGAGCCATCGTAAGAACAAAGTTCCAGAGTTTAACAATACGATTAAAATAAGAATGTTGAAAAGTTTTAGTTTTGCAATAAGGAGTTTGTAAGAGAGATCTTGTCCCTTGTAAACTCCTTATTGCAAGACTAAAACTTTTCAACATTCTTTTTTAATCGTTTGTTTTTTTATCTATTTCGTGGGAAGTACTACTTTGTATACCTCATGTTGGAGCATATTTGCGTGGTTACATGTGCGGGCGGAGAGCAGAATGGGTAGATCAGATAATCAGGTTCAGAACTAGGAACACGGCCATATAAGTATTAAATTATTAAGCAATTTTGGCGTAGCATGCAAGTTTTTCAACGACTTACATTAATTTATGTGAATGATACACACAAAAAATGTTATACGAGACAAACGAACTGTACCGCTTGGCTAATTAAGAAATAGCCTGCGTGCAGACTTTACCTAAAATCTGCACATAGATTATAAGGAAGAAAGGAAATCGTATTAGTCTTCTAAGGTATATACTTAATAATACTTGTTCAATGACAAAAGTAAGCGAGGTTCAGATCAAGCTTGCTGCATGATAACATTTTTTCATATTGAATTTTAAAAGAAAGAGTTTTAAAATGTATTTTCATATATTTGAGCCAATTTAAATGTGCTAATATATAAATTAAAGTTAATGAGACAACCTTCACTACAAGCTGTGCCAAAACCTTGAACAGGAAGGTTGGCCAAGGTGTTACTCCCACCTATCAACAAATCATTAATGGCTGAAAATCTAAAAAAATTGCATATACCATAATCCGTTTGAATTTTAGTGCAGTAAAATTTTATTTATAGATGCGTTACATGGCATTATATTGGTGTGTACCTCAAATAATTATTTTGACTTTATTTTAGTCCATATTTATGGATGAAGGAAGATGTCATTTTCCAGTTTTGATATGTCGAAAAGTTTACAATTTGAGAAGGATTTTAAAATATCAGGTTGGCAAAATTTCAAACGTTTGATTTTCAAAGATTTCAAACCACTTATTTGCAATCGGCTTTAACAGTTTGTTAAATTATAATTGTTCTTCCAAGTTTTCAACATACTATTTGTTATAGCAATTATTATTATATACCTTTGTATTTAGGACGTTTAAATATAAATTGAACGAGTATATGCGAGCTGCGAGTACTAAAACGAATTGTGAAAACTTGGGGGCTTTTTCAATATTTCATATTGACGCCCCTTCCTCTTCAACTGCCGATCGTAAGGCAAATAATAAAGTACATCGCATCCACGCAAGCGTGTGCTATATGCTCCTGGCCATTATCTCTGCTGCTAGACATTATATATTTATATATATATATATATATATATATATATATATATATTTTCGCTTACCTCAAAAGTCTGCTACAGGCTGTTTCATCTAAAAAAGAATCTTCAGGCAGATGACAATTTTCGAAAACAGGGGTGCTTATATCCTTCCTGCTGGGGCGTGGGAGTGTGGGGGCGAAACAATACATGCATTCATGGCTTTCGTTGCGCTGTTTGCGCGGAATTTATTTCGATGACGACATTGACTGATAATTTCTGCTCTTTTGTTGAGTAAACAATTCTTGTTTTTATCTTTCAAAATATAAAATTTTTCTTCTAAACATAAATTACATCTTTTTGAACCTCCCGTGTACGAAATAGAATGTTTTAAAATTTGCCAATTAATACTAAAATCCTTATTGTTTTCTTTTAATGCCCAAATATATTTCGAAAGTTCGGTGTCGTTTGCATGCTTTTTATGCTGAAACGATTTAGTGTGGTTGGCCAATCGCTCTTTGAATGTGGTTGAGGTCATGCCAATGTAATTCTTGATCGTGTTTGTGTTGTTTACTGTGACTGTTGCTTTGTATACTATGTCCCTAGTCATGCATTGTTTTCTAAGTGGACAGTTCGTGTTTTTCCTACAATTGCAACTGCTGGTGTCCTTATCCTGTGGCATGTTATTCCTAGATATGTGTGCATTGTGTTTAGTGATTATTGACTTAACATTGTTCATGCAGCTGTAACTTACTTTGACTGTGTTTCTGTTAAAAATCTTATGGAGCTTGTGGTGTGGTGGGAAGTGCTTGTCAATTAGGTTTAGGAAATTACGTCCTATGTTTGTGCTTACACTCTTGCTAAAAGGTGGGTTGAACCAAGTGATGTTGCGTTGCCTATTCCTGCGTGGTTGCTGTGCTGTGTGTTGAGTGTAGCTAAGATCATGATCAAAGTTGCTGTGCCTAAGTGCGTTCTGATATATGGGTGCAGATTCCTGAAAAACTTGTTCATCTGATGAGAGAAGTGCAATGCGCTTGTTGATTGATGCAGGTAGCTGTCTTGTGATGCTTGGTGGGTGGTTAGAGTGCTTATTTATGTAAAGCGGATCGTCATTGGGCTTCCTATAGGGCCTATAAATTCCATTGTTAAGGTCGAAAGTTACATCTAAAAAGTTTACTATGCGTAAATTTGATTCGGCGGTAATTTTTAGGTCAAACTGCTCGAAAATTTTGTGGAGTTCTTTTCTTGTTTTGTCTGCTAAACGTGCTGATTTACTTTTTATAATAGCCAAACCGTCATCTCTATATAGGCCAATGCTTTCTTTGCCAAATTTCTTACTTAGGTGATTTAAAATGAAAAGGCCTACTAACTCACAAACTTCCGCGCCGTCGAAACAACCCATGGTAACGTCAAACAAACTATTGCTATCTTTTTTTATCCATGAAATTCCGGTGTTGAAAAGGAGAGATTTTCTAGCGTGTTTTATTATTGAAATATTGTTTTCAGTTATAGTAGCCAAATTCGAAGCCCAAGATAATGCTTGGTCCAATAGTTTTTCAGAAATAGACGGATAGAAATCGACAATGTCAAACGAAATAAAACTATGTTTGTCCTTATCTTTTATATTGCCAAACCACTCAATTACTTGTTTTGTATTTCTCCATTGATTTAAATTCAGTTTTTGTCTCAAATTAGAATTAATTTTGTCCAAAATCACCTTACTTAGTTTTCCGGATTCGCTTTTAGCGGGGTTAATTAATCGGCATTTTGGATTGTTTTCGAAATTTTCTTTGTGGTCTTTTAAAGATATAAATGCTTCGCGTTTTTTCATTTTTCAATTTTGTCGCCGATTCCTAAACTGTTCGAAATTTCTTTTAGTTCCGAATCAATTTCATCTATAGTGTCCTCGGATCCATGCTTATATGTTTTTGTGATGTTGTCATGTAGGAGCTTGTTGTATGTGTCGAGCGGGGTTTCATAAATGTCCCTAGTTTTGTCTGCAAAAATGAAAATGTTGGGAGATGAATTAATTTTCTTTAAATCGGTAGCCAAACATTTCTGAAACTGGTTCGTATATGGCCGAAATTGTATATTTTCGATGAGTTTTATAAGGTCGTCTTCGAAAGGTTTTATTTCCGGAATAGAAGGAGGTGTTTTGTTGGACGCAAGGCCGAAAGGGTTGTTTTGATTTTCTCTCTGTTTGTTTTTAAGAAAGAAATTGGCTTTCCATCTCATACGTTTTATTACACTTTCCACTTTTTCAATCAAATTCTTCAAATAAGCGTCCTGTGATGGTATTGGGATATTCTTTAGTGAATAGTCAAATCGAAATTGCCGCATTTTGAAGTTAAATAGAAATGAATAACGTAAACAAGAGTGCACAACCGATATACGGGTGCGAATATACGTGTGGGTTTTGGTCTACGAAACGCAAAGAGTGCTCGATAACATATAGTAACATTTTCATTTTTGCAGACAAAACTAGGAACATTTATGAAACCCCGCTAGACACATACAACAAGCTCCTACATGACAACATCACAAAAACATATAAGCATGGATCCGAGGACACTATAGATGAAATTGATTCGGAACTAAAAGAAATTTCGAACAGTTTAGGAATCGGCGACAAAATTGAAAAAATGAAAAAACGCGAAGCATTTATATCTTTAAAAGACCACAAAGAAAATTTCGAAAACAATCCAAAATGCCGATTAATTAACCCCGCTAAAAGCGAATCCGGAAAACTAAGTAAGGTGATTTTGGACAAAATTAATTCTAATTTGAGACAAAAACTGAATTTAAATCAATGGAGAAATACAAAACAAGTAATTGAGTGGTTTGGCAATATAAAAGATAAGGACAAACATAGTTTTATTTCGTTTGACATTGTCGATTTCTATCCGTCTATTTCTGAAAAACTATTGGACCAAGCATTATCTTGGGCTTCGAATTTGGCTACTATAACTGAAAACAATATTTCAATAATAAAACACGCTAGAAAATCTCTCCTTTTCAACACTGGAATTTCATGGATAAAAAAAGATAGCAATAGTTTGTTTGACGTTACCATGGGTTGTTTCGACGGCGCGGAAGTTTGTGAGTTAGTAGGCCTTTTCATTTTAAATCACCTAAGTAAGAAATTTGGCAAAGAAAGCATTGGCCTATATAGAGATGACGGTTTGGCTATTATAAAAAGTAAATCAGCACGTTTAGCAGACAAAACAAGAAAAGAACTCCACAAAATTTTCGAGCAGTTTGACCTAAAAATTACCGCCGAATCAAATTTACGCATAGTAAACTTTTTAGATGTAACTTTCGACCTTAACAATGGAATTTATAGGCCCTATAGGAAGCCCAATGACGATCCGCTTTACATAAATAAGCACTCTAACCACCCACCAAGCATCACAAGACAGCTACCTGCATCAATCAACAAGCGCATTGCACTTCTCTCATCAGATGAACAAGTTTTTCAGGAATCTGCACCCATATATCAGAACGCACTTAGGCACAGCAACTTTGATCATGATCTTAGCTACACTCAACACACAGCACAGCAACCACGCAGGAATAGGCAACGCAACATCACTTGGTTCAACCCACCTTTTAGCAAGATTGTAAGCACAAACATAGGACGTAATTTCCTAAACCTATAATTGACAAGCACTTCCCACCACACCACAAGCTCCATAAGATTTTTAACAGAAACACAGTCAAAGTAAGTTACAGCTGCATGAACAATGTTAAGTCAATAATCACTAAACACAATGCACACATATCTAGGAATAACATGCCACAGGATAAGGACACCAGCAGTTGCAATTGTAGGAAAAACACGAACTGTCCACTTAGAAAACAATGCATGACTAGGGACATAGTATACAAAGCAACAGTCACAGTAAACAACACAAACACGATCAAGAATTACATTGGCATGACCTCAACCACATTCAAAGAGCGATTGGCCAACCACACTAAATCTTTTCAGCATAAAAAGCATGCAAACGACACCGAACTTTCGAAATATATTTGGGCATTGAAAGAAAACAATAAGGATTTTAGTATTAATTGGCAAATTTTAAAACATTCTATTTCGTACACGGGAGGTTCAAAACGATGTAATTTATGTTTAGAAGAAAAATTTTATATTTTGAAAGATAAAAACAAGAATTGTTTACTCAACAAAAGAGCAGAAATTATCAGTCAATGTCGTCATCGAAATAAATTCCGCGCAAACAGCGCAACGAAAGCCATGAATGCATGTATTGTTTCGCCCCCACACTCCCACGCCCCAGCAGGAAGGATATAAGCACCCCTGTTTTCGAAAATTGTCATCTGCCTGAAGATTCTTTTTTAGATGAAACAGCCTGTAGCAGACTTTTGAGGTAAGCGAAAATCTATATTTGCTCTAACTATATGTTATCGAGCACTCTTTGCGTTTCGTAGACCAAAACCCACACGTATATATATATATATATATATATATATATATATATATATATATATATATATAAGCATGTAATAAAAGTAGCGTGCTGCGTAGGCAGTGTAGAAACAACAATTGAAGTATAGTAAGTTTAGATATACTGCCGAAACGTTTCTAACGTTTCGAGCGAAGGTCCTTCGTCAGAGAGAAACGTAAAGAGTGTAAACAAACAATAAGCTTATAATTATACGAAAGGACGAAAGGTAATCACGTGACCAAAAATAAGCCAATCAGATGAAAATGACAATAACAAATTGATAATGAGATGTGAAAAATTAGCCAATCAAATCAAAATAACAATAACAATGACAAATGGATAATGAGATGCGAAAGACATTTGCTATTCATACCGTCAATGAGCAAGAAGGAGGGGGTGTAGAAGGGATGAGCGAGAGTAAAAATAGTTAAATATATAAAGTGAAAACGCTGTTTATGTCCGCCCTTGCTAAACAGAAACAATGTCTTCAGTGGTGTTAAATATATTGAAGAAAAACGTTTGTTGACTCCGTGAGGATGAATGGTAACAATTTTGAAAATGAGACGCTTTTCTAGCCTTTTGTGGCTGATATTACCGCCAGAAATGGGTGAGATGGCACAAACTTGCATGTCCGAAATACAATGGTTGGCACTATTAAAATGTCAGGCAACAGGCCTGTCAACATCATTGTTCCTCACAGAACGAAGATGTTCAGCAAACCTGTCAGATATAAAGCCTGCAACATTTATTGCAAAAATACAGTAAATGATGTTGGAAGAGATGCAAGTAAAATTATGCTGGATAACAAAATTAGATTCAGGTCCCAAAATACATGTAGCGGAGTTAAGAAAGGAACACATGTAACAACGGGTACGGGAGCAAGAAAAAGTACCCGCTGGTGCCAATAGATGTTTTCTAAAGGCACTACGCACTAAAGCATCACGAATATTATTATTATTACTAGAAATACATAAACACAACAACCCCTCGCCCACTTTTACATGCTTTTTTGAAACACCCCATCCACCCACTCCCTGATTAGAATAAGCACTCCTGATATACAGTCAATATAAAAACAAACAGATATAAAAACAAATTATATTAAATCCTTGGGATAATTATAGAATTTATGGATAGGATGACAAAACTTATTTAAATCATTTAATGAAAGTTGAGCATATCAAAGCAAAACTTAGATTTCATTATTAAATTCTGGTTGTAAAAATTATATTGTTTTTAGTTTTCAAAATGGATTCTTTTTAGCAAGCCTTTAAATGGCTTGCCTATGCAATAGATGTTTTGCAAAGGCAAAATTAAAAGTTAACAGCTCAAAAATTACATTTATAATAGTCTGAGATAAAAACAATTCAGTAGAATCAGATTCCAGAAAGAAGTATTAAACAGACCAACGTTTCAGTCGAAAAATTGGAAATACAGGCAAGAAAACCGACAAAGCCCATGCGTATGTTTAATACTGAATAAATTACAAAGTGCATGCAAAGTCAATGAAAAACATCACGTCCACGTAAGCCTAAGGTAGCGGTTTAAGTTAGCTTTAGTTAAGCTAACTTATGGTTTGGACGAGCAAAGGGAAAGCATGAAAACGTGAAGCTGTATATTGTTTTAGGACATAAGGACAAAATACAAATTACAAATCCCCTACCGTTAACTTAATTGAGACCACGGAGTTGTTTACCATGATACAGCGTTTGGTTTCTTCAGGTTCTCTTGGTTTCGCTTCAAAATATATTAAACCGGCTGTTTGTATCCTTTTCTTCGTTGTTCACTTTTATTATTTAAGTAGAGCAGACTCCATTTAGTTAAACGAAAGCAAAATACTGACAGATTTATTAGTTTTCTTCGTCGCTAGTCACCAGTGTCCAACTATTCTTACCGCGTGACACCGTACCAAACATATATATATACAAACAAATAAATAAACTATTTCACAGATTTCGTCTCCCTCGCTTTTTCTACACGCGTGTAAAATGGATTCCACGCGTGTCGAGAAGAAAAAGTACCCGCTGGTGCCAATAGATGTTTTCTAAAGGCACTACGCACTAAAGCATCACGAATATTATTATTATTATTATTATTATTATTATTATTATTATTATTATTATTATTATTATTATTATTATTATTATTATTATTATTATTATCATGTAATAGTTGTCTCTTCAACTAGGTCCCACAACAAGAGGTGCAAATGCAGCGTATTCCACTTCCCTGATTCTGTATCCGTACTCCTTCTTTACAGTGCAAGGGATATTGGTATATTTTGGTAGCTCGGTGCGTTTGGGCGAAAGATCCTAACATTGAAAAATGCATCAGTCTTGCTGCCTATACTCTAGAATCTCTTTGTTCTGATGTCGCCCCTTGCTAAATTTTGCTTGTTACTAAGGTAGTATAATTTTGCCTGAGAGTGGTTGTAGCGTATAGTTCTTTTTCCACTTCAGAACATACTTTTCTTAGCCACTGGGTAGGTTATACATCAGATCTCGTTATGCCTGGCTATTGGTAATCCACCATAACTATAAGGACATATCATGGTGTGATCTGCTGAAAAATTATGTCCACACTTACAGTGAAGTGGTACGTTTTTCTGCTGCCGTCTATATCGTAGACTGAGCGCATGTATGATGAAATTCACCATTGTTTAGATTGAGGTCTTGTCGTGGTGAAACTGACACCCATGATGAACAATCCTTTCTTGCAAAGTGTATCCATCGTTTTTTTGCTTTGACAGAGATAGACTTTCTCTAACTTGTTCAACCAAAATCTCAATTTGTTGCTGCTTTTGCCGACGCAAATTTGTTTTAGTGAGTTGTGGTTTAATGAAGAATTCCTTCATGAATGAAGAATGACAATCATATCTGTCAAGAGTTTGCTGATCTTTTGCGAGGCATGAGATTCTCCACTTGGGCTGGTCACTGTGTTGATGATGTAATATTTCATAAACGAGTGCGAGTGTTTTACCAGGGTTTCCAAACACGCGAGAACAATTGAATTCACGAGGCTGTTCACCAAGCGATTTTTATAATCGTTCTCGAGAGTTTGTAAAACACGAAAGGCAATGAAAACACGAGGCTGGTACGGCCGAATGGTTTTTGTTGTCTTGAGTGTTTTACAAACTCGAGAGAACAATAAGGAAAATCGCGCGGTGAACAGTCGAGTGAATTCAATTGTTCTCAAGTGTTTGGAAACCCTGGTACAACGCGAGCCACGAGTTTATGAAATAACTTCTCAGTTGACAATAGTCTATTGTTGTAGAATTCCCTAGTTAGATGACGTGCTATTATATAACCTAACTTAATTGGTTTCTGTGTTGAGTTTTGCATTTATAATTTAGAATTGTGGTAATAATACAGTTTTCTTTGTTTTGACTGTTTTTATAATTTAGAAATGTTGTAATGTACGCTTTTTATTGTTTAAAGCATTTATTATCTAATTTCCTAATTATTAATTCAATTTTTCGCTTATTACCGGGGTTTCGCAACTCACGCACGTGACGAAATACGTGTTTTTGATTGGCTAATTAGCTCATGAATTATTCATCATATATAGATCATCATAGCTTATGAAGAGAGAGAGAGTATAATATTGTCTCTTCATTTAAGTGACATCTACCATGCGGATAATGCAGGAATACAGTTTAACTGATTTCATCTTTTAATGACTAAAAAGTGTGTCGATGTCCTTAATTGTTTTCCTTATGTATTGTCATTTCCATATAATGCAATGCCAGGGAGAATGCAACATAGGTAGATTGGGGATATTCTTCTGCTATTTTGGTAAGGTTTCCAAATTCTTCAAAAAAAGATAGTCTGGCCTCGACTTTGTATGTGCACTGTACATTCCTTAGCAAAACGTATTGAAGCAGTAGAGTCAAGCATCTAATTAATGACAATTTTCCAAATTCAAATTTATTGCTATACCTATTGTTATTGTTTTTTAAAAAGAAGAAGAAAAATATGAAATATATATGCGGGAAGTAGCCCGGCAAAGTAGCGTAAGTTTCGAGTTGACACTTCCCGTTCCGTCAAAGGCTTTAATTGCTTTCTGTTTGCACTCAGGTTTAGCAATTAATTCAATTTCTTTGATTTAATTTTTTTTGTTAATTTGCAATCATGTATGTTTTATTGAATTTGGACATATGGTATCCCATCTGTGGACCGATAGCTGTAATAGACATTTCCACTATCTTTGTCGTGCTTAGACTTTTCCCTCTTGCAGTAGAGTCATTAGCAAACCATATACTTGTCAAACACTCGCCTCATCTGACCGAATTATTAATCTTACAGTGTACATCCCCATTGTCAGCTAAGTGACTCCCTTAGAATTCCTTTTGATAATTCGATTTCTCCTCAACTGGTGACAAACAGTCTTACTAGGGTTTGATATATAGTTCTTATTCAGCATGCAGGACAAATCACTAGCTCCTATGTTATAGGCGCCGTGCAGCTTGACAGTTGCTGGTGTTGAATGTATCTACCAATGAATATGCTCTTGTGATGACATAATGTATTTCTTAACATGAACTGCAGCTTCACATCCAGCTTCTTGGCCGCCGCTCATGATGCTTGTAGTGGCCCGGGGATTCCTGGGTATTCCATTACAACTTCCAACAACTTTGAGGTGGACTTTGTTCTCATGCATACAGTACTCATCTTGTGACTTCGTTTGTACCATTTGGTCGGACTTTTGCAATTTTGTTAATTAAGTGGTAGTATTAATTTGGTCGGAAGCTAGCGCAGGCACAAAACGTTTAGCAGGAGAGTCCAGTATATACAGTGTGGAACATTTTAAGGTCAGTCTTTGGAAGAGCTATTTGTTCCCGCTATTTTGTTTTGGTTGCCATTTTGGCCCAACCTATTACATGCAAAAGAACCTGGATGCTCCTTACATTGACACACTTAAAGTGCACATGAAACGAAAATTTAGTTTGTCTTATTTGAAAGAACACTTAAAATGATAGAGTAACATATTTGCAGTTTTTCGTTTCCTTGCTACGTGGTCGACCTTCTTCTCCTCCTCGACTATAGGATTATAGTTGGAGGTGGGGATGGGTTTCATCAATTCCTTTAAAATTCAGGATTAACTTGAATTCTAGGCCATTTGACAATTCAGGACTGACTTCAAGATGAGAGGACATCACTGATATTTTCGTGATTTTCCTAACTTCGTTCCCAAGACGTTCGTAAGACAAAATGGGAACAATGCGAGAAAAGACTGGGGATTACGTAATAAAATTTCCAAATATATTTCAATCAAAAGATATCATATACCACCACCCACCCCCACTATGTAGCAGGCCACTGACCCCACAATTTGTGAGTACGACTGACCTAGCAATGTTCTATGGGTATCAACCTATTATAAACTGGAGTCAAGACTATTGTGTAGTGTGGGTGTACGTGGTCGACTTTTTCTCGCTTCTCCCCCTCGACTGCTAACCACCCCCCCCCCTCCTCCACGGCAACCCTGAAACCTAACCACAACCCTCCGGAGGCGGAGGGAAAACCCCACTTCTCAGACCCCGACCGCAACACCCTTACTGGATCTGATTAGTTATATGTTACGCGCATGTATGTCGGACAGAAAAGTATCCTAAATTCTAAGTGGACATGTTGAATATACCTATTGGATAAATCTCCAATAGGTGTTTTATTATACCGAACAAATAATCGTGCGATTGATAAGTAAATATACCTCATGTGACTTGTCCAAAGATTGCAGCGCAATATGTAGCTGTCCTATACATCGTAAAACATTGGGCTGGCACGTGACGGTAATGTAAGCATTTGATTGGACGATTATTTGTGAGAGAATAATAAACATTGCTATCGTGTGAACTGAAAAATGTGAGTTATTGATAACCACCACGAAATATCATATCTTTCAAACTATAATTGAGGCCTAGAAGACTACAGTGATCTTCTAAAAACGAGCGAACATTAGACGATTCAATATAGTGTTAGCCATGCATGCAAAGCTACGAAACAACGCCATAAGCATACTGTGATTAAACCTCGTTGCCAGGGCCATTTTGAAATTGAGAGGGCAGGAAAAGGCCCTGGCGTCGGCTGGTGGACTGCATTTTTATTGGTTGATTGCTTTAAATATTCGCCGTGAAACATATTTATGCGTAGTTATGTGCCAGTTATGATCCAATAGCTTCAACGGGACTGCCATTACTCCGAATGATTTTGCATAATAAAGTAAGTTGCTAATTCATTACACCCAGTATTTCTGAGTGCTGAGACCATTGAACTCTAAATAAACTGTAACGATAACTCGCTTGCACGTTTTGAAGCCAACATGGGGGCCGCCATGCACGTCAACCCCAGTCCCTTTTACTGTATAACCGAGAGAAAATGAAGCTGAATTTGGTGAACTGGGTTGCAAAAACAGCTTGAAATCAAAGAAAAACTAAACTTGTTAACCACTTTTAGGCTTAAATCAAATTACAATATACCGTATAGAGTAGGTGAACACTGACATGACGAGTAAAAACAAGGAAAACAGTAAAAATATAAGCTCTCAAATGAAAGTCAACAATACGCAACCAAAATTGCCATTGGTTTGGACAAATATAAAGAAAATACATATGAAACCCAGGTTTAAAATGAAGAGGTTGTTTATAAAAACAGTTGGGTTTTAAATTTCTCAATTTTCAGCAGGAAAAAACCCAACAAAATGCACTTTACCGTGTGTTATTACAGCTCTGGAATTACTCTTCGTATCGAAAAATGTCAGATTTAGCATTTCCACAACTGAAACTTGAGTTAAAGCTATAATTTCGCATTATCTTATTACTAATTCTTGGCATGACAACCTTCAAACGTTTGAGATAACAAAGAAAAATAAGAGAAACCTGCATTTTCTGTACGAGTTTCGGACTCGAATTTTGCTTTTTTTCGGCAGATATTTCGTCATTCAATCCATTTTCGTGTGTAGAAATTGTTCAGGTACAAGGCCGATAAGCCCAATACATACTATCTTCTTCGTCATCATCTATAAAAAACTTTAGGTCTAAAAAATGGTTGTTTTTTGCAGTGATTTTTCAGTTTTTCATTGCGCCCTTCATAGGTTCTGTTGATGTCAGACGTGCAATGGCTACCCCCAGCGGCCGTAAGTTTGACTAGCTTCACCCAATCATAGGGCCTATCTCATGGAGTTAGCGTTCCAGTTTATTTAGAGTTTAATGGCCGAGACTAGCCGATGCCAGGGCCTTTTCCCGCCCTACTAATGTCAAAAAGGGAACGAAGGTTGACTGTGATTCGATCATCTGCAAAATAATGTAACTCTCTAAATTGTATTTCACCAAGTACTGCTGGCTTTAGAAACATTTTTTCACAGGAATTTTTGATATTGGAACAGCATTGTTCCAAATTTTGTAATTTAGCTTTATCTGGATTGTGTCGATCCATCACTGAATATTTTTCTTGCGAAGTTCTTGATGCCAAATCTAGAGCCTCCAATTTTTAGGTGTGTGAATTAAAATGCCCCTAATCTCGACATCTTTTATTGTCTTATTTGGCAGAACTTTTAAAAGGATAAGGTAACTTCTTTCGAAGAGATATTTCATTTTGTTTGACATGAAAATGTCCGGAATTTACGTCACACATGCATAATGACTTATCGAAGAAGTTGTCGAAAATCTTGCAAAGAAGTTACTTTATCATTTTAAACGTTCTTCCAAATAAGACAATACAAAATGTCGAGGTTAGGGGCACTTTAATTAAGTTTAATTCCTCGGGCTACCTGTGGTAGCCGAGTCCACGTTTCGACTCCGTTTGTTTACATTATTAATTGCATTATTGCATCACCCCGTCAGGCCTTGCGAAACTGTAAAGGCATGTTGCGTGCTTGTTTTTTTCCAGTTATTTTGCCTTTGATCGAGTTGGGTTGAGGTGTTTTTCCTACGGTATTGGTGAATTCATGAGTAGTTGATCAGTAATGTTGCTGACAAGGTTTATCCATGAAGACAGAATAGATGAATTTATTACAGACGCAAAAAAATGCGTGTTGACATCAGTACCTAGGAAGTTTGACTTGAGGACTAGAGACACAAGAAAGGGCCACAGTAGACACAGCCAAAAATCGTTTTCTTAACAAGAAAAAAAATTGTTAAAACAAGAAATATTTTCTTATTACAAGAAAATAATTTCTTGATACAAGAAAAATTTTTACCACAAGAAAATATTTCTTACCGCAAGAAAAAAATTTTTAAACTAAGAAAAAAAATTCTTGCTATAGGAAAAAACTTCTTGACTTAGAAATAATTTTCTTGCCACAAGAAAAAAGATATGAGATAAAAAATTTCTTAAAATAAGAAAAAAAATTATATAGAGAAAATTGTGTTACTGTTAGATCGTTTTCACCTGACATGCTTTATTTATGATATCAAATATAAGATAAGTATTGTTGGCGGCCACAAAAATGGAATCTATTTGCATTATGGCCCCCAGTTAATTCTAGTATGTAAGCATCATATTTATATCATAAAGCAAACCAAAGGAAGTCGCGGGGAGCCGCGCGAGGCTAACGCGAGTGTCTCGTGATAACCCGTAAAACTGACCAAAGGGAACGCGGGCTAATGAGCTAAACGAGGTTCAAACTTCAAAATCGTCCATTATTCGTACATTACAGTTTCCTATTTTCCTTACCAACAAAAAATTTTCATTTGCATGCATGTGAGCATGTAAATTATTAAAATTTCTTGTCATTCTCCCAACTAAAAAATTTCTACTTTAAGATATAAAATCTTGAAATAAGTTTTTTTTTCTTGGATTAAGATTTCTTTTTCTTAAAACAAGAAAATTATTTTCTTGTTTAAATTTCTTATTTCAAGAAAAATTTTTCTTGAAACAAGTTTATTTTTCTTGAAACAAGAAAATGATTTCTTGCCAAAGAACATATCCGTACTGTTTACCTAGTAACGACTTTTTCCTTGTTTGAGTAGCTTTGCCTTTTGCAAGTGACCGAGTTATAGTATCATGAACATGCTTACAAAGGCTTTACAATGTTTACAACTGCACACGCCGGCGATCTATACATGGCAATGGCAATACATTGCATATTTGCATAGATCTTCACAGATAGAATCTATGGTCTTTATGAACTGCAGTGGTGCAGGAAGCGCAGAAGATTTGCTATGTAATATAAATGTAAACAAGGCCGTTTTTCTAAAAATTAAACAACGGATCTAATATATTTAGTAGACAAAACCTAAGTGTCGGATTCGGCAGAATCAAGCGATCATTTTGATATAGAATTTATTTAAATTCGGACAAACAGAAAATATTTAAACATGTTTTTGAAACACGCTACGCGATAGCTATTTAC
>OZ035997.1:15820966-15865966 GCA_964035015.1 Corallium rubrum
TTTTCTCTCGTATATAAATTGCATATATTCTGTGCCCTGAACATACTTACCATGTTGTTGAGGATTGGACGTGTTTACTTCACGTTTGGGAAGAAAATGAGGGCTAATTTTCTCTTGAAGGGCGTCGTAGGTAAACTCAATACCATGAGCCTCGTACGTCTAACAACAACATGGAATGGCAATTTAATGTAAAAAATAGAATCCTGGTTATTCCTCATAGACTTTGGTGATTAATTTTCTAAATGTTTGCATAGTGACAAATTGTAATAGAAGCAAGAATTTGTGGAAGCACCACGTTTATTATTTATTGCTGAGTTTTCGATTTGTTGACTGTCTCAACTCAGGCCTTCAGCCGAGCAATGTCAACATCGTGTTCCACAAATTCTAAAATTGAAAATAAATTAAGGTTTAATCAGTGTCTGTAAATATGATACTGAACTGATTAATAAAACAACCAGGGGCGGACTGGGCGGTCGGGCAATCGGACGTGCACCGAGGGCCCGGGTGACTTTAGGGCCCAAAAACTAGTAGACTAGTGGAGAAAACATTTTCAGCTACGAATTTATTTCCAGCAAAACTAGAAAAGTTGCGTGGACAAGTGGACAACCACAGGCAGCCCAGTCAGGCGATCATACATAGCGCGGAATTGTGAAATCGATAATTGGCTGTTTAAAATAACTGTAACTGAAATTCTGGACATCTATATAAAATCTTATGGCCTTGTAAGAACTGTCTTTCGTGTGCCTTCAGGTTACTGTTTCAATACAGGCTATGCTCAACAGCTTACAAAAACTTGTTTTTAGTTTACAAGTTTTTTATCACACTAAGTGTCACACAATACACGTGCGAACGATCATTTTCAAAGCTAACGCAAGAAAATCTTGAGTCGTTAATGTTGATCGCTGTTGAAAAAGAAATTGCGCTGCAGCTCAGGAACAATAAAGAAAGCATCATCGACAAGTTTGCCCTTACATCGACGGAACTTAACTCTTTACTTCTAGTGTATAGGCTACAATCAGTCACAAAGCTGAAAAAACATTTTGACATTTAGTTTAATTTGTTAATTGTTACTTTATAATGCACTAATTAACTTGCGCTGATTCTAATAAAAGTTTAAACAACTAAAGATGTTTGTCGAACTGTTTAAACTCCATGTTAGGGGCCCCAAATTTTCTTTTCGCCCGATGGTCAAAATGTTGCCAGTCCGCCCCTGAAAACAACAGTGCATGTATAAATGTGATGCATTTCTGTATCAAGCTACACAGACACTGATTAAACTTTAATTTTATCTAAAGAATACTAATGGACATAACAATCAATAACGAACGTTCAACAAACTCGCATCACGTGTTTTATTAGGTCAAAAACCACTCGGGCAATAAAAAATTGCGGCAGCTCGTTTATTAAACATAATTAAACTAAACTAAACTAAAGTGTAAACTAAGACTGTTTGCCATGGCAAAGTTATGAACGAGTTTAGCAGAATACATTTCATGAAAAACCTTTTTTAAATTTCAAACATTGGATAAAGCTACTTACGCCAAGAGGATCTCTTACAGGAGAAAAAACATAACGAAATTCATGTCCTGGAATGCAATGACGTCTGCAAATCAAATACCGGAGATACGAGCCCGGTGCAAAAACTTGATAGATTGTAAGTCCAAGTAAAGCCAAGAATAAAACAAAAAATACTGAACAACAACAAAGCCCTATAAGAATGAAAGTGTAATAAATTCCATTGCAATTGAGTTCCCTAAACACTTCTTTCCCAGATCTATACAGCATATAATTATACACTTTATAGTTAATATTCATTTTAATGTTTTTACAACATTTTAACATTTTGCTTTTTAGTTCTAATTCTAGATAATATTGCAAGGCTTAAATTTTAGGTATTATTAATATTACAAAAGCTAGTACTGATTTTATTGAGTTAGTTATGCAATTAAATTTTAATGTCATTGACTGAAGTCAATTAACTTATTAGGTTTTACTCACTTCAACTTTCTTGGACGTTGGTGCTGAGGTTCCAGCCGTGGACATGGACATACAGTGCCAACACTGCTAATACAGACACTATACTGACACAGGCATGGCAGAGACATGTACTGGCAGAGACACGCTCAAGTATTAGCACTGCATGCACAAACACAGGCGCTACCACAGGCACCAACACTAGCATTGATTTTGGTATATTGGGATTGCTACTGGCACCCTTATGCATCACAATAGTATATAGCATTATGAATTACTATATAAAAATAAATCTGCCTTTATACCGGTTTTAATAGATAATATATGCCGTAAAGGATAACAACAAAATTATACAGATTTAGCGGCTAACTTACTTCGACAATGCCGTTTGCTTGCCAGTTTGATTTCTGTTTTCGTTTCTATTTTCTGCGACTCATAAAGTTCAGAAATTTCCTCGTGCGTTTCCGAACTCGACACTCCCAGAATAACACAGACGAAGCATCTTACAAATAGAACTTCGTCCAATTCTTTTGGTGAAGCACTTTGTATGGCCATGCCAAGGAGAACTTCTTTTGTTTCTCCAACGCCCTGAAGCAAGTGCGATTGAGGTACTGCTTTTCCTGGGTAAGCATTTGAAGCATAAACACGTTCCCCCGCTTGAATACTGCCAACAACTTTTACTTTGACAATTCCAAGAACGCACACTGTATCTGTTGGACAATCTATACAGAAAGTTATTAAAGAAAACTGAGTTAAATTGAATTGAAATAAGAATTTTAGTTGAGGTAGTCTTGGACATCAGCTTATTTGCACATTGAACAGAATATAGAACAAATTAAATCTTTTGATTTGTAGTGTTGGGATTTGAGGTTTACTGCGCAAGCAAACATGTCTAACTAGTAAGCAATTAGTTAACAAAAAAGCATTACGAAACTAAAATTAACTGTATAAATTACAATGTTCCAAACCCTAATTGTAACAATTTAAAGTGAGGACAGTTTACGTTTTTATTTGAATTGCAAGTGCGTGCATGTTTCTAAACGTATACTAACCCTATCAAGTCAATTAGATATTTGTTGGTCTCTATATATTATTGAATGTGCCGCAGTAGAATTTTTGTAAGTTTTTTTTTTTTAGTTATCTATGAGATAAGTAGATGCTATCTAAATCCGAATAATGGTATGGTTCTGTTGTCATGCAAAAATATGTGACGTTGTTATGACGTCATCAGTAATAAGGACGTCAGATCTTTTGTTTCATTTTAGATTTCTCTGTTAACATTAAGAAATTATTATATCAATAAATGAATGCTTATTCGACTTGTTTCTTTAATTTAAGGGCATTCTCTGTCCACATTCACAGGTTGGTAGGTGTTAAAAATACGGTGTAACGTTTTTAATTTTTTTACTTTTCACCCATGAGGCTAATTAGAGAACGTTATAAATATTCAAAATTTAAAGTCGACATTTTGGGGTGCTGCCTCCTTGTGTTTTAAAGAAAAGAGACAACAAAAAAGAAACTCGTAGGAAGGAAAGCGTTTTTAGAGGATGAAAAGTTTAAAACGCATTTTCATGCGGCAATATTATATTGTATATGATTTTCCCTCTGATATACTTACCAAAAACCAAAATTCTAGTTTGCAAAATAGTTATGTATTTACAGTTTCCAGACGGGAATTAAGTAGAAATTTATCAATTTCAAAAATGTAAGATTATTATAGGTTTTGCGTTTTTTCATTCTAATTTCATTCTAATTTCATTCTAATTTCATTCTAATTTAATTTAATTTAATTTAATTTAATTTAATTTAACTTAACTTAACTTAACTTAATTTAATTTAATTTAATTTAATTTAATTTAATTTAATTTAATTTAATTTATATTAATTCTTTTTACCGTCGTTTTCACTTGATCGGTTGGCTTCAAAGTATGCAGAACGGCTTATGACACCTGCATGGACAATTTTATCGTTGTTCTCAGCAGTGAGTCTTTTAATATACGTTTCACCATCTGTTTGTTCAAAGAAACCGACGACATCACCCTCATCAAAATTTTCAGTATTGTCTGGATCATCCAGCCGTACGTGATAAGCTATGTCTGCTCGGCCTTTCGGTATCTCAAATTTTTCTCTAACGACTAGATGTCCAAAGGTCCCTTTATCGGCAACAACAGTTCTAATTTTCAGGTCGTCTAAAAATTAAAAATTGAAATTCAAAATAGAGAACTGTTTAACGTCTTTGGCAGCCAAATTGTTACCCTTCAAAACCAAAATGAAACATGTACAGGTAGGCTGATTTTATGTTACGAAATCTTATTACGACTATTTGAGAAAGGCAGAAGATGTAAAGCAAAATTGGCTTCGTTTTCCTTTAAGCCTAATACACAGGGTATTCTAATTCTTTTTTGCGGTCACAGAAAGATTTTCGTGACATAAAGTCAGCCCGGTAACCGGGGATAGCCTTATATATTTTGTGGAAGGCTTTTTGCTTTATAGCTAGATTAAAGTAGTTAAAATATTTATGGATTTATAATGTTAATTCTTTCTAGGCCGTGAGGTCTTGGGGCAAACGCAATGAACTAATTAATGCTTACGACGTCGATAAGTTTTATGTTCTTCCTCCCGAAACGTACTCTCTTCTAAACCATGCTGCTACTGACATGCATCATTTTATGTGTTGTAATTGTCATTTTTGTTGTAACAAGACGCCTGCATGGGTCAGCCGTTCAATCGGGCTACTAGCAAAACGCAGAGGTGCTTGGGTAAAAGGTACTGAAGTGTTATTGCAGCCGCCTGAATCGAAGGCTGAATGTGGTGCATAGTTCACACTGCATGGTAAACAGACAGCTGTCAGCCATATCTGATCATTGTTAAACTACAAAGCCAGTCAGTCACTTTCAAAATCTACCAACAACGTGCAAGAACACCATGATCAACAGGCAAAGCTGTTCAACTTCAAAAGCGAATTAAAAGAGCAAAAAAACTTACAACATGCCTCAACTCGATCGCACAGCTACAACTCACCAGAAGCATGAATAGTACCGGAAGTAAAATGTGCAAAAATGCAAAATCGTGACACCCTTAAAACCGAGCAGAAACCTGGACTCGGTCGGTCTACCGTACTTGTAGATAGCCCGAGTAATAAGGGTGTACTTAAATTGGAGCCTACAATCAGTGACAAAATTGTTGGGACACTTCAACTTAAAAAGTAGCATTTCCACTAAAAAACACGTTATAGAACGACGATTGTTGACTAAAATGACATTCAGTTCTATACACCAGCTTTGTTGCATGATGGTTTTCCATATGGGAATGCTGAATTTTTACAGTTGACGCTTTTAAAATACGTTTTTCACAACGATTGCTGCTAAACATCTGTAAGTAAGTTGATCATTTTACCGGCTTTTATACTGCGGAAGTGAGAACCGTGTGCGCTTTACCAGTAAATACCTTTATTTGGTTAGTCTAATTCTAGTTAAGAGATTCAATCGAGAAGTATACAATGCAAGTAGCACTTGCAATCAGCTGCACTGTCAATTTTTTGTAAAAGAAGCTTGAATTGACGAAATAAATTCAACAGTATTAAGTGGGAACCGTAGTAGGAACCGTTGGGAACCGTTGTGAGCACCGTGACATTTGTCATCACAACTGTAGTTGTTAAATTTCATATAAGTTGCCGCAAATCTTTCGCGTTTTATCGCAGTGTATATTGGTAGTACCGTACTTATTACGATTGGTAATAAAACCCGAAACAATTTTTAATAAGTTTTGTCAATTACTTGTCTTCAATGAACGTCTATAAACGTTCCGACTTTTTAACCGAATATCATTTCTTCAATATTTGTTTCTTGTGATTAAATTAAGCATCGCGCATATTATGCAGCACTTGTTAGAATAATAAAATACTTGATACCCATAACAGTTTTATCGTTAACATGCGCAGAATGCCATGAAAGTGTGTTCGCAGTTGATTAACATAAACATGCTTAAATTCCTGCTTGAGTGCTTGACGCGACGCCGTTAATTGAAGTAAATTATTCCACAAGTTTTACTCTACACATACTAAAAGAAACGCGTAATTGTTTCGTTGTTCCCCCCTGTTCAATGTTGGTGACTATTTAAGCGCTCATTTTCACGTTCACAGCATAGTCAATAGAGAGATGATCTGGAAACTCGGCAAACTTCAAAGCGCCTATAATCAGCTGGAATTTTATGTTGAACCGTACCTTACACCGTGCACATGCTTTGTTTTAGGCTTAATAATGTTTAAATAGCACGGTTGAGTGATTGAACTGAACTGAAACGTTGCTATTGGACAATTCGTTCATTATACTAAAATACAATGTGTTCAGTGACCGTGCACCGTGCACAAAAATGTATAAAGGCGAACAAAAAGATAGACCAAAGACTTTAGCTGAGTTTCCAGACCATCTCTACTTGAATGACTATGTTCACAGCGTCCCTTATTTCCTAGGCAACATTGTAAAGGGAGGGGGAGGAAGGGATAAACTCGATCACGAGAAAAAATGTAAAAT
Source organism: Corallium rubrum (assembly GCA_964035015.1). Lineage (NCBI taxonomy): Eukaryota > Metazoa > Cnidaria > Anthozoa > Scleralcyonacea > Coralliidae > Corallium > Corallium rubrum. The sequence continues at coordinate 15,827,473 of OZ035997.1, forward strand.
GTGTTAAATTAACCTACAAACACGAAGTGTCCCAAGGTATTTTGTCACTGATTGTAGCTGTTAAACTGTTCCGCACTTATACTTGTATTATATAGGTGTTAGTGTAATAGATAAATAAATAAATAAATAAATAAATAAATAAATAAATAAATAAATAAATAATAGTATACATAAAAAGTTTCACAATTATGATTGACTGAAAGCAGCCGTATTGGAAATACAGTGCAGAAAAATATAAATACAATATAGCCAATAAGTCTATATAAACTGAAAATAGCCAACAACGTTTGACAGCCGACTCTGATGGTATTTTCTAGCACAAAATAAACAAGCTATAAATATGGCCAAGATTCGGAGTAGTGGACTATTTGTTTAAATTTGAAGCTAGTTATCTTTTCTTTTAATATTGTCGAGTAAAGTACCTGTAAGAAATCTAGAACTATCTTCAAAATACTAGAAGTGCAGCTTCGAGTGATTAACTTCTTCCAGTATATAGTAGTTGTGATGTCATATGTACTTTTTGATATGCCCCCAGATAAAGTGCTCTTCGAGTCAGTCTTTGTGTTAATTTCTAATCTCACTTATAGCGGTGATAGTACGAGGCCATCCGTAGCGCTTGAATCAAACCAATAATTAATCTTTTTTTTTCATGTATATTATTAATACGTAATAGCATGGTCTTTCGTGCAATTTGATCTAGTCTTTCAAAAACTCACTCGTGCATATTTTTTAAAAATTGCACTCAAAACAATCGGATATTAGCTATACATACGTACTATAACAACTACCAAGATACATACCTTTTTGAGGTATACGCGACGTGGTAGCCTGGGTAGAAGGTGGTCTCAGTGTTTTTAATAGAAATGCGTCACTGATAAACAATTCACTGAATGATTCATCGACAAACTGTAATTGAACGATAAGTTTGAACATGTTCTTACAAGCGTTGCCTGTATCTAGTTTGTAGATCGCTTGCTTCGTTTCCGGATCCTCATAAATAGAATCTAAATCAACTGTCGCCTCAAACTGGAGAAAAATATAAATTGATGCAATTAGATAAATAACCACGCCAATCGACGCAGTTTCGTCGAATAAATTTTAAACAATTAAATTCGTCTGAATTAAATTCGTCTATTGTGCGACGTTTAGCGCAATCGACGAATTCAATTGTTAGAATTTTATTCGACGAAACGGCGACGTATAATCGAATTAAATTCGACTCACGAATTAAATCGTCTGGGCAATTAAATTCGTCTGAGTCAGACGGATAATGCGACGATAATGCGTGTTCGAGTTACACGACGAATTATCGTCGCGTCGAATTAAATGTTTCTCTTCTATCTGTGACACCATGTTTTCAAGAAATTATTTTCAGGCTCCACGGGTCCAAGTAAAAACCACTGAATTCGACTGAAATTCGACGTTTAACTCGACGTCGCATTTACGTCGCATTACCGACAAAGTTAATTCGAATTAAATTCGTCTGAATTAAATTCGTCTGAATTAAATTCGTCTATTGTGCGACGTTTAGCGCAGGCCTAACCTGGGTATTAAAAAGTTGTGTTTCTTAATTATTTGATTATAATTAACGAATAAAGTGTACCACTTTGGGGGAAAACCTCTCTAATTATAAGTAAGAAAGTGAGGTGAAACTTCAGTTTCATTGTCACAATGCATGTGTTTTAAGATGTGTGCTAGACGTGGTAATTTTTTGGGAAAATGCTCTGTTTCTGCTCTTGAATTTTGTGAAAAACCTTTCAAACTATAATTTTACATGTTCAAAGTACCGGGGGGAAAAATCGTACTTGGCGATATTTGACCTAGACTTAGATAACAATTATATGAATCAATGAGATAATAGTTATTTTCTTATATATATATATATATATATATATATATATATATATATATATATATATATATATATATATATATATATATATATATATATATATATATATATTATATATATATATATATATATATATATATATATATATATATATATATATATATATATATATATATATATATATATATATATATATATATATATATATATATATATATATATATATATATATATATATATATTAGAGGGTAGAGCCGTCGAGACGACGGGTCTCAGGTATCTGTGCCACTGCGTTGTCCTTGGCGTTCTTTTCTCCTTCGTCTTTTGTCCATCAGGTCTCTGGTGCGTGTTTGTTCGAACTCATGCACACGCTCGCTGCAGTAGCTGCGCCATTTCGGGCGGTCGCAGGCAGTCTCTTCCCAGGTGGCCGTGCTGATTCCACAGCGTTTGAGGTTGGCCTTCAGTGAGTCTTTGTAGCGCTTTTTGGGGGCACCGATGGAGCGTTTCCCCTCTGAGAGCTGGCCATAAAACAGTGCCTTCGGCAGACGGTCGTCTTCCATTCTTACCAAATGCCCCGCCCATCGCAGCTGCGTTTGAATTAAGTACGACTCGATGCCGTCCAAGCCGCAGCGGGATAGGACTTCCGTATTTGGCACTTTGTCCTGCCAGTGGATGTTGAGAATTCGCCGGAGGCACCTCATGTGCAAGCTGTCCAGCTTCCGCACGTTCCGACGATACAGCGTCCACGTTTCGCAGCCGTACAAAAGCGTGGACATGACGACTGAACGGTAGACACTGATCTTAGTTGTGAGTGAAACGTCGTGTGTGGACCATAGCCTTGAGATGAGGCGGCCGAACGAAGCGCTGGCCTTGCAAATACGTGAGCTTATCTCGTCATCGATGGAGCTGTCGTTGCTGATGATACTGCCAAGGTAGCAGAACTTCTCTGCGACTTTCAGCGGTTGGTCGTTGATGGCGACACATGGTTCCACGAACGAGGACCCCGGCTTTGGCTGGAAGAGGACCACGGTCTTTTTTATGCTGACGGTCAGGCCATAACGGTCGGAAGAGCGAGCAAAGGCGTCCATCAACTTCTGTGCGTCCCCTTCCGTGTGGGCTAACAGCGCGCAGTCGTCGGCGAACAACAGCTCTTTGATTAGCAACCTCAGGACGTTTGCTTTCGCTCGAAGGCGGCTCAGGTTGAAAACTCCGCCGTCTTTACGGAAACTGATGTCAATTCCGTTGAGACGCGGGTCGTCCAAGGCGTCAGTAATCATCGCAGCAATGACAATGCCGAAGAGAGTTGGCGCCAAGACGCAACCTTGCTTGGTGCCATTGGTAACCTCAAAAGGTTCGGATTCCCCGCCTTTTCCTGCTACCCTTGCCTGCATGCCGTCATGAAACGGTCTAATGATGTTGATCACCTTTTGGGGGCAGCCAACCCGTCGAAGGAGCTTCCACAGACCAAGGCGGCTAACCGAATCAAACGCTTTCTTCAGGTCGACAAACACGCAGTACAAGTCCTTGTGTTGCTCACGGCACTTCTCCTGAACCTGTCTGATTGCGAATATCATATCGGCAGTCCCCCGATTTCTTCTGAAGCCGCATTGGCTTTCCGGGTGTAGCGCTTCTGCGAGGTTGGACAGCCGGTTGGTCATGACGCGAGTGAGGATTTTCCCGGCGATGACCAACAGTGCGATGCCTCGGTGGTTATTACAGTCCGCACGATCGCCTTTCCGTTTATATAGGTGGATGATTGTCGCATCTTTGAAGTCTTGCGGTACTGTCTCCTCGGTCCATATTCGAGTAAAGAGTCGGTGAAGTCGTGAAAGCAGATGGTATCCACCGTGTTTGTACACTTCAGGGGGAATGCCGTCGGAGCCTGGTGCCTTCCCGGCTTTCAGTTGTTTTACCACTTCCAGGAGTTCCTCCTCGGTTGGCGGTGTAGCTAAGCTGGACATTTCTGGTCGTGGAGCGATGTCGTTGATCGTAGCGTCATCGATGTTGGATGGTTGGTTCCAGATCTTGCTGAAGTGTTCCGCCCACCTTTGCAAAATTAGCGTTGGTTCGGCGATTAGCGTGGTTCCGTCGAGAGATCGCACCGGCGTGATCCCATTGAAGTTCGGTCCGTACACGGCTTTCAACTCTTTGAAAAAACCTTGTGTGTCCTTTAGGTCAAAGGCTACCTGGAGTGCACGTGATCTGGCGGTCCACCAATCATTCTTCAGTTGGCGACATTTCTTCTGGACGACGCTCCTCGCTCTTGCGTACTCGCTCTTCTTGGACAGATTGTGTTTGTCTTGTACATAGGCGACGTGCTTGGAATGGAGGTCGTTCAGCATCGGAAGAAGGAGCGGGTCGTTTTCGTCGAACCAATCACGATGTTTCCGTTGGACGCGGCCCACGGTGTTGAGTGCGGCCTTATGGGTGGCTTTGCACAGCGCGTTCCATTCGGCTGAAGACGACTCGAAGTTGGTTTCGTCGGATTCAGACAGTTCCAACGCAATATTTGCCTGTAACTGTAGTCTCGTCACCGGATCTTTCAGTTTCATGACGTTCAGTTTTGGACGTTGCCGGAGTCTCTGATTACGAGCTTTGTAAGTCGGTGGTCTGACCACGTGGTGGAGTGTTGGACGGCTCGCGTCAGGTGGACGTCTCGCTGATCGCGCTGCCGCACGATGATGTAATCGATTAGATGCCAATATATATATATATATATATATATATATATATATATATATATATATATATATATATATATATATATATGTATAAACAAGATACCTTAACCACACCAGTTCTTTCAGAATTAAAAACAAAAAGCATGCCACCGAATTAAGTAAACACATTTGGAAATTGAAAGATTCGAACACCCCTCACACAATTAGTTGGAGAATTATAAAGAAATGTCAACCTTATTCCAACCAGACGAAGCGCTGCAACTTATGCCTACACGAGAAGTATCTAATTATCTACCAACCCCAACTGAGCTCTCTCAACAAGCGCAACGAACTTATATCCACGTGCCGACATCGGAAGAAACACCTATTATGCAAATTTTGACTTTACTCACCAACTGTAATACGAACTCACAACGCATCTCTTGTAATATATGATACGCTAACGCTGTAAACAATCATTCACCTGATGAGTGTGGCAAGTGCCATACGAAACAAATTTGTCGTGAATAAATCTTCAATGAAGTAACTCGAGTTTTCATTTTGTATTACATAGCTCTGCTTACGCATTGAGCACTCTATCCATATGATTTTGAAACTGCTAGTTTCTATAACCGCACTTATAATATATATATATATATATATATATATATATATATATATATATATATATATATATATATAATGATATTGGGCATTTCACTCGATTACACAGCATGTTCTAAGGATTTAGGGTGAAGGAAAATTCGAGTGTAGAATATATACATTTTAAGACCAAACCGGGAGCAGTTGCGAAAAATGCAACTACACAGGCCCTCCGGCAGGAATTGAACCCACGACCTTGCGATTCTAGTGCAATGCTCTGACCACAAGGTCGTGGGACCGCGGGACCGCAATGCTCTGACCGCAAGGTCGTGGGTTCAATTCCTGCCGGAGGGCCTGTGTAGTTGCATTTTTCGCAACTGCTCCCGGTTTGGTCTTAAATTGTATATATTCTACACTCGAATTTTCCTTCACCCTAAATCCTTAGAACATGCTGTGTAATCGAGTGAAATGCCCAATATCATTTATAATATACCCAATTCTCTCCTGGCATTACCAACATTATATATACAGAACTCGCGATCAAGCTCTCGGCAACGGCCTCCGTGGCTCAGTGGTCAGAGCATTGCACTAGAATCGCAAGGTCGTGGGTTCAATTCCTGCCGGAGGGCCTGTGTAGTTGCATTTTTCGCAACTGCTCCCGGTTTGGTCTTAAAATGTATATATTCTACACTCGAATTTTCCTTCACCCTAAATCCTTAGAACATGCTATATATATATATACATATATATATATATATATATATATACTTTATTACTGATATATCGAGCTATATATAATTATAGATTACAGTTCCCGGTATTAATGACTGAAAGATACCAAGCGATCTACTATGAGGGGTGGAGTACTATATATCTCTTATTTTTTTCACATGCCTCGGTTTCCTTTGTTCTTTAGGGGAATATATTTAATAGCCCCGGCAAAACAATAGATTAATATTCCCCTCTAATATTCCCCTCTAAGGCTCTAATATTCCCCTCTAAGGCTCTAATATTCCCCATAAGACTCTAATATTCCCCTCTACCATTCCTCGCTATAATATTCTCCTCTAATCTTCCCGTCTAATATCCCCCGCACCACTCCTTATCTTATGAAATCCTGTCAACCTCGCCATGTGAAAAATAAGTACGTTATTTTGAGGCCCCTCGGGGACATGTGTTTATTCACCTCGGGCTTCGCCCTCGGTAGTATTGCTGAACTAGCTGAAGCCATGTGGAAAACCTATGAACATCGCAATTGCTCGACCAAAGGCATCAGAAAGTATATACAGTGCCAATATAAAGATCCAGAATGTTAGCGTTTTGATCCTCATCTCTGTACTGGCGGTATTAAATATTTATAGAATGTAGAGACCTGGCTGACCTGCCAGCCATGAGAAAAATATACTTTAATGCTTTAATGAAATACTCCTAAATCAGTGTTACACTGTTACTAGGAGGTTTACAGATACATAACTAAATGATATGTTATAATATAGTACATATGATATATATTAAAACAAAGGAAAAGGAGGGGGGGGGGGGGGGGGGGAAACAACTAATAAAATTATTTAAATATACAAGTAATACGAAAGTAAATGCAAAATCAATCAATACGATGGATGACAGAGGGACTTAATTGTAGGCATAGCGAAGGTTTACTATATGGAATTAGGGATTACTATATGGAATCTGATTCCACGTAACTATTGTTCTAGGATAAAATGAATACTTATATATGTTATTACTGCACTGGATCTGACGAAAAGGAGAGGTGTTAGGCAACCTGGAAACTCTACTTAAAAGGCACACCTCCTTAGGGAAACTAATACCTACAAACCTGGCTGGATCTTATAAAACATGGTGGCTTGATACAGTAATCTACGTTGCTCAAGTGAGTCCCAGCCTAGGAGAGATATGGCTATCAATCATAGGAGAGATATGGCTAGCTCTAGAGTAGTCGCTATGAGTAAATCTAGCAGCCCTGCGCTGTATCATCTCGATGTTATTAATGTTCCTTTTAGTGTAAGGATTCCATACAGAGCAGGAATATTCTAGTTGGGGAAGCACAAGACTAGTATAAGCCATAGACTTAACTTTCAAACTACAATCACTAAGGATTCTCCTAAGTAGCCAAGAGTACTATTTGCCTTTTTACATATATTGTCACAATGCTGATTCCAGCTTAAAATTATGGCTTATAGTAATACCTACAGTAGGTATTTGGTTGAGGCTACTCGATTAATGGTTTAATTATTCATAACATAATTGAAAGACTGAGGTGCACGTTTGTTTGCAATGCCTAAATGATAGCATTTGGAGAAATTAAAAGTGAGTTGCCATTCGTTGGCCCATGCATTTAGTTAAGTTATCAAGGTCCTCTTGTAAAATGAGGTGATCCTGGAAATTATTAATCTCTTTATATATAATACTGCCGTCGACGAATAAACGAATTTGAGATTTAATGCTATCAGAAATGTCATTTATATAAAGTAAAAAGAATTAAGACAGGTGCTAGGATTGTTCCTTGGGGTACTCTAGAAATCACTGGTTTTGGATCAGAGTGGGAACCATTACCAGAGACAACTTGGGAACGGTTCGATAGAAAATCCCCGATCCAATCAGCTGATGGTCCTCTAATACCACAATAATCAAGGTTGAACATCAGGCGGCGGTGGGGGACAGTATCACAAACGCTTTACTAAAGTCTAGTAGTATAACATCAGTTTGCTTTCTTTGGTTAATACTTTTAGCCCAATCATTGATGGCGGTAATTAACTGGGTCTCACAGGAGAACTTTCGAAAGCCACGTTGTTGATCAATTAGGATATTATATGAAATGGTAAATGCTTTGCTACATGGCTAAGAATGATATGTTCCATTACTTTGCAAAACAAACATGCCAGGGAGATTGGACGATGGGAGGCTGGATTTGTTTCACATCCTTCTTAAATACAGCAGAGACAGGCAAAAGGGCCTTGGACCAGTCAGGTGGAAATATACCAGTGTTATAAGATTGCTGAAAAATGAAGCAAAGCCAGGGAGAAATGGAAGGTACAAGTTCTTTGAGGATTCTAGCTGGAATTTCGTCAGGGCCACAGGCCTTACTAGGATTAAGCTGAGAGAGTTGTTTGGCCACACCTTGCATGCGAGTTAATAATCAAGTCTGAAATGGAAGTGTATGGAGATCGACCTTTGCTTGGTATTATAGGATTTTCTTGGGTAAATACAGAATGAAATTAGGAGTTCAAGGCATCAGCTTTTGCTTTATCAGAAACACATAATTTTAAGGGAGGGATACCAGTACTTTCAGATTTACTTGCACGGACATAGGACCAAAATTTTTGGGGTTAGTGCCTAAACTTGCACCAATAACGTCATTCAGGTAACTGCTATGGGATTGTTTTACAAGGCGAGATACTATATTTCGTTCTTTTTAAAATTCATCCCCAATACTTGGGCTTATGGGATTTAACAGCTTTTTTATGTAGCCGATCTTTCTTTCGCATATGACGTTTGATGGAACAGTTTATCCATGGAAGTTTAAACTTAGAAGAAGATTTCTTATGGGGTGCATATTTTTGAATACCTTCGGTTGGGGTCGACTTGAATTTGTCCCAGTTTTCAGATACTGATGAGTCTGATACTGTATATCGTTGTCGGTTGTTTGGTTGCCACTTGGATGCAACAGCTTCGACCAGCTTTGCCTTTGACGAAATTGTTGTGAGGTTTTCCAAGTAAGTTGCTTATATGGTTGATCAGTGATGTGCTTGACACAACCACAGACTAGCAACATGATTGTCAATGAATTTTCGAAGTGATCGAACACTGGTTGACTCGTAGTCTAGGCTCCAAATATGGGAGGTATTGCGCAATTTTGCCATTTTGTGTGGAAAAAGACAAACGGAGCCGAAACCTAGACTGTTTCTGTACAAATGTCAATAAGAAAAATGGCGTATTGGATGGCGTAATCTTTTTATGTTTTCATAGAGTTACGTAACACGGCTTTTACCAATCACCGCGTGCGTTTTCAAAACGTTATTTTATAATTACCTTTACATTGACGTAAAAAGTTAAATTACGTATCTCTCGTTCGTAACGCAAGGAAACTGAAGACCCACGTCGCCTCTTCTATTTTGTAATCTTAAGCGTAGCCCGCGCCTTTGAACTTATTTGAACTTCTTTTTATCAAGGCACAAGTGTGGATGCGGACATGCGGTGTCATGCAAAGGACAGTGTTGATTTGATTAGTGATAGATTAAAAGAAAAGTAGAAATACATGAACGCAACAACCCTTCGCCCGCTTTATATGCATTTTTTAATTCTGGGTGTCACGTGACCAGCCGATGCCAGGGCCATTTTCGCCGACTCCCAACGTGGAGGCAAAATGCCCTGGGGACGAGGTTGCTTTCAGTTACATTTCGGTCGGCATCGTTTTCGGTCTTTATCGTATTCATTTTTAGGCTTTTTCCAGTGGTTTTAAGCCGTATTTATTGTTGTCTTTTTCTCGCTGCCACATCTCTTGTTAGCCTTCTTTCTTTGTTTTTTTTTCATTGTAATATTAATGTACATTTTAGCTCAAACCATTTTTTCTGGCAGAGTTCTTTCGTCATGATCGTTGAAAAACTATTTGTAAAACCATTATAATTTGCTAACGTAAATTTAAATAATTTGGATAATTTAACAGGTTAGTTACCAGTACCCTCCTATTCAAACTGCGCAAGTCGTGGATTTGATAACATATATACAGATATATATATATATATATATATATATATATATATATATATATATATATATATATATATATATATATATATATATATATAGATATATAGATATATAGATAGATATATAGATATATATATATATATATATATATATCTATATATCTATCTATATATATATATCTATCTATATATATATATATATATATATATAAACAGGTTTCAGAATTGCTTTCAGCTTTTCATCTCGCGTGTAAAGTTGGACTCCACGCACGTTGGGATTAGCACCCTCACCAGGCTCCGGGCCTTCGTCCCTCCGCCCGGGCTCGGGGATTATATATGGATATTATATTTGAAACAAGATCTTTTGAGAAGACCAAGCATTTTGATGTAATATATGAACAACAAGAGCGAGTGTTTCACCGGGATATCCAAACACGAGAAAACAATGTAAGAAAAGACGAGCGCGAAGCGCGAGTGTTTTTGTTGATTGTTTTCGAGTGTTTGGATATCCCGGTGGGACAAGCTCGAGTTCAGTTCATATGACTTCTCAAATGAATACGATTTTATCATCTTAATGAATGTTCAATAAACTCTCGTGGGATGGTGATAACCAAGTGTACAAAATTTATTCATACCGAGTTGTTTGTCAAGAAGATGCACGGTTGAAGCCGCGTATATACTTGACTTTGTCGTCTTTCAAATAGGGTTGAGGATGTTTTGGCTATATTTGAAAACTCAAAGAAGTTTGAGAAGCATTCAGTCAAGGAATTCGAAGTTTTCGAACAAAAAAGGAGCGACAAATACCTTAATTTTATCGTTACCAACACACCATGGTTGTGCTATGCTGTCGAACTAATCATGCAGTAACTGTTTATTTGTTGCTATAGTAAAAGTCATTATTGTCTTTACAAAACGTGTACGAAGTTTATCGATCAGTCAAGAAATTAAATCAAACTTTTCGTTATGATATAAACCATATATTAGAGTATCGTTACTCCGAAGAGGATGACAAAACATCAACACAAACGTAGTGCAGAATATGCAGTTTCATGTGTCATTTTGTTTAAAAAGCATTCCGCATCCGTACCGAAAACAACACGAGTAAACGTGAAAAATAAACAATCTAGTTGTCAGAGGCCGTTTAACAGATTCAAACAAAAAATTAAAGGAGCAGAATAAGAAAATGACATTATATGTATATTATGAAATATCAAGTATCAGTACGTCTTTAGACTCGTACAAGAATAGCTTTCTCACTCTTATGTTGTTTGAAGCTTTGCATGGCGAAAATGTATTTTACTCAAATAAGAAAGTTTGCACTCTTGTTCTCACCTTTTCAGCTGGCTGTTTCCATCCTAGCTTAATTTACTGTATAGTTTTTGACTGCAGAACTATGGGAAACCATTAAATGCACGTTGAGTCTGACAAAATAATTGATAATTTTTTTTTTCAAACCTTTTTTCGAGTCTTCGTACCTGCAAACCGCGTAGGGGCCTGGAACTTTTTGCCTCACCTTTTGGTTTACGCGTTAGCGTTCCAGTTATCACGTTTTAACTTACATCGAGTTCACTGGGTTTACACGCTAAATCATAACGCCATTTTTTTTAGACGCTTTCGATATAACAACATCACTTATTTACGTTACGCAAGTACGCAACAGCGTTCACACTTCAATTACTTATCCACTCACGCTGCCCCCCCCCCCCCCCCCCACTAGCTACGTGCCTGAGCTCGCAAGCCTATTTTCGCTTGGCTGTTTTACCGATTCGTTTTGTCGTTCAACCGTTGTTCTTTGAAAGAAAATTACTATAGCCAAAGCGAAATGTCATGAAATTTAGCTGGCGATGTGTCATGATGTTTGTCATCTCTTCTCATTCTGATATGTCTGTTAATTAGCTTGCGTTGAATGCGTAATTAAGATATTTGATGAAGATCACTAGTGACTTTCATCAAATATCTTAATTACGCATGCATGCAGGAAATATCTATTGTAGTCTTTTGTAGCTGGGGGTGTTTCACCGGGATATCCAAATGCCATGCATCTCGTGATCAAATGGGCCTTTACTATTGGTTAATTAGCTCATGAATTATTCATGAATTTGAGAAGAGCATATCCCATTTTAGATCCTTGCATGGCAATGGTGATTCTGAGGTCAAACTCTGTGATTGTTTGGATTTTATTTCTTTGTAACTACAAGAAGTTTGCATTTAGCTAAATATGAGCTCTACATGTTCTACGGACACACTCTGAAAATGACTGTCGCTGTCTCGCCGAAGACTACACTAACCTAGCCCAGCAACTTTCACAAACATGAAGGTTATTACATCACACTGATTATTGCGTGGTCGTCATAATATCGTGTATGTTGCATTTCTTACCTTGTCCATACTTTTGTGTACAAGTTTAATACATTCTCTTGGAAAAGCAACCGGCCCAATAGGAACTTTACGATCTATTCCTCTTTTAACCCACACAAATATGCCATAAATCTGTTGACTTGTTTGAATGCTAATATTAACAATTCCATTCTTAACTCTTTGTTTCCTATGTCCACTTTCATCATTAGGGCCCTGCTGTTTAAAATACTCCGGCTTGAGATCAGAAAATATTACACGAAGAATAGGTGGAGGTTGGGTTAAATCTGGAACTGGAAAGGTATCTAAAAACAAATGAGTAATGATATAAAAATAGGTTTCTATAGGTATAGGCAGTGTATACATGTGTTAAGATGTACATGGACAAGTCTGGTCAAAATTCATGTAGTTAATTAAGGGAAGGTGGAAAAGAAGCTCAGGATTAGTACAATATGATGAGTTGTGCGTATACATGTAGTGCGTGTAGTACGTTTGCGAGCTTGGTGTAAATATATAACAGAAGTTTGGTAGACGTTCGCCAAGCTCAAACTTACCGCATGCACTACATGTATACGTACAACTTATCATATCACTTTAACTACATCTCACGACTATGAATTTGATTTAAACCTTAGCTCTCTATCTGAACCTCAGTAGCTCAATGGTTAGTGAGCGTCTTAGACTTGCCACAAGTCAACTACTTTGTTGTTGTTTTTTAAGACAGCCAACAAACTGTAGCGAAAAAGTTCGAACCCTGTTTTGTATATCTTGATCTTTTCTAGAATTAAGTAAGAGTTAATTACCGAGAACCGAGGCTTGAAACAAATACATGGATAAAAGCCGATGTTCGACAACAAAGAAAACCGACTCAACTATTAAATAATGCGCGTTATTGCGTTTAAAACCGCATTGCACGCGAGGGATAATTTTCTTCCTCACTCAATATTTTTGGCAATAAGAGTGTTGAAAACAATTTGTTTCCTCGATATAATATATATATATATATATATATATATATATATATATATATATATATATATATATATATATATATATATCGAGGAAACAAATTGTTTTCAACACTCTTATTGCCCAAAATATTGAGTCGTCTGATGATTGCGTTAAGCAATGAAACACCGTGTAATGACTAGATGTTTTAGATAATTATAAATATATCACTATACCAAGCTCTACACGGCGACAACCTTGTATTGAGCACTCTACTTCTGGGAGATTATCCATGTTTTGGATTATTTTACCTATAAGAAGTGTAAAGGCACTCGGCTATCGCCTCGTGCCTCTACTCAACTTCTTTCGTGTTCAAATGACGTCAAACGTGCCTTTATAAGAGTACATATGCACGGAGCTTTATGTTTTATTTGTTAAATATATATATATATATATATATATATATATATATATATATATAAAACTCACTAATTCATTAATATTCCATGAGGAAAACACAACGAAAATCCATGTTTAATGAGTGTCTGCATATGTGATACAAATTCATCTTGATTTACATAAACTTTAGCTTAGATTTTCTCGACTTAGACAATGCTTTTTGTGAAAAATTACTACGCCAATAAATTTACCAAACCGTATCGTTTTAGAAGTCATTTACAGAATTTGTGTCCGTTCTGTATCGGGATACAGCACTCGATCGGCTATACCCAGATACAGAACAGCCATTCATTCTGTAAATAGTACATATATATATATATATATATATATATTTATTTCTAAAACTCAATAATTCATGAGGAAAATTCAAAAAGAACTTAAGGTTTAATCAACGTTTGTTTACCCCCGATGGTGCATGCACTGATATCAGTGTCTGTAAATGTGATACAGAACTGTTTAATAAAACATCAAAGATTATTTTCATAAATCATAAGTCATTATCAAACCAATAATTTACAAGCTTACTGTGTCCTATATATATATATATATATATATATATATATATATATATATATATATATATACAAGCTTACTGTGTCCTATATATATATATATATATATATATATATATATATATATATATATATATATATACAATAATCACAAGAATGATGTCATCGCTTAGTCACTGGAAATGTCACCAGGTTGACAAATCAGCTAAATTGCTTCAGGCAAATGAAGATGAAAATAAAAGTTGACAGTGGTGAAAGGATCTATACATATTACAAGTTCTAAAAATAAAGCTAAGGAAATAAAGATAGTTCTTTGCTGGCCTTTAAGCCATTCGGGTCAGTTCAAGCTTTCTAAATTTTATAAAAAGAGCTTCTAAGATAAGTAATTGATTTGTATTACCAAATTTACAGGAATGCATGAATTATTTTAAAGTTATTAAATATTTGGTTTAATAGACTAGGTCCAAGAAGAGGGAAATCAGAGGTGGTATTAAGGTTGTCGTAAAGAATGTTGAGGTTGGCAAGGTGTTGAGCATGAGGACAATCAATTAGGTGCTGTGCTACAGCGCTAATGTTGATGTTAGAGTGTTCAGAAAGGCGAGTTTGAAGGCAGTGTGCAGTTTTACCGATGTATTTGTGGTTGCAACCGGGACAAGAAATCTTATAAATTACAAATGATATTGGGCATTTCACTCGATTACATAGCATGTTCTAAGGGTTTAGGGTGAAGGAAAATTCGAGTGTAGAATATATACATTTTAATTGTTTTTAGAAAGGTCCGGTATTTTATCTTTATTTGAAATGAAGAAGGCAGTTCTTTTGGTTTGGTAAATTACAGCGAAATTGACATCAACTTTTAGGTTGCGCCGAAAAAAAAAAAGGTTTATTTTATCAACCATTGTAGCAACCGCTGACCGGTGAATATCAATTATTCGTTACCAGACCCCGCATCACACATCGATCAGCTTTCCCATTGCCATTTCACCGCCCTATATATAAGCGCCCTGATCTAACCTTACTATATAATAAAACATCAGTTCTGTAGCAAGTGTACAGACACTTCGCATTCAACTATTTTGAGATAGGTACGCTGGTAGCGTCTTCATACAAGATGAAGATGCAAACATTTATTGAACAACAACATTTGTTGAAAAAAAAATGATGATCAGAACGGCTTCGATACCCCGATACAGAACGGCCACTCATTCTGTGAGTACTATTTACAGAATGAGTGGCCGTTCTGTATCGGGTTTTACAGACACGAGGCGAAGCCGAGTGCCTGTATCTCGATACAGAACGGACACAAATTCTGTAAATTACTTCTAATACTAGAATTACTATCGCAAGTGAAGTGCTGCCTCAAATGGCAGGAATTTCCTGATTTATAGTTTCTGATGTTTTACGAAATTGCCAAAAAAAAAACCTAGGCTGATATTATTAATTGCAACAGACACCAGAGTATTTACAGATCTACTGTATTTTTAATTTTCTAATTATAAGATATAAAATTACATATTTATACTAAAACTTATTTCTTGATATAATTGGCAAGGGTTTTGACAGGATATACAAGGCTTATACACTATTATAGTATAGAAATAATAAATAACCATGCCTCTTGCTCTGGGCAAGCTGTAAATGCAATTCAAAGTGTCTCGTGTTATGACAAATCTACAGCTGAAAAATTATACAGCAATATACCATCGAGTACATCAGACTATTTTGCAGAATTTTTATAAGTAAAATAATTATGTTCGAAGATGTGGGCTAGCATTTTGGAGTTGCCCATTGTTTATAATCTCTGACTGGAAATAAATCACCACATTGTTTATACCTCCAAGAGAAACTAATACACATTTTCCAAATGGATGTGGCATACCATATAAATCTCTTGAATGAGAGTCAAAAATTTTGAAGTTTCCTTCAGAAGTCCTGAAAATTGCAACCGTGTTGCAATCAATAGTCAATAGGCAATGTTGATAACTTAAATGAGAATCTAAAAACATATTATTTAAAGCATTTTCCAAAGAATAATATGGTAGATTGTTAGCTGCCATAAACAAATCACCAGCAAATGGGTCACTGTATTGCAAGTAACACACTTTATTAGAAACTGCAACCATTTCTGGCACGTCAGTTAGAAGCAAGAATGTTTTATTAATAGAATTGCTTATACAAGTATAAAGGCTGTTTCCAGCACACAATATGTCATTCAAGCATGATGAATCCCATGCATTGATATTAATTGTTATTTGACTATGTATTACTGCAGTCAAAAACATGGCTACACATTGTTTACCAGCATTTTGTCTAAACTTTTTTATATTACCTCTAATACTATGTCGAGAAAATCAAAGCTAAAGTGTATGTAAATCAAGAGGAATCTATATATCACAATTGTGTTTTCCTCATGAATTATTAATGAGTTTAAGAAGTTATATATCATACACGAGGAGGAGTGTTTCATCAAGATTTCCAAACACCGAGACTTTTGTTGAAAACCGAGGCACGAAGCCGAGGTTTTTGAACAAATTTCGAGGTGTTTGTAATCCTGACGAAACACTCTTCCAAGCGTATGATATAGCTCCTCAAACAAATCAGTATTTTAAGAGAAAATCGAGGCGAAAATTGGCTTAATTTATGGAATTTCTTCCTCCCATATCAAAACCTCTCCTTCTCGGTACTGATATCTCGGTACTGATTTCTAAAACCATTAATAATTTATGAGGAATGGAATCAGTTGCCAAGACGTTGTTGGGGAATGTGGTAATAAACGCCCATTAATTAAGAAAAGTTTTACCTATATAATATATATATATTATATATATATATATATATATATATATATTTATGTATAGGTTATTTCGAGGGGATATGTGATTTATTCACCGAGGGCGTAGATAACGTACTTAATTTTCACATGGGCGAGGTTGACAGGAGTCACAATAGAAAAGACATACTTATTGAATATTGAGGGAATATTAGAGGGAAACGTTAGAGGGGAGTATTAATCTATTGTTTTGTCATTGGTATCAGGGGCTATTGAATATATTCCCCGAAAAGAACAAAGGAAACCGACGCATGTGAAATATATATATATATATATATATATATATATATATATATATAAAAAAGTAGCGTACTGCGTAGGCAGTGTTGGACAGTAATCGAAATATATAGTAAACGGGTCTTCGTTCGAAACGTTAGACTCCTACGTTCTCTGTTTCGGCAGTATAAATCTGAAAATCTAAAAATCAACTAACCCATTTGATTTGACGGCATGATTGGTTCGAACATTTGGCTAGAGAGTTAGCGCTTTAAGAGACGTTTGGTAGACGTTGGCAGACTATCTAGAAAATTCATGACGAAAGTTAGTAATCAAACATTTTAAATTATCATAAAACAAGAGATTACATAAAAAAATATCACATATTTTATTTTTATTTTAGCGTTAAACAAGCTTTTGTAGACAATCTAGAGAATTCATGACAAATTGAGTTAGTAAGCAAATATATTAAATTTATATACAATAAGAGACTACTTTAGTTTCGGAGGTATTGTATTTATACTTCGTTTACCGTTTCTACCTTTTATTTTGGTCCAACATTTCTATCTTTATAAATGCATATACAATTTCCTATTTTACTGTATAATATTAAGTTTTCCATTTACCATGGCCATGGTATTTACATTTACTAATTTTAAATTTGTTACCACGACAAAATCTTTGTTTTACTATTATGTAAAGATGCCGGTATTGAATTTAGAATATTTGATTAATATGGCTTGTCTGCCCCGTGTGATTGGGGAAGAAGTAGTTTTTTAGCTTAGACTGGAAGGATAATATTGTAGGTGTGTCAATCTCAGGACTCAATGAATTCAAAAATTTAGGACCTTGGTACTTTACAGTGAACTGTCTTATCTTAGTTCTACAAAATGGAAAATACAGTTGGCCGGTACTCCATAAATTATGAGTATGGATTTGGGTAATGGATAATATGAAATTGTTGAAACTTTGTGGATGAAGGTTGTTTTTACAAGAAAACATGAACTCACCAAAATTTAAAAGATAAATATCTTTAAATTTGAGTATCATTAGGGTTTTAAATAAAGGTGAAGTGTGTGAATCAAACAACTCTTTACATAAGATTCTGGTAACTTTTTTCGGAAGTAATACTAAACGGGTAAGGTTAGAAGGATAGGTTGAACCCCAGATCGTGATACAGTAATTCAAGTAAGGATATATAAGTGCATAATATAAGATGCGCAAAGCTGGGCGAGAGAGGCAGAAACTTGATTTATAAATGATTCCAATTGATTTTGAAATTTTACTGGCAATATGGGAAATATGAGATTTCCAAGACAAAGGTTCATCCAAAATTACTCCCAGAAAAGTTGTTTCTTTGACACGTTCTAATCTATGATTTAAATCTAGTAATAAATCCAGTGTCTGCCTCTTTTGCCGCAGAGTGAAAATTATATAATTTGATTTCTTAACACTAATAGACAATTTGTTTGCAAAAACCCATTTGGTTAGATTACTCAACTCGCTATTGACTACAGATATTATAGTCTGGATACTAATCGGAATGTGAGAAGAACCATTCGTGTCATCAGCAAATAAGACCAATTCAAGAATTTTCGAAGCGTTACATATATCATTAATATATAACAGAATAAATAATGGTCCGAGGATGACCCTTGAGGTACACCACACTCGATATTGTTCGATGAAGAACAAGTACTATTGAATTCGACATATTGGAGTCTATTAGAAAAATAGCTTTTAACCCATTCAAGGGCCAATCCTCGAATACCATAATGCTCAACTTTTTGGAAAAGAATCTCATGGTCCACAGTATAAAAGGCCTTAGATAAATCTAGAAATATTCCAATGGTATACTTTTTCTCGTCAATTGCTGTTGTTATTTTGTCTAATAAGTGAATTAGAGCGAGTGAAGTAGATGATTTTTCCTAAAACCGTACTGGTTATCAAACAAAATGTCATGCTCACTCATGTCACAAAATTTATTCTGTCAAGAATTACTTTGCTGACAGTTGCGACACTCAACATTTGAGGTAAGCCATATCCTATATTCGCTCTACCTTTATGGTATTGAGCACTTTCCGACATTCCGTGAAGAATACAGTAGAATCACACGCATTAGAAATTCTAGAATACATAATTATATTATTACGCGAATATAGCCGCTGACCGAGAGCAGCGGCACAAATGACCCAAATTTCTGGTGATGATGCAGCAAAACCAACAACAACCACGCAAAAACCGACATCACAATATCATTTGCTTCAATACACCATACAACAAAAACGTAAGATCAAACATACTAAAAACTATTTAATTAGAAAATAGATACTAAGGAAACTTTTTCATATATTACATTGTGCAGTTGATTAAGTATGTTACATTTGTATGAAATGATTTTTTAGTTCGCTTTTTAAAGATGTTATAGGATTTAATATTTTTTAAGTTAGGTTCCAGACCATTCCAAATATCGACTCCTTTGTTAGAAAGAGTATGTTTTACATAATTCGTTCTTTATAAGACTTATGAAGTTATGCTCCATTTCTTGTGTTATGTTGATGAACTTGTCTATTTGTTACAAAATAATTTGTGAAAATTCTGATAAATTTTTAACATAATGGTATCAAAAACATAAATAAACTAGTTAGATAATCATTAATTTTGTAATGTCTAATATTTGTAAGTCTCTAAAAATTGGTTCACTGTGTTCCAAATAAGACTTAAAAATGTCATTAGGCGTGCAATTTTTTTTTAATATTCATTAATTTATGAATTCGTTTTTTGTACGTATTACCCCATATTAAATTGCCATTGATTAGATATGGATATACTAATGCATAATAAATCAGTTTAAGAGAATTCAAATTTGCAAAGTGTCGCATTTTGGCAATCAGTTCACCCCTTCTTTGATATTAAATCTAAGTGGTCATTCCATGTCAAACGTTCATCAGTAATAATACCTAAAAATGTTGTACTTCTAACTTGTTTAATGCTTTCATTGTTTATTGAAATTTCTATCTTTTGTTTCGGTTTTTTCTTACATGATCTAATTAACCAATCAGCTATTTTATTAATTTCTATTTGTATAGTCCTATTTAGAGTTTTAAGGCAGTTGCTACTATAAAATATATTTGTGTCATCTGCAAATAATATAATTGAAATTATTTTACTGCAATTTTGGATATCATTTATGTATAGAAGAAACAGGGACGTAGCCAGGATTTTGAAATGGGGAGCCAAAGTCAAAATAAATTTTTAGGGGGGTCCGGGGGCATGCTCCCCCGGGAAATTTTGAAATCAAGAGTCGCTGAAATACCATTTCCTGGCTTTTGGAGGAAGATTTTATAGACTCTAAAGGTTAAAAAACGTCATATAAAATACTCAAAACACGCAAACGTCACATAGATACTCAAAATGCATACACTCAGTAGATTGAATACACTGTTTACATACAAGTTTATTGTATGTTTAGTTTATATTATAATATAAATAAGTTTTGTGGAAACACCACGTAAAATATTTCTTTGCTAAGCTTTCGGCCTGTTGACTCAGGCCTTCATCAGAGCAATGACAACAAGTTGTTGTCATTGCTCTGATGAAGGCCTGAGTCAACAGGCCGAAAGCTTAGCAAAGAAATATTTTACGTGGTGTTTCCACAAAACTTATTTATATTACTTTATCGCCATGAAAACGTTCAAAGAATTAATTAGTTTATATTATTTCCTGACACAATGGAATATTGCATCAGTTTTGTAGTTACATGTCTGTTGTTTTATATCAAAAGGGGGGGGGGGGAGCCGCGGCTCCCACGGCTACGTCCCTGAGAAGAAATAGAAGTGGTCCTAAAATTGATCCTTGAGGAACACCAGTTGTAATTATCATTTCTTTTGATCTTACTTTGCTGTACTTTACAATTTGTTTTCTATTCATTAAATAATTTTCAAACCATTTTTGAGATATCCCTCTTATGCATAATGTTCTAACTTTTTAATCAGAATCTTGTAATTAATTGTGTAAAATGCTTTTGACAAGTCAAGGAAAATACAGGTTGTGTATTCTCCTTTATCTACCGCTTTTGTAATTTTATCAACAAGTTCAATAATTGCAAGTTCAGTTGATCCGTTTTGTCTAAAACCATATTGATGGTTTGCAATCAATCCCTTGAGATTTAGGAGACAAAGATACGGCGCCCATGTTGGAGGAAAACATACTTCAAATACAATAGCTGCTAATGAGATTCTTTTGTTAAAGTTCTTCCAACATGGCCGCCGTGACGTCAGTGCAAACCAAGAATATTGTCGAGTGATATTGTTCATTATTATTATATACAGGTACAACTTCACCGGGAAAATCTAATTTAAATCTTATTAAAATATTGATTTGACAAGAAGAACGACGGCTGGTTGAAACAGTTGAAAAATCGTGAAAAATTATTTTTGAGTCTTGTGAATATTTCGTTTATATTTATACGTGATAGACTTACCAATGCTATGCAAAGGCAACTATGAATATATTAAGACATGTTCAAATTTGTAATCACATGCAACTCATCAGACCGAAAAAATGGCGTGTATTTTGTATAAGTCACCAAACATGTAATTCAAAGCATTCAGTTTAAAATATTTATCCATGCAGGCTTTGGTTCAAACTTATACATACCTAAAAAAAAACCTGCGAACATACAATTAGTAATTCACACTAACCAGTTTTAAGATGCTTTTAATATGATCTACTTTTTAAATCATATCAGTACGTTATAAGGATTGTTTCAGTACGGCTTTTCCGACTGACGAGGTAAGCGTGACGACCTAAGGTAAACTCTGAATTGACAGCCGGGAATTTTGGCTGCGCTGTTAAAAAATTTCGTGGGCCCATCGTGTTTTGTTGTCGTCTGTGGCACAGAATAGTAAGACAACCAGAAGTCCGGACTCGCGTGGAAACTTATCCGCATTTCTTCAAAGCGCATGCGCGCTATTTTACGCCATCCAAGCCATCCTACGCGATCCTAAGCAATGTCCTACGGCCTACGCCATCCTACGCAATCCTGCAAGTTCCCCCGGCAGTTTTAACCTTCTTTTGAAGGTCCAAACTGCCGGGGGAACTTGTCAGGATTGCGTGGCGTAGGATGGCGAGGAATCTAGATGCGCGTGGCGACAATGCGCGAGGACATACACTTCAAAGGTTCCGACGCGAGTCGGACTTCTGGTTGTCTTATTATTCTGTGTCTGTGGCGAAATTTTGAAAATGTGGAGATATATATAGAAAACGACCAAGATATCCGCCTTGAAGATTTACTAACAATCTGTCGGTCAACCAGAGTTTTAAACTATGTTGTCTAATTAGTGGAGACACTGACGTTCATTTTAGCCAGGAAGGTGTATAAATATCGAAGACGAAGTGTTGGTACGAAGAAGCCGCATTGGAGTCAAATTGATAGCGAATGTTTGATCGACTATAAACTGAAAATTTGCCTTCTTCTCCAAATTTAAATGCTAGTTTCCTTTTATTCCGTTGCTGCTTTTGATATCTGAAAGGTATTTCGTAATGGGAAAATTGTAGAAAGTTATTATGTATTCATTATAAATTATGGATTCATTAAATTATGTATTCATTCCTTTCATCCGACGACTGCATGCTGCTTTAAAACGTACTCAGATTCTTATGTCTTATGTCGAGCAAGACCTTTTAACTGCCACAATGTTGTGCTAAAGTTATGTATAATTCCGTTCGTACATAGAAATATATAATCAGTTTTTTTGTCTCACTCAGATCTTACAATAAAGTTTGACATGCCTACGCTACTAATTTTAGTGCGGCGGCGACATGCAAATATTGTCAATTTCTGCAAAATCTGCCCTTTTGCCTCAAAATATTTTTACCGATTGTCAGTCTTTAGTTGATTTTTTTAAATTTTAAGGACACTTTTTTGTTCTAAAAATTGTAGAAATAGGGCTTTGAGCTCAATTAATTAAACTGCGTACATTTGAAGCCAGGGCATGTTGACCACAACGTATTCAAGTCGTTGTCACCCAATTTAGTATATCTTTCGATTCACTAGCATACATGTATCTTTCTATTTCTTCACGTTGTGGGAGGCTGCTTCTGACTGTTTCCATTGTCCTTTCACAAGCCGTTTTACAAACTATACACCTTTTTCTGGGGGGAAATAAGGGTGGTGGTGGTGGTGGTGGTGGTGGTGGTGGGGGGGGAATAAGGGTGGTGGTGGTGGTGGGGGGGGGGGAATTACCGCCATCTTTGTTTATATTTTTGAAGTCCTGAGGATAACTCACGCGACTATCTCGCAATCTCCACGATCGCATGCGCAGACAATATTCCCTGCTGTTCTCTGAATTGTAATTTACCTTCCACTGACCCGGATCAAAGTTGAGCGTGTGCATGATGTCAAGATTGGTGTTTGTGTACGAGATTGGGAACTACTCTTATAACGCAGGCCTGTATTCTATATAAAAGCTCACTCGCACTGAATGAGTGGCCCACACACTCAATAAATGCAACTCACACCCTCACTGAGTATGAGACTACACTCACTCTTGATGGTTGGAGAGTGAGTGTTGTCTCATACTCAGTGAGGGTGAGTGGAGACTCATTGAAGTTGCACTTATTGAGTGTGAGGGGCCACTCATTGAGTGACAGAGCGTCAGTGAGCTTTTAGAATACAGGCGTTAAACTCGCAAGGTACACCAATGTTACCGCCAGTTTCAAAATTAATGTTTATTCAACCATAAGGAATGGTACCAACTATTATATCTGTGGAGATTGTGTAAAACATAGACATTACCAGAAATTAATGACAAAATGGCCACTGCTTGAAAGCCAATTTCCATATATTCCTTAGAAGATGGCATCCCATTGTGAACAGTAAATTTATAAGGCGAATATATTAAAGTAAGAATTCTGCTTATTGGGTAGCGCTTGCCAACTATTTGCCGACCTCCTGATCTAAAGACCTTGGCATAACCATAACGTCAGATTCGACCGACTGTGATGATATAAATAATTACTAGATAAACACAAGTTGCAGTGAGACAACATCACATCAAAATAATAGTTATGATGGTGCATGAGACAACTGATTTCGCAGTATTTCAAGATTTGAAAAAATTGAAAAAGGCTTTCGGATAGGACATTTAAATATCACCTCCCTTACTAATTACATCGAGCAATTAAGGGTTTATCTTTGTGATGAAACTCTTGATGTATATTAAGTATAAATGAATCCCGGCTTGGTAAGAATATAGACGATGCGCAAGTAAGGAATTAAGGGACACGTATTGTTAGAAAAGATCGAAATCGAGAGGGAGGTGGTGCCGCAATTCTCTATCGAAACCATTTAAACATAAAATTAGAGATGATTTGGTACCGGACGACCTTGAAGCCATTAGTCTACTAATCACTAAACCAAGATGTAAACCTTTTCTCATAGCGTCAATTTACAGGCCACCGAACGCTAGAGTAGGGTAATGTGGGGCAAAACGAGACACTTATAGACAATTATTGCCCTGGAAAGGGAGGGATAATTTTTGGAATGTTCTTTTGGACTGGGGTATTTCAGGTAGACTCTAAGTAAGATATACAACACAAAAAATAATGTTGGAAATAATTTTTTTGGCGTAAATCAAGGAAAACATGAAAGTGATTTTTGTCTCATTTTGCCCCACCACAGTGGGGCAAAATGAGACAGTATGAAAACACTAAATAACAGTCAAATTTAAATAGAAAGTAATTTAATAGAACTACATAACTAACTATAAAAATACATTTAAAGATTATTTTGAAGTCAAAGTTACAAACACAAGTCACAGGTCACGCTGGTTGCAACTACAGTGCAACATTCTTCGTGACACCATAGTTTGCATTTGAGGCATTTCACCCAGTCCTTGCCTTGCATTGATCTGGACCATAGTTCTCCACAGATTGGACATTCTGCATCCTCAGTATTGGTGTTCACAATCTTTTTTCGCTTGAACAAATTAACAAAGCTCGAAAGCCATTAACAAAGTCACGACCAGCCATTTTATTTTCCTGATTAAACTTAGTGGTAATGTTATTTTTCTGGCAATATTCAAACACTATTGATCTGATATCATTAATTGATAGACCATAAAAAACTTGGTCCATCTTAACAATATGATCTTCAAGTTCTTTCTCTTGGTCAGGTTTAAGAACAGCTCGGTAACGCCCTAAAACATTCTTATGCCTTTTGTCAATTAACAAGTTTTTCATCCTACCATTAACTCGGCGGTTCAATGAATCCTTGGGTACTCCACAGGCAGTGGCAGCTTTCCTTATAGACATCTCTTTTTTGTCGACTGATGAAATGGCAAGTTTCATTTGTTCCTCACTCCAGTTTGCACGTTGGGTTTTCCGAACATAGTTTCGAACCATGCTAAATATAATCAAGCACTGCAAAGCTTCATGCTGAACTCAGCATACACACAATAACAATTTCAAGATTATCTGAATGCATGATGAAATGTCATATAAAATTGACACAACTATGCATTTAAATAGTTTAAACTTTCTGAACAAGAGCAGGTGGGGTTAAAAGACTTCAACATAAAAAATAGTGCTGGTTAATATAATCATTATATATAATATATATATTATTGATAATATATCATTGAGATTTGAGAATGTGTTGGCAATAGGACAACTCTTGAAAACTTCAAATAGCTAGCTTTACTTAGTTTACTATTACTTAAACATCAAATACATTTCGCTTGCTAGGAAAGTTGGATGTGTCTCATTTTGCCCCATCTTCATGAGTTCATTTGAACAAGAAAAAACTCGCAATAAATATAAACATTGATAAAAATGCCACGTGTGACTTGAAAGGGCATGTTATAAACTCAATAAAACATATAGGTTTCATTCGGTAAATACGATAATTTAGACACAACAATCGGTTAAGTAAAATTGCTAAGTAATAACATACCTGAATTTGTCGAGTTATCATCCAAAGTGGATTACAAAATCTTGATTTTTTCGTAGTTTCGTAGAGCAAAGAAGCGTGTTTCGGCAATGATAAGCTTTGCTTATGAGCCCACGATCATTAAATAAAATGGTAGTTATGCGGAACGTCATGTAAGTTGAATTGAATGGGCCTGTCTCATTTAGCCCACTGTCTCATTTTGCCCCGCATTACCCTAGAACTACTTGATAAAATTTACGATTTTATGAAAAAGATCGATTGTGAACATATGGATATTGTAATCTCCTAGCAAAGATACAAACAAACTGATTGACATGCTTGAATTATTGCAAATAAAGCAAGTAATCACCGAGCCTACGCGAATCACGGAAGACACTGGAACGCTTCTAGATTTATTCTTGACTAACGCACCAGAAAAAATCAGTAGTTCAGGGGTTATATTCATCTTGGAATAAGTGATCATAGCCTTATATATGGATGTCAGAAGATCTCTTTTGCAAAAAATCCGCCAAAAGTAATCGAAACTAGAAATCTAAAAACATTATAGATCATCCGCATTTAATAGCGACTAATTGACTAATTGTGATTGGCAAACTAATGATCCGACTAAATTATGGGAGCAATTTAAGGCCGCATTTAACCAAACGGCTGAAATACACGCTCCAACAAGGTTACGAAAAGTCAGAAGTGATTATGCGCCTTGGCTTAACGAGCAAATTAAAAAAGCAATGATAAATCGTGTCTAAAGAAGAAAGCTGTTAAAACAAAATCGAAATATTTCCGTCAGGCATACAAGAGGGATCGAAATCAAGTCAACAAGCTGATCAAAAATGCAAAGAAAACTTACTACAAAATCACTATAAATAAAAATAAAGGAAATACGAAAGAAATGTGGAAAAACATTAATCAGCTTATTGGCAGGGTTTCGAAAACCACGAGTATCCCTAAAATAAAAAAAGGAGAAACAACTATAGAGAATGATCAAGAAATTTCCGAAACGCTTAATGAATACTTCTCAAATGTTGGACCCGAACTCTTAAACCAGATCCCAAAAAATGACATAGAAATTGACGATTATATCAAACCGGTTTCGGATGAATTTAAATTGCAAGACATCACAATTACTAAAGATGTCACTAAGGCTATATTAATAACCTAAAGGAGTCTAAATCTTGTGGCCTTGATAAGATACCTGCAAAAATTCTTAAGGATTCAAATAAGTTGATGGCACCAATGCTGACATATATATTTAATTGTTCCTTATATCTTTCCAGATGACTGGAAATAGGCCAGATTATCGCCAATTTACAAAGATGGTGATAAAGAAGAATGCGGAAACTACAGACCGATTTCAGTGGCTGTTGTCTCCAAACTTTTCTGAGAAATTAGTTTATATCCAAATAAACTATTATTTAAAGAAAAATTATATCGTCACAGAACAACAATCTGGTTTTAGGGAAGGGTATTCGACATCGATATCTTTGTTGGCCACAACAAACCAATGGCTGATCAATATAGATTCAGGACACATAAACGGTGTCCTGTTTATTTGTTCGATACTGTAGATCACAAACTATTGCTTAGAAAACTATACTTATATGGAATAAAAGGAGTAGCATTAAACTGGTTTACTTCTTATCTAAGCAATAGATTACAGGTATGCAAAATTAAAAACAGTACATCATCACCAAGTTCAGTTCGATGTGGTGTGCCGCAGGGATCGAATCTAGGACCACTCCTCTTCTTGCTTTATATATATAAATGATCTACCAAATTGTTTGAAAAATTGCACACCTTCTATGTATGCAGATGATACTAACTTAACAATAAATGGTAACACAGCAAAAGATTTAACGTTGAAATTGGATAGTGAACTCAGTGAGGTTCACAAATGGCTTTAACTCTTAATTTTAAGAAAACAGCTAGAATACATGTTGATTGGATCCCGTCAAAGGTTGCTAAATCTTTCCAATCAATCGGAAATGAAAATTTCTATTGATGATAATGAATTAAAGCGAGTATCAACTGCAAAAACACTAGGCATAATTGTTGATGAAAACTTACAATGGAAAGCACAGATCGATAGCGCCAGCAAAAATATTTCAAAAGCAATTGGGATTTTAAGGCAAGTGAAATTTGGAAAACTCATTGAAGACAATGTACAACACATTAGTCTTGCCGTACCAGGCGTACTTTGATTATTGTTCACTTGTTTGGGGGAATTGCAATAAATCACTACACGAAAAAATGCAAAATCTCCAAAATAGAGCTGCCAGAGTCATAACCGGTGACTCGTATGACATCCGCTCAATTGACATTTTAGGAAAACTAAAATGGAAAACTCTCGAGGAAAGGAGAGAACAACAAACTATTAAGTTAGCTAACAAAGCATTAAGTGATGAATGCCGACAGAATATATCTAACATGTTTAAGATTTCTATAAATGAGAAATACAAATTAAGAAATAATAATCTTATGCTGGCGCTGGGCCTAAAACAAGTGCAATGAAGAGGAGTTTCAGTTACTTAGGTGCCATGAAAGGTCTGGAATAAACAAGACATACAAGAACGTAGTTACAAATTGTCAAATGTACAGTTACTCAATGATATGATATATTTTAACTATTTAATTATTCTAACAATATTGAATTTTAAATATTTTATTACTTACTAGTATTGAATGATTTGTAAAATTTTTTAATTTTTAATATTATATGCATGTATTAATGATTTTTTTAAGTAGTAATAATAGATAGTTAAGAACATTTAATATTTTGTTCTTTATACTTCACACGGCCCCATGAAAGGCAAACTTTTTAGTTTTGTATCTTTTAACGTTTTATATATGTATGTATAGGTTATATACCGAGAACGCGGGGATATATATATATATATATATACATATATATATATATATATATATATAATGTTTACAACACGAGCGGCCGTGTTGTATTGAATTATACAATCACGAGCCGAAGGCGAGTGATTGTATATTCAATACAACAAGGACGCGAGTAAATAGTAAAAATCCCTTTGGGATAATCATATTGAGATGCTAATTAGTTACAAGCACTAGTGGTTTGTTGGGGTTTACAGGGGTATACATGTGACGTAATTTCTGAAATTGGATTGGCTGCAAAACTCATGAATTATTAATGAATTTCACAAATATATATATATATATATATATATATATATATATATATATATATATATATATATATATATATGTATATATATTGTGGTTGATGGGTATGATTAAATAAATAAAAACAACAACCATTATCCAATCATTCAGTAACCTATTTATTTCCATCAGGTATATCTACGATCCGCAAATTGTGTTGAAAATAGTAAACAAATAAATATATAGGTCATGCACCACTGGATTGCCGTAAGATATTGTTTGATACTTTCAAAATCATCTTTAATTTGGTCAAATGTTCCAGAGTTGATAGAGGAATCTTTATCTTGCATGTAATAGATTACTTATTGACCAAATATACCTCTAATTTAACAACTACCCAACTTGTAATGACAACAAGACAATGGGCATTTTGAACTCACCATGATTGATGGAGGCTCAAACACAAACAAGCGATAGCTCAAAAGATATAGTCATTTGGCGGATCGTAGGTATACCTGATTTAAATAAATAAGGAAGTGAATAATTTGAAAATCGCTGTTGCTTAAATAGCGAGGTTGGCAAATAGTAGGCGAGATACTCAATTCGCAGAATTTTCATTTTAATATTCCCCTCTATTTACTGTTCAAAATTAGATGCCATTTTATAAGGACTATATATGTAAGTTGCCATTAAGCGGCGGCCAATTAACTTCAGCGATAAGAAGTATAATGTTACTGAAGGCCGATGCGTTGATCCAAAAAAATTTGGGTTCGATTCGCGTTTAATGTCCTCAGATTTTTCATATTATGACTCTGGCTACTGTGGTAGACCGAGTCCAGGTTTCGACTCCAAGTCTGTTTCTTTTTCTTTTTTTGGGGGGGCACAAAGTTGCATTTTTGCACTTTTTACTTCCGCTACTATTCATGCTTCCGGTGAGTTTTTAGCCGTGTCTGCGTGTAACTGAGTGAGGTCGTGAGACATGTAAGTGTCCTTTCGCTTTTGGAGTTGGACAGAAAGTTGAACAGCTTTGCCTTTTGATCAAGGTGTTTTTGCACGTTGTTGGTAGAATTCGAAAGTGACTGATTAACTTTGATTAACAGTGATCCGACTGTCTTCATCGTGGAATATGTTCACCAGTGTGAAGAATATCCACCACATTCAGCCGTTCGATTCAGACGGCTTTGATTTTGTGATCGCTTTTTGCCAGTCGCCCGAGTGAATGCCTGACCCAGGCGTCCTGTTATTGTATTAAATCCTCCCATAATTTCAAAATGTAAATTAACTCTACATTACTGTATTATACAGTCAAACCACAGCAAACAGGAAGACACTGCATAAGACAAGGAAGTAAACTAAACGGTATTTAATCTAACTTAAGTGTCTATATATCCCTAATTTACAACTGAAATTTGAATAGACATGCAGAACTATAGACGTTTAGCAGTTATGAATGAAGTTCTGTTTTCACGCACTGTGCACCCTGACGGTATGCGTCTGTTCCGTTCATGAAGTACTAAGGTTTGCGGCGACTATACTATAGTCTATACGCTGCCTATAATCTTCAGTAGAAGTTAGAAGTTATGTTTAGTTTGAGTATTGTAGTACGTTTTTCTTTGGACAAACATTTGAAACAAAGCAGAAAAAACGGTTACTTGAATAATGTTTCATTGTTTTGTTGGAGGTGTCTAGAACACGGTGCGTGCAAGACGAACAATCGTTTCCCTATACACGAATTTAAAGTATTGTATACTCACGCACTGTAAATATAATCAGTAGGTATAATTTACAGTAATGTGCTAAAGCAAAGTTTAACAGCATCTTTACAATATTCATATCAAAAATGTACTGAGCTGAGAAATAAGCTCACAATTTTGATTTTAAAACAGATATTGAACAACTTTCAATGTTCGACTTCCTGATTTATATTTCCAGCCTTGAAAAATGTAACTAAGTCATAAATACTAATAATTTATTACCTCACCTCTATTCCTGCAGCTCAGTTTCCTTCAAACAGAGTTACAAAATTATTAGTTGTTCCTTGTTGTTGGATTGTGGCTCGATATGAAAGTGAAAATACATACACCATGTCCTTTTATAATCATGCTAGAAACTAAATTTGCGTCACACACAATTAATAGCATCAATGGGGAACCACCCGCCCACAATTTAAATTGTAGATTAATCCGATATAATTTCCGGTCAAAATTTTCACATGAACCTACATGTTTTTTTTAATCTACCTTACATTTCGCGCACACAAATACTGATTTTTGTCTCGTTTAACCTCACCATTTGTTGTTAGCGAAATAACCGCGTGACCTGAAATTCAGAAAATTAATACTTGTGATTCACTTTTTAAATTTATTAAAGTTAAAGAAGGTTAAAAGGACAAAATATTTTCTTTCCAGCTGTCACATTTCAGAATATGCCGATAAAGTTTGCGGCTAACAGTGTATCTAAAGTTCTAAACAGTACATCTAAAGACTCAGTAAAGCCTAAATGACAATTGAGTTCTTCTTCCTTGCTGTCAACGAGTACGTTGCGAAATCTGTCCTCTAATTGACCAGGTGACAAAATATATCGTCAAACAGGAAGCCGCAATAAATTGTGTCTCGCGTGCATGTATGGAGAAAGTTACCAAGCGAAATTGTAGATTTGCCTTATGACAGCACAGGTACATGTAGATTTGTGATATATAACAGCACATAATATAATGTCTTGCTCGTTACGTATGATCAAGCAAATTAATGCATCATTCGAAAAAGAAACGTTTGGAATACCGCAATCAATATTCGTAATATCGACCATGAGTAACCGGTTCAAGTTGAGAATTTTGTTATATCGGTGTTCGTTACGTTGAATTGGCTTTTTAAGCCATAGAAACTAAGGAGTCAGGGTAACTATTTTTAAAATGCTTAAAGCAATAGGCTATTTAAACATAATTTATTACGTGTGTGTTGTCATAGCAACTGACCCACTTTTTGTTCAACTTATTGGTTAATTGTCTATCTAACTCACCTCCATGCCAAATCTAGCCTGTGCCAAATCTGGAGTTACCGTTAAGTTTCATTTTGGGCCACTACTGTTTCAGCTAATTATAAATGACTTGCCAGTGTCGCGATCAACAAATTGGACCGATTTCTCTTCGCTGATGATTCAACTTTGTATACATACGGTTCTGACAAATTATTTCAGATACTAGAAATATTATCCCATTTTGATCAACGGTAAAGCAATTGAGGTCGTGTCGAATGTCAAGCTACTAGGCTTGAATATCGCTAGTGATCTGAGATGGAAGTGTCATGTTACTGAAATCTCTAAGAAGGTGTCAGTTCGCTTGTATTTTCTGAGGCAATTAAAAAGAGCGAATATTGCAGCAAAAGAACTCCTAACCTTTTACACCACCTGCATCCGACCGATTATGGAATATGCTTGTCCAGTTTTCCATAACACTCTGCCGTTGTATCTTTCCGATGAGCTGGAATGCGTACAGAAGCGCGCCATGAGGATTATCTTCCTTTTGTCGCCTATAACGATGCTCTGATAGCTTGTAATTTAGATAGTCTATCTGACCGCAGGAGAATCATAACTACCAAACTACACTGTTAATTTCAGGGTGTTAATTTAGCACCAAAAGTGGTGTTAAATAAAAAGGTACAAAATAACACCTTTAGGGGTGCTATTTTAAAACCGCTATTTAAGGTGTCAATTTAGCACCTTGCGGCTAAAATAGCACCATTTTTGGTGTCATAATAACCCGGATTTAAGAGTTATTTTAGCACTTACGCCTTGGTGTTAATATAGCACTTGATTAAGGTGCTATTTTGACATCATAATATCCTAAAAATTAATTCCCCCCACCTATACTTGGCACACAAAATTACAACAAGAATATTCTCAAAATATATTGTGTATTTATATTCTACTTAAATGTATAAAAATATGTATATTACATTACCAGAAATTTGGGTCATTTGTGCCACTGCTCTCGGTCAGCGGCTATATTCGCCAAACAATACAATTATGTATTCTAGAATATCTAATGAGTGTGATTCTACTGTATTCTAGTGTTTCTCATTATTCAGGTCATTGAGTTCTTTAGAATTCGCCTAAATCATGCACGATAAGGACTGTGAAATCAAGCAAGTTCAAACCATAGTCAATCGAGATATGGTCTGGAAACTCAGCTAAAGTCTTTGGTCTATCTTTTTGTTCGCCTTTATGCGTTTTTGTGCACGGTGCACGGTCACTGAACACATTGTATTTTAGTATAATGAACGAATTATCCAATAGCGACGTTTCAGTTCAATCACTCAACCGTGCTATTTAAATATTAATAAACCTAAAACAAAGGATGTGCACGGTGTAAGGTACGGTTCAACATAAAATCACAGCTCATTATAGGCGCTTTGAAGTTTGCCGAGTTTCCAGACCATATCTCGATTGACTATGTTCAAACGCTTTGGAAGTACTATGCTAGAGACAAATGAGGACCTTTATGTGCTCGCGAAGTAGACTGACTCATGCCGAATGCAACGCGAGACGGAGTCGGGCACTTCGCATCGCCCGTAACGTTGCTGGTCAATTTGGCCAATTTCTAGAACCTGTTTGCAAAGATTACTATGGCTAACACTATGGATAGTGGCGCTTTCAGTGAAAAAATAAGACGAGCTAGGGAAGTACTTTGTCGTCAAAGTAAGCAAATGTTTTTTAGTTATAACTGTTCCTTAGTCGATGCTGAAGTCAAATGGAGTCGGGCAAAGAAGAAATATGTCACCGTTTAAGCAAAATTTGAATTATTATGCGCTCTCCTTATTATTTACTGTTGAGAATCTCCATTATTATGGTCCTTAATACGCACGCGTGCCAGATCATTACCAGAAGTTTGGGACAAGATGGTACTTGCTTATTTATGTCCAATGAGTGAGCGTATATTTAAGAGCTAATGGTGATGTCCAATTCTTTAATAAGTTTTTGCACGATATCCTCTTCTTTGCTTCTTGAGGCCGACTCAAAAGAATAGCTTCCAAGAAGGCATACACATTTGAAACACCTGGTGTGTACTCCATATTTAAGACGTTAAAAGTACCAACGAGGAGTACCACTGCCATAGGTATTTGACCATGGGTTATTGAAGATAAATCCAGGCATCTTTGCCCTTCGGCAGCAATAAAGAGGGGATCCACCTGGGCAAGATCTCCAGATGTAATTAGCCCTGGGTAGGTCGTCTTTGCAATCTCTACATCAATCGATTCGTCGTCCTGAAAACAATAATCAAGAAAACGTATTCCTTTTTTTTTCGGATAGAACAAATCATTGTTTACATGGTACATGGTTTACAATCATGATTTTGCCTTCCTGAGCCAGGCGTGCAACACAAAGGATAGTTTACACTTTTAAAATGGAGACCAAAGTCAAGGCTCAGGCTAGGATTCACAGATAGTTTATAATTAGCTTAAAGACAATATGTTTCAACATATTTATTGTTACTTGTGAACACTTACAGAACAAACTTTTAGGAACAATAGTTCTGCTGCCTTCTCCTTTAATATATCTTGCAAGATCAAAGCAGCCACTGTATTCTTTATGTCTGTCAAGAGAGAAAAAATATGAATTAAAAAGTTGCCAAAATTTATTAATTCACAAGCAATACAAGTAAAGGCTCTAATGGACGGTGGACCTAGGGGGATAAGGACCGAAGAGGTAAATGTTGGAAACAGGGAACAGCATACTTTGGGCTTGAAATTATAGAACAAGAAACCTATATTGAAACTCATGAAATATTAAAAGTTCAGATTTGAATGATGTACCTGATCCTCTGTCCGGTTCCTCTTCTAATAATCTCTCCATTATGTTTACCCGGGGTTTTATGCTCCTTTTGGTGCACCTGGAGCATACTCAACAATTTCTTCTCCAGTAATTGGAAGCAACTTGACATTTCACGAACCAACTTGTTGTCATTTAAAATTCTTCCACATTCTGCCTTCACCTAGAATAGAATACGCATGTTTACTTAACCATGTAGGGAATTAAGAAATGATTGCAATCTCACCAGCATACCTCTGAAATCAACTGAAGAGCAGGGTACTCTTCCAGAATTGCCTCGACTCTCTTTGGCTCTTTCAGCAACTGCATGCTGACGACGATGCGAATATGTGAGGTCCATTAATTCTCTGATTAGTGGAAGGTTTCTCTTCGATTTTGTCATCTCCTTGATCAGGACTTTCTTATGCTCTTCACAAGTCCCTGGTGTTTCCCCCTCAGGTAATTGAGGACAATCATTTATCTTCCTCTTCTTTGATGTATTTTCATGATAGCAATTATAAAGGTCTAAATTTCAGCCCTTGTAAATCTTATATTTCTTCGCGTTTACAATTTGTCACTGATCTTTTAGTTGTTCAATTTAACCAAACTTGCTTTGCGATCATATAAATAGCAATAAGTTATTAAGAATTGCGATATTTTGCCCAATTTACTTGTCTATAAAATTTCGCCGCGCCTTCGTCGTCCGCCATTTTGAATTCGAAAAACGTGTTTATGTGGTGCCAATTTGACACCCAAAATTTAACTCTTAAAATGGACCTTAAAAAAGTGTTAAATATCTAAGGTGCTAAATTTGCACTTTTATACCAACTCACGACTTTATGGTGTTAAATTGGCACCCAAATCGGTGCTAGAATAACACTTGTCATTTACCACCACCACAAGGTGTCGAATTAACACCTATGAAGATGCTATTATAACACTCTAAAATTAATTAACAGTGTATTTGAGGAAATAAGTAACAATAATAAAGATAAGCTGCACAAACTTTTACCCAAGGAAAACCATTGTAGCAAGAACTTGTGAAGCGCTCGGAAATTCCATGTTCCAGTCTGTAAGACTAATCGGCTAAAGAACAGCTTTATCTACAGTGGTGATACAGGATTTTTGCAAGGGGGGTGACTATAAGGTGCTCAGTTCCTTTCAGAATATTTAACAAGGGCACGGGGGGAGGGCAAAACAGGCAATACTTACTACGTGGGGGCAGGGTGGCGCCGAAGATGCGGCAAACTTCCAGGGGGTCCGGGAGCATTTAGAGTCTCTGAAGTAGCATTTCCTGCATTTTGAGGGGGATTTGAAAGAGTTTTGAAGGATATAAATTACCAAACAAGATACCCAAATATATGAATACACCATATGTCGTCATTGTCGTGGACTCATGGGGATATGTTTTATACGTTTATGTTCCAAAATTACTATGTATATTCAGATTTCAGATTGAAATTGTATACAATACGTCTGATTCTTACTGTTTTAAAATTGGGGTTTCAAATTTACAAGATATTAGCGTATCATGATGTCCAATCTTATTGCAAAGGAGAGGCTATAGCTACGGCCTGTATCAATAAGCATTGTTATACAATATAATTTATGCACGTTTTACGCACGAGCAACTGTTGTGATTTGTATCAACAGCTGCTAGTGTATCGCTGTATAATCCTGTATTGGTTGGGGCAGGGGGGGGGGGTGTGACTAGTCACCCAGTCACCCCCCCCTGTATCCGCCCCTGATCTATAGTAATTGCATATAGTACTTTCATATTTTTATATTTATATATTTTTAAGTAATTCATATAGATCTAATGGATGTAAAGTTTTTATCTAATTCAGCCTTAGCAGACTGCAATTTTGAAACTTAATAAACTATCTATCCATCTATCTATCTATCTATCTATCTATCTATCTATCTATCTATCTATCTATCTATCTATCTGTCTGTCTGTCTGTCTGTCTGTCTGTCTGTCTGTCTGTCTGTCTGTCTGTCTGTCTGTCTGTCTGTCTGTCTGTCTGTCTGTCTGTCTGTCTGTCTGTCTGTCTGTCTGTCTGTCTGTCTGTCTGTCTGTCTGTCTGTCTGTCTGTCTGTCTGTCTGTCTGTCTGTCTGTCTGTCTGTCTGTCTGTCTGTCTGTCTGTCTGTCTGTCTGTCTGTCTGTCTGTCTGTCTGTCTGTCTGTCTGTCTGTCTGTCTGTCTGTCTGTCTGTCTGTCTGTCTGTCTGTCTGTCTGTCTGTCTGTCTGTCTGTCTGTCTGTCTGTCTGTCTGTCTGTCTGTCTGTCTGTCTGTCTGTCTGTCTGTCTGTCTGTCTGTCTGTCTGTCTGTCTGTCTGTCTGTCTGTCTGTCTGTCTGTCTGTCTGTCTGTCTGTCTGTCTGTCTGTCTGTCTGTAGAACGTTGCCGAAAGGAAATCAAATCACTGCAAAGCCAAGTAAAAAGCCAAAAAGATGTTATTAACCGACTTGAAGAAGATAAGGCGAGTCTTGTTACGGCAATGAAGTTAATTATGCAAGACAGAAAATTGGTTAATCACCAGGAAACAGAAAAGAAGAAGTCTCAGAAGAGCGATGAAGGTAATAACAACAATGGTAAGAAGAAAAAAGCAGAAAAGAAGAAGTCTCAAGAGATCGATGAAGGTAATAACAACAATAGTATGACGTCAAAAGGACGTAAGGCCACGCCTAAAAGTCAAAATGTGACCGAGAAGAACATTACAGAACCAACTTTTAATCAGCCGTCTCCAACCGGCAATGACAATCATGTGAAAAGATCTGTAATCATAGGTGACTCTTTGGTTTCGAAACTTGATGGCTGGCGAATGTCCAACAAACTAAGTCGTGTTAGTGTGAAGGCTTTCCCAGGTTCCACAACAAAAGATATGACCGACTACATTAAACCAAGTATTAAACATCATCCAAACCACCTTATTTTACACGTCGGAACAAATGATCTGAAAAAGGACGAGCCACAAGAAATAGCTGAAAACATTGTTAAAATATGCGAATTGGTAGAAAGGGAATCACCAAACACCGACATTGCTGTTTCCGAACTTATTCTTAGAGAGGATTCTAAGGCGCTCAACGATAAAAGATTATCGGTTAACAAGATTCTCCATTCTTTCGCTAAAACTCGTGATTGGAAGATTATCTCCCATCATCAAATTGACAGCACTTCGCTGAATGGACGCGGCCTTCACCTCAACAGGAGAGGAACTGCTTTACTGGCAAAAGATTTCAGCCAACACCTGACCAACCAGAATTGACCTTCAGCGACTACTGGAAGAAAACGTTGATGACAATGCGATACCTAAGGTGAGAGGTTTTAAAATGGTTTCTTTGAACATTGCCAGTTTACCTTTGCACATCGAAGAACTTCGAACTTGGTCTGAAGATCAAAATATTGACTTGATTGCCATTAATGAAACTAGACTAGATTCCTCG
>OZ035997.1:15870966-15878466 GCA_964035015.1 Corallium rubrum
AAGATCATTGGGCCTTTGAAAAGAGATGACAGCACGGAAAAAGCAAGTACGATGAACTCGTATTTTGCAACCTTCGGTGAAAAACTGGCTATAATGCGTTACCGTCTCTGGCTGACGGGGGACGAAGGACGTACCCCAAATCTCCGAGTTTTGTGTTTCAGACGCCAAATTAAAATAAAGCACAGAATTAACACATTTAAAGTCAAAAAGTCTTCCGGGCCGGACAATATACAACCAAAGATTCTGAAGCTTGCAGGCGATGCGATTGTGCCAGCGCTTGTACGGCTTTACCATCACAGTATAGCATGCGAGCAGGCTCTCTGGGAGGCGCGGGATATGAAAGAGACCCTGCACGGATCCCATTGAAATTTGAATGCCGCCCTTTCTTAACGATTTGTCAAAAGTGACCAATCACAAACCAGACTCGCAGAGTAATAAACAAAGAAACCGTTTTTACTACCCTGCCAGACGAAACGTTACTTCCTGTCTGCCTTTTCCCTGTCTTCTAATATTTTGCTGTATACACGAAGACGATTATATTTGAGTGGAAGGAGTCGGAGACTAATTGGTCATGTGTGGCAGCACTGCAAGTTAAATATTTAAACTTGAATAGTTGTCAACACAATTTATAGTCTATGATAAATCTGGATAAATTCAACGTGCATAATTTAAACGGGTTAGTTCAAGTCGATCACGACACTCTTCAAACTAACATATTAACGGTATTATCGCAAAGTACGGAAGCCCAGACGCCACAACATGAAATGTGTTTTTAACTTTTGTATTTTTAACTTTTGTATTTTTGTGTTTTGTATTTTTAACTTTTGTATTTTTTAATTTTCCATTTTTTAATTTTTGTGTTTTGTATTTTGCAATTCGACGGCATCAGTTATTTATGCGAAAGCAATTTAAAACGTATTTCGTGTCGGCATAATTCAGTAACACAATAACAAAATAAGTCGAAGACATTACACTGTCAAACACTCTGTTGTGAACCAGAAAACGCAGCCGGTTTGCCAGTTCGGATCAGCGCGTTCAGATCAATCAATATATAGTCTTATGACGTGCGAGAAAATCAGCGGCGAGTGAATGTAAAACGACACCCAGCAAAAATTATTCGGGCCAGAAAGTAAACTGATCTGGAATAAAACGACATTTTTGAATTCTTTGAATTCTGCATTAACTGATTTTGAATTCTGCATTAATTTTTAGTTACTGCATTTGAATTCTGCATTAACTGATAGTTTGAATGATGAATGTATTTTTTCAGACAGTTATGATATAGATCAAATATATTCTGTATGGTTTCAGAGGTTTAGAAGCGTTATCGAGGCGCATATACCTCATAGGAATGTAATTATTAGGCCATCTGAAAAGCCATGGATGACTTCTGTTGTCCGTAGGCTAAAGCATTAAGAAAACGTGATAGACTTTTGAAATCACACAACAAATTAAAATTATCTTTTTCCTGGGAAAAATATAGAATTCAAAGAAATTACACAACAGCTGTTATTCGTAAAGCTAAATCAACTTACTATAAAAAATTAAATACTTCGTTAGCTGGTCGATTGCCAAACATTTTTATTCTGGTAGAGCGTCATCTATTCCAACTATAATTGAAAATCAAGTTCCTATTAGTGATTCCCTTGAGAAAGCAAATTTATTCAATGATTATTTTGCTAGTCAAATGTGTGTTGATGATACCAACGCTGTTCTTCCCCCAATGAGCTTTACTCAGTCTTCAAAAATTTTGTCGGTCGTTGTCACTCTGAAAGTGAATTAAGTAATTTAATTAATTTGTTGGATGTTCTGTGGTTACGACGGTATTAGTAATAGGATTATTAAAATGTGTTCTAAAGGTATTCTTAAGTCGTTTACCCGGCTTATTAATAGATCATATTTGGTCAATTTCCACTTTAATGGAAATTTGCAAATGTCCTTCCATTGTTTAAAAAAGATAATCGTGAGTCAATATTAGGTAATTATCGTCCAGTTTCTTTGTTATCGTGTTTTTCTAAACTATGCGAGGTTGTATTTATACGTCTTTATAATTTCCTTCTTGAAATTCGTTTTTTTTATAAGTTTCAGTCAGGTTTTAGACCTGGCGATTCTACTATTAATCAATTAATCTATATTTGTCATCAAATTTATGTCGCTTTAGAAAATGGTTTAGAGGCCAGAATAGTATTTTTGGACGTTAGTAAACCTTTTATAAAGTGTGGCATAAAGGTCTTCTTTACAAATTAGAATCTTTAGGTGTCCGCGATCCTTTGTTAAGTTGGATTAGATCTTATCTTTCCAACAGACAGCAGAGGGTTGTTATTGAGGGGCCGAACTATGATTGGGTTAACATTAAGGCTGGAGTCCCTCAGGGTTCAGTCTTAGGTCCTCTACTATTTTTGATATTTATTAACGATATTACACAAGATATGCCGATGTGATCTGGGATAATTGCTCTGATTTTGATTCTCAGTTATTGGAGGATATTCAGTACGAAGCATGCAGCAAAGGTGGTGACTGGCGCAATGAAGGGAACTAGTCGTCGTAATCTTTTTAATGAGCTTGCATGGGAGAATTTGTTTTCTAGAAGGCGTAGACACAAGTTAATTTTGTTTCATAAAATAATTAATGGTTTAACGCCTTTATTTCTTTCTGATTTATTACCCCCTTTAGTGTCTATGCGCTCTAGATATCCCTTGAGATCTGGTGATAAATTTTCTCTTATTCCTGCTAGAACAAATAGATTTGCTAATTCATTTTTTCCAAGTCCTGTTAGATATTGGAATAGTTTAGACGACGATTTGAGAAATATTAATAGTCCTTTAGTCTTCAAACACCATCTAGGGAAGTCAAT
Organism: Corallium rubrum; assembly: GCA_964035015.1. Classification (NCBI taxonomy): domain Eukaryota; kingdom Metazoa; phylum Cnidaria; class Anthozoa; order Scleralcyonacea; family Coralliidae; genus Corallium; species Corallium rubrum. Next base: position 15,873,821 of record OZ035997.1, read on the forward strand.
GTTTGATCTTAAGTATAATAAATTGTACGATGTTTCTTTTACAAGGTATTCTTCTGTGTTACATACACGTTTAAGGTTAGGTGTTCATGGACTAAATCGTTATTTGTATTCTATTAATTGTACAGATTCTCCCATGTGTAGTTGTGGTACTGGTTTAGAAACTGTTAAACACTTTTTTCGGTTTTGTCCCAATTATGCTGCTCTGCGTATTGAACTCTTCACCTCAGCTGCTTGCATTCTAGGTAATATTTGGGCTGAGGCTAGTGAATCTCAACGACTTTCTCTTCTTACTCATGGTCCCAGTGATAATTTAGGCAATTTTCAAATCAAAGTTCAGTTTTTCTGTGCTGTACAAAGTTTTATTATTGATACTTGTAGATTTAAAGTTTTCTAAAAGAAAAACAAAACAATAACAAAAACAAAAACAAAAACAAAAAAAAATAACAAGATAAAAGGAAGAAAAAAAAAGGGAAAAAATTTTCCAAAAAAATAAATATTTATGTTGCCTAAAGTTTTTTCGAGATATATGGAGATTCATACCTTCAGCCTAAATTATGTTGCAAGTTAGTGTTTGTTTGCTTGCTTGTTTGTTTGTTTGTTTGTTTGTTTGTTTGTTTGTTTGTTTGTTTGTTTGTTTGTTTGTTTGTTTGTTTGTTTGTTTGTTTGTTTGTTTGTTTGTTTGTTTGTTTGTTTGTTTGTTTGTTTGTTTGTTTGTTTGTTTGTTTGTTTGTTTGTTTGTTTGTTTGTTTGTTTGTTTGTTTGTTTGTTTGTTTGTTTGTTTATTTCAAAAAAATGGCCAAAATTTTACTATGTCTGCGTAAACCCCCTAGATGAGTGCATGTGTTGCAATTCTAGGGGTAAATGTGGTATTAAAATGTGTTTAAATAAAAAAATAAATAAATAAACCGACATCGCACGTGCACAGAAATCATGATCAGTTACACCAGAACACCGTTTTGAATACTATCCCCAGTTATCTGACCAGCGACGTACGTTTTAGGTCAAGGATAGAAGTAGCTAACGTAACGTAACGGAATCGTTCCTCTATGAATGAGACATCAACGAGACAATCCTTCGTCACTCAGCAGACCAGACAGATCGAAATGTTTCAGTATATCATCCATACAGGTAATTTTACTTCAGCTCTGCATGTTCGTCAGTAAGAAGTTAAAAATGTAACTAGTTAAAAATATAAAAGTTAAAAACTGTAAAACTTAAAGATGTAAAATTTAAAGATGTAAAAGTTAAAAATGTAAAAGTTAAAAATGTAAAAGTTAAAAATACAAAAGTTAAAAATGTAAAAGTTAAAAATGTAAAAGTTAAAAATACAAAAGTTAAAAATGTAAAAGTTAAAAATACAAAAGTTAAAAATGTAAAAGTTAAAAATGTAAAAGTTAAAAATACAAAAGTTAAAAATGTAAAAGTTAAAAATACAAAAGTTAAAAATGTAAAAGTTAATGTAAAAGTTAAAAATACAAAACTAAAAATGTAAAAGTTAAAATACAAAAGTTAAAAATACAAAAGTGAAAAATGTAAAAGTTAAATTCTCACAAAACGCGAATATTCCCGTGAGCGATGTAAGGGCGGCTGTATTCGCAGACTAAAGTTCTCGAAACCTGCTCATTTATTGACGCATTTATTGGCGCATTTATTGACGAAGTAAAATTACCTGTATGGATGATATACTGAAACATTTCGATCTGTCTGGTCTGCTGAGTGACGAAAGATTCTCTACTTGACAAGCAATAAAATCGTCTTGTTGTCTCGTTGATGTCTCGTTCATAGAGGAACGATTCCGTTCCGTTCCGTTAGCTACTCCGATCCTTGACCCAAAACGTACGTCGCTGCTCAGATAATTGAAGATAGTATTCTAAATGGTGTTCTGCCATAACTGATCATGATTTCTGTGCACACTATATATTGATTGATCCGAACGCGCTCATCCGAACTGAACTGAAGCAACGCAAACCGGCAGCGTTTTCTGGTTCACAACAGCGTGTTTGACAGTGCGATGTCTTCGCCTTATTTTGTTATTGTGTTACTGAATTATGCCGAGACGAAATACGTTTTAAATTAACTTTGTCAGTCGATTAAAATATCCACCAATCAGAACATTGCGTCCAAATTTTGGACGCATGCATTCAAATTTCAGTGGGATCCCAGAGAGCCTGCTCGCAGGCTAAACACAGTATTGAAAGCGAAACCGTGTACTCTACGTGGAAACTGGCAAGGTTAACACCCATCTTTAAAAAATACGACGAAGCGGACAGAGAAAATTACAGGCCTATTTCACTGCTAAGCATTCCTAGTAAGATCTTAGAATCCGAGGCAAATGACAATCTCGTAAGTCATGCTTTTAAGGACAACAAGCTGGTATCAGACAGACAGTGGGCGTACCGCGTTGGTTACTCTACAGACCTACTACTGTTACAATTAACAGAAAAGTGGAGAAAGGCAGTGGATTCGGGATTGTCTGTTGCTGAGGCGTTTTTCGACTTCAAAAAGTCCTTCGACAGCGTTTCTCACACCGTTCTCGAAAGAAAACTCGAACAGGACTTCGGAATCACTGGTCCATTTCTAAACTGGCTTAAGAACTACTTAAATGGCAGACACCAATTCACGACCGTTAACGGAGAGAATTAAGAAAAACTCCCAGTCAGATTTGGTATTCCTCAAGGATCTGTATTAGGACCGACGCTTTTTACCCTATTTATCAATGATCTTCCATCAGCAGTAAAATCTGGTGACGTGTTCATGCACGCAGACGACACTACGGTTTACTGCATCTGTCAAAGCGTTGAAAAGGCAGTCCTAAAAGTAAATATGGCGCTCCAAGAACTACATTCATGGTGTCTCAATAACAAGCTCACACGCGAGCGAGGCAATGTTGATTACAAGAACAAAGTATACAAATCCACTCCCTCCACTACATATAGGAAACTCAGTCCTTAAATGGGTTAAAGAATCAAGATTATTCGGAATGATCGTTGATGATAAGATAAGTTGGGTACCACATACCTAGAGCTTAAAAAGAAAATTGCAAATAAGTTAGGTTTATTGAAAACAGTGTCGTGGTGGCAGGGGGGGCAAGCCCCCCCAGCTGGCGAGGGCCCGGGGGGGAAAGCCCCCCCCCCCCCCCCAGCTGGGGTTGCAGCTGGGGCGCCAAAACTTAACAAAATAAACTTATTTCTTTGTATAGCTAGGTCTTCAATGGTGCGATATAAAGATCTGAAATCTGTAATCTTTTGTGTTTTCTATGAAGTTTTATAATCTTCAGAATTCTGTAAAATCTTACTCCAAAATGCAGGAAATGGTATATCAGAGACTCGAGATTTCAAAATTTTCCGGGGGAGCATGCCCCCGGACCCCCCTAGACGTTTGGCGCTACTTTGGTACTTGCATTGGCGTGGCGTTGTTTGTTGTAATATTATATATTGCTACTGGAGTTATTTAAAAACAAAAAATGTGACCATTTATCAAATACATTAATGTCTTTGTTTGTTTGTTTGTTTGTTTGTTTGTTTGTTTGTTTGTTTGTTTGTTTGTTTGTTTGTTTGTTTGTTTGTTTGTTTGTTTGTTTGTTTGTTTGTTTGTTTGTTTGTTTGTTTGTTTGTTTGTTTGTTTGTTTATTTCAAAAAAATGGCCAAAATTTTACTATGTCTGCGTAAACCCCCTAGATGAGTGCATGTGTTGCAATTCTAGGGGTAAATGTGGTATTAAAATGTGTTTAAATAAAAAAATAAATAAATAAACCGACATCGCACGTGCACAGAAATCATGATCAGTTACACCAGAACACCGTTTTGAAAACTATCCCCAGTTATCTGACCAGCGACGTACGTTTTAGGTCAAGGATAGAAGTAGCTAACGTAACGTAACGGAATCGTTCCTCTATGAATGAGACATCAACGAGACAATCCTTCGTCACTCAGCAGACCAGACAGATCGAAATGTTTCAGTATATCATCCATACAGGTAATTTTACTTCAGCTCTGCATGTTCGTCAGTAAGAAGTTAAAAATGTAACTAGTTAAAAATATAAAAGTTAAAAACTGTAAAACTTAAAGATGTAAAATTTAAAGATGTAAAAGTTAAAAATGTAAAAGTTAAAAATGTAAAAGTTAAAAATACAAAAGTTAAAAATGTAAAAGTTAAAAATGTAAAAGTTAAAAATACAAAAGTTAAAAATGTAAAAGTTAAAAATACAAAAGTTAAAAATGTAAAAGTTAAAAATGTAAAAGTTAAAAATACAAAAGTTAAAAATGTAAAAGTTAAAAATACAAAAGTTAAAAATGTAAAAGTTAATGTAAAAGTTAAAAATACAAAACTAAAAATGTAAAAGTTAAAATACAAAAGTTAAAAATACAAAAGTGAAAAATGTAAAAGTTAAATTCTCACAAAACGCGAATATTCCCGTGAGCGATGTAAGGGCGGCTGTATTCGCAGACTAAAGTTCTCGAAACCTGCTCATTTATTGACGCATTTATTGGCGCATTTATTGACGAAGTAAAATTACCTGTATGGATGATATACTGAAACATTTCGATCTGTCTGGTCTGCTGAGTGACGAAAGATTCTCTACTTGACAAGCAATAAAATCGTCTTGTTGTCTCGTTGATGTCTCGTTCATAGAGGAACGATTCCGT
>OZ035997.1:15883466-16098466 GCA_964035015.1 Corallium rubrum
TCTTATGGATTTTAATTTGTCTGAGAAAATATTATTGTCAACCTGACAATTCAAATCTGTTTATGTAAACTCTTAACACGATTTTCAAAGTGGATTTACCATCTTAACTTTGTAAGTTGTGCATTTGGGTTAGGTATTTTTGTTAAATGTTAGTTTCCCTTTCTTAGCTCAAGTTTTTCTGAGCTATACGTTGAAAAAACCAGCCAGTTTCATCTGCATTAGTTGAAGAAAACTATGCCGCCATTTTGTTCTTCACTACCCGCTATATATGGCCTGATATACATGCAGTTAGTAATGCAGCCAATCGGATTGCAAGATAGCTCATATACCATTAGTGTATATGTGTATACATATATATATATATATATATATATATATATATATATTTATTTGAGTGATTGAGTCCATGTTCGACTACACGAGTCACTCCATGAGTCCAGTCACGTTTTGTACTATGCCCCTACCCGGAAACCACGTCAATAGAACTAGTTGCGTTGCTTCACTAACATAATAACATTCCTGGCAATGCCAAGGCAAACCTAAAATCAAGCTCAATCGTTCTTCTTCAGGTGAGGTATTAAAATCCGTTATCTGAATCCAAGATATAGTTATTCTATTTTGATTTTTATATTTTTAAATAGGTATATAGAAATATAATAATCTGTTTGAGCATTTGTCCCTGATTCGGCAGTATATCAAACCTTACTATATTTCGATATGTGTTTCAACAATGCCTACGCAGCACACTACTTTGATTAGATGTCTGGCCAGTTTTGGTTAATTTGAAAATGGAAGTGTGAAAATATTATAAACCAAATGCGTAGGCAGTGTTGAAATACAAATCGAAATATAGTAAGGTTTAAGTACTGCCGAAATTTTTGAACGTTAGTTTCTACCGTATAGTTTCGAACGAAGGCCCTTCGTCAGAGAGAAACGTGGGCCTTCTCTCGAAACGTTAGAAACTACGTTCAATAATTTCGGCCGTGCTCAAACCTTACTATATTTCGAACTGAAAGTATTTTTGTGAGTTAGTCGGTATTTTTATATACGTGACTTCTAAATACGATTGCCACTAATAAGGGGGTGTCTATATGGAGGCGAGCCAGCCCGCGGGGCTAGCCCACTTTGCCGAGATCGTGCGTATGCTATTGTTTCTTGTTAATTCTCACCTTGTGTTGATGTGAGAGCCGAGCCAGCCCGCCTAGCCGATACCTCGCTTTGTGAGACTGAGATCTTGGTTACCTGGACTGCTTTCCACTCAGGAAAATTTTGTTTGTCTTGTGAGCTCTCGCTCGGAACTAATGACTTGAACATAAAGCCAGGAAATTTTTCCTGCCTGTTCCTATCCTGTTCCTATAGCTCTTCGGCCTCTTCATAGTCGTATATAATTAGGTATTCACTGCGTTGACTCTGAGGACAATTCTACCAAATTGGGAGTAGCTAATAATGTTCATGGGTAAAATGACGTGGGTAAAAGGTCGTGTGCAAAAAGTTTGGGGTAAAATGTCGTGGGTCGTGATTTTTCAAAAATTTGTGGAATAAATTATAGAATGAAATAAATATATTATAATTGAATTGAATAGCTAGCTATTCGGTTGGGGAGTTCGTTCCCGACAAAAGTGGATTCGGCACAAACTTGGCGAAGGCCAAATCTCTCTGGCTATTGCATTAATTGTCAAGAGTAATCGATAATATTAAGTATTGTTACAGTTCAAGACTTCCAGTGTGGGAGATATTCATGTAGAACCAACCGCCTAAGTGAGCTAATTGACTCTGAAACTTGTTTAATCGAAAGCTGATATTTCGAAATATTTCGCAAAATTTACGAAGAATGGTACTAGGTTCTTAATTCTGCCCATGAAGCAAATGTGCGTGAAAATTATTGTAAAGCGTGACTGAATGTCAGAGCAATATAATGTAGACACACACGGCCGAGCCCTGGTGTATCACTCCAGAAAAAGTGTACAGGATTTTGGGGATTTTCAAAATCCCGTGGGATTCTTTGGGGAATTTTTAGAATTTTTTTTGAGATTTTTGGCGATTATCTGAGATTATTTGAGATTTTTGGTGATATTCTAAGATTTTTTGAGAATTTTGCGGATTTTTTGAGATTTTCGGAATTTTAAAGGTGTACGAGATTTTTTCGCTTCCCCGGACTTATTTAAATGCAATCACCACACGCAGATAAACTTGCCTGCGCCGCAGAAGTCCAAAACCCAGTTTTATCAGTGATAAAACCGGGTTTTGGACGTCTGCGGAGGTTGAAAGTTAATCAAAATACCATTCTCGGTAAATTTCGTGTTGTTGTAAGCTATAGTTTTCGAAATATTAGTAAATTATAAGTCCGAGGAAATGCCGTGTGCGTTTACAATACGTTGACGTTCTGTCATACGCTTTACAAAAATTTTCACGTACATTTGTTTGCATGGGCAGATACTATTTTTCGTAAATTTTGTGAAGTTCTAAGCGAAATGTTTCGAAATATCAGCTTTCGATTAGGCAGGAGTGATGACAGGGTCTATGTCAGACGGATGGCAGGGGAGGAATTTAACGAAAAATGTGTCCCGCCACCTGTGAAATATGGGGGTGATAGGATCATGGTGTGCGAATGCATTAGTGCAAGAGGTGTTGGCTTTCTTAGTTAACAACGTATAGAAGGAAGGCAGAAAAAAGAAGGTTACCTATCGTTATCCTTGAAAATGTGCTCATCCCAACCACTCACATGCTGGCAATCCCTAGTTAATGGATATTTCAGCAGGACAATGAACATGCCACACATGCATCCAAGCCAGTTAGAGAACGGTTTAATAAAGAGAAAATCATCGTTATGGATTGGCCTGCACAGTCATCTGATCTCAATCCAATTAAGAATTTTAAGACCATATATGGCCCAAGCGCAAAATCCCGCAAATCTTAAAGAACTATGGACTGCTGTAAACACTACTTGGGAGGGATTCCCATTAGCTAGACTAACTACTTTAATAGCCAGCATCGCCAGCAGGTGTGCAGCTGTATTACTACTAAGTATTAAAACGTTATTTTCTGGGCTTTTTTGTCTTGTTTTTGCTTTTTTATCATAATACTAGTTTATATTATCATTTCCATATTTCCATGACGTTGAGCAGTTCGTTTTGTGTATTTTCATTATTTTACTATAAGTATGTATTTACATACATAAAATTATATATATATTACCTGATATACAAACAAACGTGCCAGTCCGCTGTGGTAAAATCGTCTGACGTTAGTCAGAGTGAAATATTAATAAAGGGAATTCAGGGTTCAGAGGGTTTAGTAACAAAATTCTGACGATTACAGACTTACAGTACCCACGAAACTAAACTACACACTACAGAAAATCCAGCATGACTATAGGAAACAGATGTCTTTACTCGTCCTTTTTATTAATTAAGATTTCCATATAGAACGAACAAGGTAATCCATATAATTATTTAATATATACGCGTAATCTTAACCATTTCTTTTTCTTTTTTTACAGTTTACCTTAACAACCAAAATGAGCAACTTTGAAAGTCGAAAAGATATTCTTGTGGAGCAACTCAAACTGTCGCCACTTTCGGAAGAAGGGGGATTCTTTTTGGAAACATACCGATCAAACATAAACATGCAGACTGGAGCGGACGGAGAATCAAGAAATTTGACTACAATAATTTATTATCTGATGTCTGCAGACAACGGAGGACGAAATTATATTCATAGCAATAAAAGTGATATTGTGCACTTCTTTCAAGGTGGTTGGCCAGTGCAGTACATCACTGTTTCACCTGACGGAGAATATGAAGAGTTTGTTCTTGGGCCAGATGTACGTAATGGGGAGGTAATGCAGTTAACCGTGAAGGGCAATTACTTGAAAGCTGCTCGATTAATGACAGAGAGGACAGGGCATGAAACATTTCCTGGGGAAACTCCATTTACCCTTATTTCCGAAGTCGTCGCTCCAGGCTTTGAATACCAAGATCGCCACGTTTTTTCCAAGAATGAAATAAAAGACCTCTACCCTGATTTGTGGACAAAACTGCAAGATTTCACTACCCCAGAAAACATATAAATTGCAGTAAAACACTCTGTTATTACGCTTAAACGTTTTAAAGTAAATGTAGCCGCATGTTTTATAGATTATCTTTTTATACTTATTTGCTATACTTATTTTGTCAGTAGTAATACCCCCCCATCGGGCGGCGGAAGTAATTAGTATGCAAACGGTGTGTAGCCCCTCATCTCATTAGTATTCATTTTATAGCGTCGCGTTACGTCACTAAGTTCTAACCCTAGTCCCGGCACCCCCGTACCCCCGCTTTTAGCCAACCCTCCGGGATTTTTACTACGTCATTCATTCTCATGCTCCTTCAGGACCCCCTAGCCCTAACTTTCCCCCTAGCCCTAGCTTTCATTCAACCCCCCGGTTTTCACTACGTCATACCGACTTATTATTTATTCATTCTCAGACTCCTTTGGGACGTAGTAACCCTAACTTTCCCCCTAACCCTAGATGTTACTTAACCCCCGTCATTCCCGATTGGTCTCCGACTGATTTCCGAAGTTACGTCATTATCAAAAGACGCTAGACTTATTTCTTTATAACTAATAGAAACCAACTTTCATTTAAACCCTTAACCCTACTTATAGCCAACACTTGTGGGACACGTAAACGCACGGAGCATGCGTACAGTAAACTTTAACAAAATAGACGTTCTTCACAAGGAACTAAAGAGAAATTGATAGAGGCACTTTATATTTTTTATCTGAAACCTTGTCTGGAGGATTATAGAGAGTTCTGAACAGCGTAAGTGTCTGAATTGGCAGAGAGAACTGCTCTGGTCAAACCTGAATATTATTTGAATAATATGGAGACTTTGAATATTATATTAGTCAGAACCTAAATGACCAAACAGTCTTATACACGTTTGGTGGCAATAAGTGTTAACAATTTTAGAGAGTTATCGTTTACTTTGGCCTAGTTTGTAGAGGAACGAAACAGAAATGGATAGAGGCACTTTATATTTTTTGTCTTAAACTTGGTTTGGAGGAATATAGCGGGTTTTTGGTTAAGTAATCCGAGTGTTATTTTCGAAGAGATGAATGTTGACAGTTTTGGTCGAATTATTGCCTATCTAACCTTAGTCTATAACCTACTAGTGATTCCTTGGATGAAGAAACAGTTCGAGAAGTCGTAAGAAGACACAAATCAATTCGAAGAGCAAAGACTTGTCCATATATAACTGAGATGCATCATGGTTACTAGGCTTTCTCTTTATAAGTGAGGAAATTGTAGGAAGATAGAATGAAGAATCACTTCGAGAAATCGTGAAAAGAACGATTTTAAGTGTCGATATATAAAGGCAAAGCAGTTTATTACTTTGAAAGCGTTGCTACGCTTTCTGTTACTAAGTGTGATATTTGCATATTTATCCTCAGTGCACGTGCAGGAGACAAAAGAAAAAACTCATTAGGGGTCATTAAGAGGATTAAGCGCTTAGGCAAGTCTAGGCGATGTCATTAGCAGTGTTACCATAGCGTCCTTCATTCGTCTCAGGCTCCTTTGGGACCCTCTACTATTACTCAGACCCCCGTGTAATACGTCATAACCGATAGCTCTCCGATTAATTCCCGAAGTTCCAAATGTTTGACAAACGGTGTCTTTCATGTGTGGGGTCTCTGGAGTATACACCTCCTATTTTAAGTCTTTAGGCATTATGAGAATATTTCGTTTGTATTCTTTCAATGACTTGGTGGCTCTTAAAAGCTTGTAATTTTTAAAATGTGATTTGTTTAAAGAAACATGTTTTTATAATAAGACTAAATAACGAAATAAAGTTTCAAAAATATATAATTTCATATTTACCATCACACAAAGCTCCTAATATTTACAAACAACGCAAAAGTTAAAATCCATAAGTATCGGAATTATTTACAATCACTCGCTATCTATTACGGTTGTATATCCAATATATGTTAAATATCTCACAGTGTACATAAAAATCCATTACCTGTCAGTAGGACAAAGTGAATAAATCAAAATTGATTACTAATACTTAGATTGAGGAGATGTCTTTGGGAGTCCAAAACCGTTGTGTGAACACGGAACGGTTTGCCGTACTCGTAAGTCAAACGAGAAGTCGCGCGAGTATGAGGAATCGAATCGAGAAACTGTAAGAACGTAAGATACAGACGAAATATTATTTGTCTATGGAATGGTTGAGTGCAATGTTGCCATATTTGTATAAGTCCATGTACACTAATGATGTTAATGGCTCATTAGCAATTTAAACAAAAGAACGAGTCTGGGCGAGTCTGAGCGACGTCAGAGCTTAGACAAAGAAATCCTAATTAATATGCTTATTCACGGCGTCGGTTTTCTCGGCGTATCATTTGCTTACTATTTGCTGTTGGAGTAAGACCGCAGAGATGGAGGGTTTATATGAAAAATTGTTTTCAATGTTCGAAGATATTTACAATGAAACTTTGTGGGAAGAATATTCGAAGCTTTGTCGTGAAAAGTGCAATGGTTGTAGGACTAACCATCCTAGTCAGAAGCAACATAGTTGCCTAACAGATGATGAGCAACGGAGATGGTGCTATGAAGAGACCAGGACAAACGTCGACGAACGAATCTGGATAGAGTTCAACGAAGCGGGAGAGGCGTTGAAATTACAAAATCAAAGAGACTCTCAAAAAACTTCAGAGACAATGGTCGAGTCGAAGGAAATTGACGACTCGCCAAATATTCTTTCTATATCTGTTCTGTTTAGCTGTCCATTAAAGTATCTGTACGAAGTAAAAGACACAGGTGTAAAATTTACGAGTACGATAAAGAATCCTCGGGAGGCTTACGAGGAGTATCTTCTTGAAAAGTCTAGAAACTTAACGACGAAAAGCAATCTGAACTAATGCTATATGTGTTGTGAGAACATTATCGAGTTAATCCAGAGCTAAATTATGTTTTAAGTTAAAAAAATTACTTGAACTATATAGTGTGTAAGAAAGATGTGTAATTTTATCTGAAGAAAAATTCATAAAGACATACGAGCAACATTATAGTTCTTTGTAGTTTATAACAAATTACAGTGTGCAAATTGACAGCTAATTATTTACATAAACTGTCCTGCGTTTACGATTTCTTCTAGCGCACCCACTTCTTAGAGATATCGTTTGTTTCTCTGTTGTCAAAGCACTGCTCGCTCTTTATGGGGAATTTTGATATTTTCCGGGTTTTTTTGCGTTGTTTATTATTTACGGACTCCCCATGCTGCTCTCTTAGATAATTATTGAAGTTTGTTGCCATTTCCTCTTGTCTCTTTATAATGCTTTTCAAAGTTTTCTCCATATTTAGTTCTGTGCTGTCTGCGATAGGTTCTTTACTCTGTAAAGGAACACATATTCCACTTTTACTCCATTTTAGCCATTTAGCGCGTTCTTTGATATCCATGTGATGTACTTGGTCAAGATGATTTGCTAGCCTTGCAAGATTAGTGCTTCCGCACCCGAAGACAGGACAGTTTCTACGTGTGCGACCCATGTTTAGTTGTTTACTCGAGCAATAACAGAAAGCATTTGACATTTTTGGCATGTTAGATGCTTTTATTAGGCCCTTCTAGGCCTTATTTGGCCTATTTTGGCCCGTTTAGGCCTTTTTGGCCCGTTCAAAGATACCCCCATCATCCCTGGGGCACCCCCCCCAAAAGATACTACCAATACCCCTAGGGTGCCCCCAAAGATATCCCCATCACCCCTGGTAACTTATACATTTAACCTGTACCAAAGGAATATCAGAAAGACATATACATTATTTGTAAATACTTTATTGAACTTCAGCATAGTACAGAAGATAATGTGTCAACGATTCACCAGTAACTTTAATTCTTATAATTGGTGTCATTCCAATACTATGGCGTTTAGATTGATTGTAGGAGTACACTAGTTTTTTGTAATACTGGTTTCTTTCGTTTGATGAAATCTAAACATATATTCAAAATGCACTGTCCTGTATAGCCTTTAATAAACCATTATCAGTATGTTTCAATGTCGCTTTTCTCAGGTATTCAGCACTTATTTTCATACCCGGGGTTGATATACATAATGTGTATCAGTCGGAAATATCCCTGATCTTACTCGGATTTCATCGGGACATGTCGGCGTGAGATCGACAAACAGGTAAGAATACGGGTCTTTGGTTGCCATCTGGTAGGCTTGCTGGAAAAACTTTGTGTTGTCGGGATACAACTGTTTGGCTAGATGAGTTACTTGACTTGCATCACGAACATTTTTTGTTAGGACAAAGTAACTAGCGTTGAGAGAGATGGTACGATGGTCTTTGCTTTGATGAAATAAGTTTTGCACAATATAAATCACGCTGAGATTACCATGGTGCGATTTCTTCGTGAACAGCTTGGCAATAATCGTATCTTTTTCTCCCATCATGTCATCAATGATAAATAGATTTCTTATTTGGGGATTAATACTATCCAATATAGATTCGGATAAATCTTGCACAAACTGAATCCCAGGAATAAGAAGTTCCATTTTAGCAAACGTGTCTTGGTACTCAGAATAAAAATAAATTATATTTTCTGGGACAGGGTCGATCATGATTTGGGCGTTGGCTAACAATTCCTTGACAAAGGTTGTCTTCCCAGTCTTGGTCCCCCCAGAGACCAAGAGCCCAAAGGGATGTGTTAATTGTATGGAGTATGTCTTTTTGTTGTCTTGGTAATTCGATGCGGTTCCATCAAATGGCGAATGCTTAAATGTAGAATCAGTAGACATCGTTTGAATTGGCCGATCTCCCCCATGCAGGACCTTTATGTGGCGTTGTAAATTAAATTGTCTTGAAAAGCTCTTTCCGCAAATATTACAAGCGCTAGGCATGTTCACACAACAACTCTCAAATTACTTGTGAAAATGTCCGGGAGAAAAGTACGATTATATCCTTGAGTTTCTTCTCTAATGCATGTGGGATATCAAAACGAACCAACTCGCAGCTGAACGTCACTTGGACGTTACTTAGACGCCGCCTCTAAATGAATAACTCATGAGTTACTCATGAATAAATGAGTTACTCATGAGTAAATGAGCAACTCACGAGTTACTCATGAGTAAATGAGTAACTCGTGAGTTGCTCATGAGTAAATGAGTAACTCGTGAGTTGCTCATGAGTAAATGAGCAACTCGTGAGTTACTCATGAGTAAATGAGTAACTCGTGAGTTACTCATGAGTAAATGAGTAACTCACGTGGAAAAGTCTTTGCTCTTCGCTTTTCGAATTGATTTGTGTCTTCTTACGACTTCTCGAACTGTTTCTTCATCCAAGGAATCACTAGTAGGTTAGATAGGCAATAATTCGACCAAAACTGTCAACACTCATCTCTTCGAAAATAACACTCGGATTACTTAACCAAAAACCCACTAGTGATTCCTTGGATGAAGAAACAGCTCGAGAAGTCGTAAGAAGACACAAATCAATTCGAAAAGCGAAGAGCAAAGACTTGTCCACGTGAGTTACTCATTTACTCATGAGTAACTCGTGAGTTACTCATTTACTCATGAGTAACTCGTGAGTTGCTCATTTACTCATGAGTAACTCACGAGTTACTCATTTACTCATGAGTAACTCACGAGTTACTCATTTACTCATGAGTAACTCGTGAGTTACTCATTTACTCATGAGTAACTCACGAGTTACTCATTTACTCATGAGTAACTCACGAGTTGCTCATTTACTCATGAGTAACTCATTTATTCATGAGTAACTCATGAGTTATTCATTTAGAGGCGGCGTCTAAGTAACGTCCAAGTGACGTTCAGCTGCGAGTTGGTTCGTTTTGATATCCCACATGCATTAGAGAAGAAACTCAAGGATATAATCGTACTTTTCTCCCGGACATTTTCACAAGTAATTTGAGAGTTGTTGTGTGAACATGCCTAGCGCTTGTAATATTTGCGGAAAGAGCTTTTCAAGACAATTTAATTTACAACGCCACATAAAGGTCCTGCATGGGGGAGATCGGCCAATTCAAACGATGTCTACTGATTCTACATTTAAGCATTCGCCATTTGATGGAACCGCATCGAATTACCAAGACAACAAAAAGACATACTCCATACAATTAACACATCCCTTTGGGCTCTTGGTCTCTGGGGGGACCAAGACTGGGAAGACAACCTTTGTCAAGGAATTGTTAGCCAACGCCCAAATCATGATCGACCCTGTCCCAGAAAATATAATTTATTTTTATTCTGAGTACCAAGACACGTTTGCTAAAATGGAACTTCTTATTCCTGGGATTCAGTTTGTGCAAGATTTATCCGAATCTATATTGGATAGTATTAATCCCCAAATAAGAAATCTATTTATCATTGATGACATGATGGGAGAAAAAGATACGATTATTGCCAAGCTGTTCACGAAGAAATCGCACCATGGTAATCTCAGCGTGATTTATATTGTGCAAAACTTATTTCATCAAAGCAAAGACCATCGTACCATCTCTCTCAACGCTAGTTACTTTGTCCTAACAAAAAATGTTCGTGATGCAAGTCAAGTAACTCATCTAGCCAAACAGTTGTATCCCGACAACACAAAGTTTTTCCAGCAAGCCTACCAGATGGCAACCAAAGACCCGTATTCTTACCTGTTTGTCGATCTCACGCCGACATGTCCCGATGAAATCCGAGTAAGATCAGGGATATTTCCGACTGATACACATTATGTATATCAACCCCGGGTATGAAAATAAGTGCTGAACACCTGAGAAAAGCGACATTGAAACATACTGATAATGGTTTATTAAAGGCTATACAGGACTGTGCATTTTGAATATATGTTTAGATTTCATCAAACGAAAGAAACCAGTATTACAAAAAACTAGTGTACTCCTACAATCAATCTAAACGCCATAGTATTGGAATGACACCAATTATAAGAATTAAAGTTACTGGTGAATCGTTGACACATTATCTTCTGTACTATGCTGAAGTTCAATAAAGTATTTACAAATAATGTATATGTCTTTCTGATATTCCTTTGGTACAGGTTAAATGTATAAGTTACCAGGGGTGATGGGGATATCTTTGGGGGCACCCTAGGGGTATTGGTAGTATCTTTTTGGGGGGGTGTGCCCCAGGGATGATGGGGGTATCTTTGAACGGGCCAAAAAGGCCTAAACGGGCCAAAATAGGCCAAATAAGGCCTAAAAGGGCCTAATAAAAGCATCTAACATGCCAAAAATGTCAAATGCTTTCTGTTATTGCTCGAGTAAACAACTAAACATGGGTCGCACACGTAGAAACTGTCCTGTCTTCGGGTGCGGAAGCACTAATCTTGCAAGGCTAGCAAATCATCTTGACCAAGTACATCACATGGATATCAAAGAACGCGCTAAATGGCTAAAATGGAGTAACAGTGGAATATGTGTTCCTTTACAGAGTAAAGAACCTATCGCAGACAGCACAGAACTAAATATGGAGAAAACTTTGAAAAGCATTATAAAGAGACAAGAGGAAATGGCAACAAACTTCAATAATTATCTAAGAGAGCAGCATGGGGAGTCCGTAAATAATAAACAACGCAAAAAAACCCCGGAAAATATCAAAATTCCCCATAAAGAGCGAGCAGTGCTTTGACAACAGAGAAACAAACGATATCTCTAAGAAGTGGGTGCGCTAGAAGAAATCGTAAACGCAGGACAGTTTATGTAAATAATTAGCTGTCAATTTGCACACTGTAATTTGTTATAAACTACAAAGAACTATAATGTTGCTCGTATGTCTTTATGAATTTTTCTTCAGATAAAATTGCACATCTTTCTTACACACTATATAGTTCAAGTAATTTTTTTAACTTAAAACATAATTTAGCTCTGGATTAACTCGATAATGTTCTCACAACACATATAGCATTAGTTCAGATTGCTTTTCGTCGTTAAGTTTCTAGACTTTTCAAGAAGATACTCCTCGTAAGCCTCCCGAGGATTCTTTATCGTACTCGTAAATTTTACACCTGTGTCTTTTACTTCGTACAGATACTTTAATGGACAGCTAAACAGAACAGATATAGAAAGAATATTTGGCGAGTCGTCAATTTCCTTCGACTCGACCATTGTCTCTGAAGTTTTTTGAGAGTCTCTTTGATTTTGTAATTTCAACGCCTCTCCCGCTTCGTTGAACTCTATCCAGATTCGTTCGTCGACGTTTGTCCTGGTCTCTTCATAGCACCATCTCCGTTGCTCATCATCTGTTAGGCAACTATGTTGCTTCTGACTAGGATGGTTAATCCTACAACCATTGCACTTTTCACGACAAAGCTTCGAATATTCTTCCCACAAAGTTTCATTGTAAATATCTTCGAACATTGAAAACAATTTTTCATATAAACCCTCCATCTCTGCGGTCTTACTCCAACAGCAAATAGTAAGCAAATGATACGCCGAGAAAACCGACGCCGTGAATAAGCATATTAATTAGGATTTCTTTGTCTAAGCTCTGACGTCGCTCAGACTCGCCCAGACTCGTTCTTTTGTTTAAATTGCTAATGAGCCATTAACATCATTAGTGTACATGGACTTATACAAATATGGCAACATTGCACTCAACCATTCCATAGACAAATAATATTTCGTCTGTATCTTACGTTCTTACAGTTTCTCGATTCGATTCCTCATACTCGCGCGACTTCTCGTTTGACTTACGAGTACGGCAAACCGTTCCGTGTTCACACAACGGTTTTGGACTCCCAAAGACATCTCCTCAATCTAAGTATTAGTAATCAATTTTGATTTATTCACTTTGTCCTACTGACAGGTAATGGATTTTTATGTACACTGTGAGATATTTAACATATATTGGATATACAACCGTAATAGATAGCGAGTGATTGTAAATAATTCCGATACTTATGGATTTTAACTTTTGCGTTGTTTGTAAATATTAGGAGCTTTGTGTGATGGTAAATATGAAATTATATATTTTTGAAACTTTATTTCGTTATTTAGTCTTATTATAAAAACATGTTTCTTTAAACAAATCACATTTTAAAAATTACAAGCTTTTAAGAGCCACCAAGTCATTGAAAGAATACAAACGAAATATTCTCATAATGCCTAAAGACTTAAAATAGGAGGTGTATACTCCAGAGACCCCACACATGAAAGACACCGTTTGTCAAACATTTGGAACTTCGGGAATTAATCGGAGAGCTATCGGTTATGACGTATTACACGGGGGTCTGAGTAATAGTAGAGGGTCCCAAAGGAGCCTGAGACGAATGAAGGACGCTATGGTAACACTGCTAATGACATCGCCTAGACTTGCCTAAGCGCTTAATCCTCTTAATGACCCCTAATGAGTTTTTTCTTTTGTCTCCTGCACGTGCACTGAGGATAAATATGCAAATATCACACTTAGTAACAGAAAGCGTAGCAACGCTTTCAAAGTAATAAACTGTTTTGCCTTTATATATCGACACTTAAAATCGTTCTTTTCACGATTTCTCGAAGTGATTCTTCATTCTATCTTCCTACAATTTCCTCACTTATAAAGAGAAGCCTAGTAACCATGATGTATCTCAGTTATATATGGACAAGTCTTCGCTCTTCGCTTTTCGAATTGATTTGTGTCTTCTTATGACTTCTCGAACTGTTTCTTCATCGAAGGAATCACTAGTAGGCTATAGACTAAGGTTAGATAGGCAATAATTCGACCAAAACTGTCAACATTCATCTCTTCGAAAATAACACTCGGATTACTTAACCAAAAACCCGCTATATTCCTCCAAACCAAGTTTAAGACAAAAAATATAAAGTGCCTCTATCCATTTCTGTTTCGTTCCTCTACAAACTAGGCCAAAGTAAACGATAACTCTCTAAAATTGTTAACACTTATTGCCACCAAACGTGTATAAGACTGTTTGGTCATTTAGGTTCTGACTAATATAATATTCAAAGTCTCCATATTATTCAAATAATATTCAGGTTTGACCAGAGCAGTTCTCTCTGCCAATTCAGACACCTACGCTGTTCAGAACTCTCTATAATCCTCCAGACAAGGTTTCAGATAAAAAATATAAAGTGCCTCTATCAATTTCTCTTTAGTTCCTTGTGAAGAACGTCTATTTTGTTAAAGTTTACTGTACGCATGCTCCGTGCGTTTACGTGTCCCACAAGTGTTGGCTATAAGTAGGGTTAAGGGTTTAAATGAAAGTTGGTTTCTATTAGTTATAAAGAAATAAGTCTAGCGTCTTTTGATAATGACGTAACTTCGGAAATCAGTCGGAGACCAATCGGGAATGACGGGGGGTTAAGTAACATCTAGGGTCAGGGGGGAAAGTTAGGGTTACTACGTCCCAAAGGAGTCTGAGAATGAATAAATAATAAGTCGGTATGACGTAGTGAAAACCGGGGGGTTGAATGAAAGCGGCTACACACCGTTTGCATACTAATTACTTCCGCCGCCCGATGGGGGGGGGGGGTATTACTACTTTTGTCATACTGAGTTAGCGAGACGGCGATAACTATGATAAATGTTATTAGGCATTCTTATTTTTATATTTAAATATATGCCAGCACCAAACTTTTTATTAGATTACCTTCTTTTAATATCCATTCTCTAAAATTAAACGTGTGAGTTTGTATGCCAAGCAAACATGAAAATGCAAAAGACGTAAACAAAGCGCAACTTCACGAACGAAGTCCACGGCTTTGATATATACGTTAGTGGCCATCTTGTATATTTGTAGCGTTTATAGTAATAACTAGAAATATATTAACACAACAACCCCTCGCCCTCTTTCACATGAATTTTTGTGAAAATCCGTTGCATATTACTTTGATTTATAGGAAAACACCTTCGCGCTATTTTTCATTGGGAGTCTGGAAATAGCCGTTGGAACAATTCAAAATATAGTGTTAAACCTTTAATTAAAGTATAATATTTGAAATAAAAAAGTTGTTTAACTCTAATTTTAAAAGAAAAAGGTAATAAATAACAAAGAAAATTTTCAAGACAATATTCAGAAAACAAATTGAGATGGAGAAAAACGCAGGTTGCGACCAAGGTTTGAACTCGACCATTTTGCATGCAAACTGACGATCTTACCACCGGGCTACTGAAGAAAACGTCATAATATAAGCAAAATATTAGGGTTATATATATTTTCTTTGCATGTTTATACAAAGAATATTGCCAGAGCATCTAAAAATATTTGCATTTTTCAAAGGCATTGGCCATTGGCATTTCAAACTCATTTATAAAATGGCAAAACTGCAAAAACAAGTTTTGTCTCAAAACTGTTAATGGAAAAACTGTTTTCATGCAGTCTTTACATCTGTAATATTTCAACATGCAGCATTTATATGTTTAACAGACGAAAAATTGCTCCTTCGCCGATTTTTATGCCAAATTACAAACAAGCTACGGTAAGTTTTACCATACTGTAGAATTGGTTTTACCATATATAAGAAAAATATTTAAAAGGAGAAATATATAAGACGCCAGCCAGCCGACGGGCGAGCGAAAACATAACGACACACGAAATCGAAAACAAAATTACTGTAACAGTGACAGGATATATTAAAAACAGAGAAACTCGAACAGCATTGCTACTAAATATTCGTGATTAATTTAATACCGTATTAAGCTTAACCATTTCAGCCTTTTTCTTCGTTGGTTATTTCGCTAGTGCTTTTTCCTCCTTTCGAGTTTCGGTGTGGCGGGTTTTCTTCTACTAAGGATGTTGTTCAGTTCTGCTTTATACCTAAATGTTGATTTGCTTCTGCCCTTTTGAAGGGTATACGTATAAAAAAAAAGGCTTCTCTGAAGTCTTTTTGTCAAGAACAAAGTTATGTTGTTGATGTTTTTTTCTCAGGAATAGATTTTATTGTTCCCAGTCCTTACTGCGCAAGTGAACGTACCATGCATAGAAATAAATATTCAGATCACAGAAATCTGTACGATATCACGCTTGTCCACACGTGTAAAATAACTCCACGCGTGTCGAGATTAGCACCCTCACCCGGCTCCGGCCTTCGGCCCTACGCCCGGGCTCGGGAATAATCGGATTCGGCAGCAGAACTGCAGTTATCTTCAGGTGTTGATATACTGAGATATGTATACGACGTAGTTCCTTCCTTGGGAGAGCTGCCACGCAATATTGTATTATATACGATTGCGCTTTAAGCCCGTTCTCCACTAGGCGAATTTGTACGCGCGAATCAAATCGAAATACCCGTTCATGCAATGTAATTGGTTGGTGCTGCTAATTTTCGCGCCAATTTTCTTACTTACTTGCCAATCATATTGCCGGAGAGGTTGTTTTAAGCAACGGGAATTCCATTTATAAGTAATAGCATAAAAAGAGGTCGGTCCTTTAGTAAAATTTGGCTGGCTCCATACAGTTTCTTGAAAAATGGAAAATACAAGTTTGAGAAAAAAACAAGTGCATAAACAATTCGGGAAAAGAATAGAACTAAATGTTATGCATAGTTTAACATTCTGACAATCAAAAACTGTTACCAAATAAATAGCAACAGTTGTTGTTGTTGTTGTTGTTGTTGTTGTTGTTGTTTTTGTTGTTGTTGTTGTTGTTGTTGTTGTTGTTATTTTCAAAATGCTGCCAATTACCTTTCAAACTGATTTACTTCGAAAAAATCTTTGGTGACCCCCAATTTCTTTTTCGTTAAAACTTTTCTTGAAGTATGAGTAATCAATAGGCCGATTTAAAAAAAAATTCTGTAGAAGGAATAGCTTTTCCCCGAAAAAATCATGTTTGTTAATTTTTAAAAAAAAATTTGATGTGCAGATTTTCTTAAAAATCGGCCTATTGATTATTCATACTTCAAGAAAAGTTTTAATAAAAAGAAAATTGGGGGTCACCAAAGTTTTTTTCGAATTAAATTAGTCTGAAGGGTAATTGGCAGCTATTTTAAAACGTCATTGTTGCCATAGAACAACTGTTGCTATTCATTTGGTAACAGTTTTTGATTGTCAGAATGTTTATCTATGCATAACATTTAGTTTTATTCTTTTTCCGAATTGTTTATGCACGTGTTTTGGACTCCCAAACTTGTATTTTCCATTTTTCTAGAAACGGTAATAGCTAACGCACCTCTTTTTATGCTATTCCTTTGTAATATCATATTTGCGGGAATTTCATTTGTTTGCGGGAATTTCTTTTGTTGTCGCCTCCGTCGACGTCAAACCGGGTATGATTAGTTCTAATAAGACCTGGTTTGACATCAACGGAGGTAGGATTAGAAAAAATGAATATAATGAGGTATTTTAGCTGTTAATGGACCTGTGAGAACAAAAGAAATCCCCGCAAACATGATATTATATGAAATAAGTGCTGATGACGAAGAAACTTCACGATTCCACAAAGCTGGAAAACAGACTAATATAGAATCTAAGAATTCAATTCTAGGTCTTGTTAAACAGTTGTGCTCTTGACATAACGATTTTAATTTTTTAACAATATCTCGTGTTGTTTCAGTGAAAACTAAATCAGTATCCATCTTCTGTAGTTTACGGCTTTTTCCAACCCCCTGGGACAGAATTACTTATTCAGAATCAGTGCAACGGGTTAGCCTAACCTTGATTATCAAGATTGCTTTTGCCAATCAACTACAGGGTTGGGAACATGATCTAAAGCCGCAATGCGTCGTATATATTCCACTGGCACTGGCACGAATTTTTTGACCCCTGGCCAGAGGGAATGTCCTATCCAGTTTAAACAGAGATCAGTGCTTTTAGTCAATAAAATTTGTGTAAATGCACTAATTTCAGTTTTGAATTATACCTCCCAAACCTTGAGCATAGTTTTGTTCCACGTAGTGACACAGAACGCAAGATTTCTATAAAAACCATTTTGGTAGCAAGTTGTCACTATAGTCAGATTTATAAGTCGTCGCTTTATCTTACCGCGTCATTTGCACCAGATTTGGACGCAAGTCTGTTCCCCAGATTGCTACAGCAGTAATTCCAGAGATGTCATGTCATCTGCGACTTTTCCTTATATCTGCAGGTTTTCTCTGGAATGTTACCACTGAACCTCGTCCAAAGCAAATATTGCGTGGAGGTCTAAATACCGAAGAGATACAACCATCAAAATTCATGGCAAAGAAAGCACAATACTGTGTTTTTTACAATAAATATACCTCATAACTGATACCTTGCCAAGGAAGTTGAATAGCAAGGGGTAAATCCAACATTATTTATTATTTTATACACACAGCGTTCGGCGTTTAGCGCAGATCGCGTTACGTTGCGCAGCCGTAAACACAACGACATAGCAATTGTATTTCCGCATGTTTCTGCTGTACAAGCTGTCATAAGTTAAACTCAGGGAAAACTCTGAGCGGGACTCGAACCCACAACCTTCCGAATGGCACTGGAACTCAGATGGTAGGCTAAGGTTGTTTTCGATATTTATACGCCTGGGAACTAGTCAATCCATACGTGTGTCACAAGTGCTTGTTGGGCTACAAGTTGCATTGTGTCAGTTATTTTCACTTTTTCAGTAAATGTTTTTTGTACGTTATTAGTGTTTTCAGCTTGAGATGGTAAAGTTTTTCGTATGTTTTTGTTGTGCAAGCTGTTGTAAGTTAAACTCAGAGAAAACTCTGAGTTTCAGACGGGATACGAACCCACAACCTTCCAAATGGCAGCCGGACGCTCTCACATACAGCAGAAACATACGAAAAAATATACATGTATAGTGCATGTGGTACGTTTGCGAGCTTGGTGCAACCTAACAGACGTTTGTTGGACGTTCGTCAAGCACAATTACTCTTTATCGAGTAATTGAGCTCGACGAACGTCCAACAAACGTCTGTTACATTACACCAAGCTCGCAAACATGCACTACATGCATCTACACGTATAACTTAATACCATATCACTTTAACAACATCTCATATACAAACCCTACCACTTAGGAGCACATCTGACTATGAATTTGCAACTTTAGCTCGCCATTTGAGCCTCAGTGGCTCAATGGATAGATTGTCTAATCGGTCATTAGATAGCCTGCGGGGTTTGAGGTCGGAAAAAGCGGGGAGGGCGAAAATGCGGGCGAGGGTGAAAAAGCGGGCGCGGGCGAAAAAGCGGGCGAAAGAGAAGTGGCGGAGAGGGGAAAAACTGCCTGCCGCAAAACTAGTGGTTTTTGAATTATTCGTCCACTGGTTAACGGAAAATACTGATTGGTTAGTATTTTAAGAGTTGTCCATAGCTATCAATCAAACAATATCGAGCCATCCTCTATTCGTCTCGTCAACATGGCCTCCGTGAACGAGTGTGTGGTTAAAGATTAGGAAACTTTGAATATTTTGAGAAATTCTCAGCGAGGAATTATTCTGAAAGAGCAACAAGCTGCTGCTTTTCTTTTAGGAAAAGACGTTCTCGCAGTCTTACCGACGGCGAATGGTTTTGGAAAGAGCTTGATTTTTACAATATTCGTCCTCGTAAGGCAAGAGATGCTCAAACGATTGGAGAAAGACGCAGCTACATGTATTCTGGTCATCACTCCTCTCACCGGCATAACTTCGGACCAGATAGCAGAGATGCAGTCAATGGGTTTCAATGCCGAGGTTATACAATCTCCTCTACAGGTGGTTACTGTAGTGCAGAAAGAGCCACAGCCAGGACATTTCTCGAAGCCTTTGAATATACTAGGTTGTCATGCTCAGGCCATCAAGTCCAAAGGTTCGAACCCTGTCTGCAGGGGCTCAGAAATCTTTTTTGAGTAATTGAGCTTGACGAACGGCCTGTTAGTGTATTGTATGTTGCTTGAAGCTTTGCACGGCGATAATATATCTTAAATAAAATGTTTGTTGGTTTACACCATATTGTTTTTAAATGTTTGGCGTAAGCAAACTTTGTCAGCAGTTCTATTCTCTCTGCAATGAATAAAGACCCAACATGTACACGGGCCCAAAGCTCAGTAAGCGTTAAGAAATATTGTTAAGCATTATAAATATAAAGAAGACGACTGGGTCAGGCGTTCACTCGGGCTACTGGCAAAGTAGAGATGTCAGCGCCAGGGGGGGGGGGGAAACCGGCTGATTGGTCAATTTGAAAACGAAACAGCGCTTGCGCAGAAAGTAAACTGCTGACCTACACTTATGTTTGAGCCGTCAATTCGAAGTAAATAATGGCTGTCGAGAGAGATCGAAACTATGTTTTATGCGTTCGTCGATGGTTTTGCAGGCCACCTTTGCTTAAACAAATACGTCCACATCTTTGAAACGTGCATTTAAAGCTCAAAGCTGACGAAGAGTTTCTTCCATGAGGCTGACGACGACTGGTTACAGTCGATAAGCTTGACGAACTTCCTTCGATATTTTCGCGCGACGTGGCTGATGCATACGCTGTCGATTGAGAGGAAGCCAAAGTTGTCTTGCTTGCCCATCGTGCAATAATTGCTTCTCTTCGAGATTGTTAATTTTGTCTCTTAGTTGTTCACGTTAGCTGATTATCTTTTGCTGAATATTGAAGTACTTGAAGCAGCCGCTGTGGACAGTCTGTTAGCCCTCCTGTGCATGTTGATTCTTCGTCGGCGAACTCTATTTGCGCCCGATAGGAGGTTATAGTGGGAAAGGCAAATAAAAATTTCGCTTTTGTAGCCACATTCTCGAGCTTCATGTGAAGCAGATAAGTGTCTCAGTTTTCCTCCACAAGTTGATCGAGCGCTTCGTAACGTACGTGTACCTAATTCAGTACAATTTCTAGACATGTTTGTATAGTTCGTTCTTAAAAGAACGCTAAACCGCATAAAAATACACTAGAATCTGTTTTAAAAACTCTTCCAACCTTTGGCAAAAAAGGTGGGAAAATGTAGGAAGGCAAAGATACCCTAAGTCGTTTATGACAATGTTTAATATTTTTTATTTGGTGACTGAGAACCGAACTACAGAACCATATAATTAATTTAGTTTAATTGTGATTATGTCAATATATCGTCAGTTAAGTACAGGATAAAACCGTAATTTAAAATGGTTTTTAAAAATATGCCAAAAGTTCCCCTGGTTGGAAACACAACAAAACAAAGACGGCAAGATGTGGGTAAGGAAACTTTGTACAGTTTGAAATGCGTGTTTGAAAAACGATAACAGACCGCTCAACGTATTCCAGTCTATTTTTCATAGGGTTAAAACATATATGTCGATTAAAAAAGTACGTCGAAACCGATTTAGAGACGTAAATTATATAAGATTTGTTAACGAATAAAGAACAATTATATGGCAGAATGATGCTTAGCAACTAAAACGTCGCCTTATTTTTTTCGAGTTAGTACAGCGGGTTGTATAATTCTACCTTGGCTAGATTTGTGAAAAATCGTTGATCGTTAGCTAGGAAAAAAAAGATGGTGATTTTTCTTTACAAGAAATCGTTTTTAATCACGAACAGTCCAATCCTTGATGTTTCTAATTACCAAGGATTTTTTTGTTATATGATTATAGTATCGCCGCTTAATTTAGCCCGAAACGTTATTGTCGAAAATGAAGTTTTTTAACTCGAGATATTGGCGCATGCGCAGCCGTTTTTCCCCCTGTCGTTGTCAGCCACGTCACTGTTAAATAAACTACAAAGTAAGTCAGTCAGTTTCGAAATCTACCAACAACGTGCGAGAAAACCTTGATCAAAAGGCAAAGCTGTACAACTTTTTTTCCAACTCCAAAAGCAAAAGAAGCAAAGAGCTTACGACATGCCTCACGGCCTCACTCCATCATACGGCTAACATCTCACCGGAAGTGTGAATAGTAGCGGAAGTAAAAAGCGCAAAAATGCAAAATCGTGACACCCAAAAAACAAAACAAAAAAACCCGGGCCGAAACCCAGACTCGGCCTACCAGATAGCCCGAGTAATAAGAAATACTGTTTTACTTAATTAACAAGACGCCTGCTTAGGCGTACACTCGGGCTACTGGGTGATTGCAGCAACCTGCTGAACCTTGGCATTCCACAATCCCGCTCCCAGAGCCCACGCCCCCCACCCGGGAAACGAGAGACTCTGGGACAATCATGACAATCATGACAATCATGACAATCATGACAAGAGACAATGGATTATCCCAGGCCCCCTGCCCCCTGGGCGGGGAATGTGGACCCCAGGAACGAGATTGGGCATGCCATATAGCCCATGCACGGAACCAGTACACACAAACATTTGTTTAAATCAAAATGTAATGTAGATCTGTAAAATTTAAAATTACAACAATAGACCTTACTCCAAAATGGCAAACATTTTACAATTCTTTAAGGTGCATATCAAATAGCCCTTATCACCTCGTTTTAAAGTAAAAATTATTTTGAATTTCCCACATGAAAACAAAGTTCATATAATAATAATAATAATAATAATAATTTGTATTTATATTGCGCAATTTCATGTGATGTTCAATGCGCATAACAATGAATAAAATTATAAAATATAAATGTATGATATAGAAAATATAAAATGTATACAAAATGAATAATTGGACTTAGGTTAGAATCAACTAAAAGCCATAGTATAAAGGTAAGTCTTAAGTTTTGATTTAAAATTAGAAAGATCATCTATGTTCCGGATATCAGCGGGAAGATTGTTCCATAGGACAGGGTGCATAAAGTGTTAGCTGATGGCATGACGCACGTAAACAAGTCCGTTTTCCCGAATAACAACGGCGATCTAAATACTTTCAGTGACAAAACATACAGTGCTGAACTCAGGACATTCAAGCGATCATTTTGATATAAAATTTGTTTATATGGAGCAAACAGAAAATATTTAAACATGTTTTGAAACACACGTTTCCAAATCACTGTCAAATGTAATACGACACCTACATGAAATCTAGACATACAAACAGTTCAACATGTTCATATTTTGCATTATTCAGTGATTATTACTGGTGTTTTGTAGTTGTTATTACTCAGTAAATAGTATATACGTTTTTTGATGTACTGTGGCGTTTGTTTCTTGTACCTCTTCAGGTCAACTTGATGTAAACATAGCATGTGTATTCCCGTGGCTTTCGCAACTCGATCGTCCATTCTGTCTTCATGAACTAACCTTCTTTGTGTTTGTTAATATCGATAGTTTGCATATTTGGAAGTCTTAAATAAACGTTTCACTGTGATTCAATGACACAACAACTCCGGTTTCGAAATCGCTTCCAACGAGGCATCTTTCTTATGCTTTACGCTGTTGATGTTCCATGGCAATCCGTGCTCGATTTTGCGAGTTCTTTCTTTTAAACCAGCTTCGCCTTTGGCCAAAGTGTTGGTAGGTTTTCCCAGTAAATTGCTTATATGGTTGATTAGTGATGTGCTTGACACAACCACAGAAAGGAACATGATTGTCGTTCAGTTTCGAAGTGATCGACGTCTCGCCTCCATACATGGGAAGTATTGCGCAATTTTGGCCTTTTGTGGAACCCCCCAAAAAAGAAAAACGCCTAAACCTAGACTCGGCCTACCACAAGTAGCCCGAGTAATAAATAAACAAATATATGTTATTTACCGGCTAGGAGGTCCGTATAGAGAAATATTTCCGAGGTCTCAAAAACTGCCCGAGGCCGCAGGCCGAGGGTCGTTTTTGAGACCGAGGGAAATATTTCTCTATACTGACCAAAACGGTAAATAACATATTTATTTTTTTATTAATCGTACGATTTATAATTTACATAATTAGGTATACGTAAATTAGCATAATTGAATTGCGTAATCGAGGTGACATTCACGTGATATTTAAAAGTCCAAAGTTTATCGTTCGACAGTAAACAACTGCCGACATGCAGTCTGACAGGAAGGCTTGGAACCTCTTTTGTGATAAAAAAACCCAGTCAAAACTTGAAGATCTAGTTACGAAGGGAAGTCAGAATGCAGTCCTAGTGTTTTTAAAGTTTAGTTGATAAAGATGCTTCGTCGTTCTTCTTCGTCGCTTGCTCGGTTCTTGGCTGTTCGTTTGGAAAATCGCTTTCAACACTGGCTGACTGCATGGAAATTGAAAGTGGGTCGTTCGAGTTTGAAGACGAAAATGCTTGTAATAAGCCATTTGTAACTTTTTTCGAAGACATGGCACGATGAGGTTGGCATGTGGAAAATATTTGACTAAAGGGTAAAGACTTGCAGCGGTTTTGTTGAGTATAGTCAGACAACAGAGGAATGCACGACAGTATAATAATAGTATCAAAAGGTTTCAGCTTTTCTGTCTTCTCGTGGTATGTTTTTTTTTTATATATACTTCTATATAGTTTCATTTACTGATTCAAAATACTGTGTTCACAAGTGTATGCATGTTTTGCCTACTGTTTTAAACTGTTTTCATACGTCGTTGAGCAATAATACTTTAAAACTTTATAAATGTCGCTCGCTGAAATTTTGCTTTTTCACAGTTTTCTCGCGTTCTTTTAAAATTCGCTGTTTTCACACGAAGTTGTCAAAGCCATTTGGATAATAAAATTCATTTGCATCCCCGTAGCTCTCTCTTTATTTTTTTGCTAATCGTACAATTTATAATTTACATAATTAACATAATTGAATTAACATAGGTAAATTAACATAATTGAATTAAGTTGCGTAACCGAGATGAATCGTTCGACAGTAAACAACTTCGTCGCTTGCTCATTTTCGGCATCGCCAGAAATCATAACCATCAACTGTAATATTACACTCACACCAGGCCCCTGAGGCGAGTGTTGCGAACTCACTCAATGTAATAAAATGTATAGAAAAAGTCCTTTTATTCCCAATTTTTATCATTTATACACAAAAAGTAAAAAATGTGATCCCCCAGTACAGGAGTAAGGCATGTAAACAGCATCTAGGAGTAACAGTCATTCTTGTATGTTTAAAATTGATCTTACTTTTCTCGATGAGCGCTTTCGTCGCTCTTCTCCTTACAAATTGGGTACTTGCGCTATAAAGTTCCGTCGAGTTACCTAAATCAATTGAACTTTTTTATAAAAGCAAAGCTCGGACGACAAAATTTTACAAACAAAGTTCCAGAGGGGGACAATTCGGTTAAAGTAGGATGCTGGAAAAGTACTTGTTTTACAGGACAGAACTTTAAGTATAAGCTTTAGCCCGAGGGTGACATTGAAGCCTGAGGGACCGTAAAACTCGATGTTAACAGTGCAATGTTTTCTTCGGCAGAAAGAAACATTGACTTTGTTGAACAACACGTGACCATGATTTGACCAATAGGATTTCATTATTGGCAAACGAAAGTATTTGGTACATAACAACAATACTTGAAAACTTTATAAATGTCGCTCGTAAATTTTTCTTTGTCACAGTTTTCCCAGCGTTTCTTTTACATGATGTTGTCAAAACTATTTGGATAATAAAACTCATTTGCATCAACGCAGCTCTCAGTAGCTCTCAGTATACATTTTGGCGTGTTTTTAAACAATAATTTACGAAATGCAAATTTTGTTTTGTTGTTGAAAACGCCAGCGGACCGGTTGCAGGGTCCAGGTAGGAAAATACGGACAGCTCGCTAGCCGATCAGAACACGCGATTTCGTCGGATACCGGAGCGGAAAAAATAAAGCAATTTATTAAACAATATTTCTGGATGACGGAAGATTAGAAAGCCAACCGTGACAAAAACCAACACACATGCGCGGTATATGCTCATATGAGGTAACTCTTCCCCACAGGTTTCTTTTGCGCGAGACGAAAGCAGGCAAAGAAGCCTGCATTCACGGGAGGTGTCTTTACTTCCGACAAAAGAAGCTTCTACATGCATTCATGAGGAAAAGAATCTCTGTAACTCAAGCCATCAAAACCAAGCAATTTAATATTTTTGGGGGGAAAAACCCGAAGAGAACAACAAATAGTACCTTTTTCTGTGGAAACTTGGCTCTCATAGGTCCATTGTATTTGTAGAGCTAATTCATCAAAGATCAATCAGAGGATAAGATAAAATTCGAAGGTATTCGAAGGTATTCGCCCATGTTTATATAGCCTGCTGCAAACACAAGAGTGAGTTGGGAGAATTCAAAAGTTTATGTTAACCCGAGCCTTAGGCGAGAGTTTACAGAACTACTTTCAAATGCTCCCAAACTCGCTCAAGTGTTTGCATCAGGCTATATAAACACAGGGCATCTATTTTCTATTTCTTTTATGAAATAAGACTAAGAAATGTGCCGTGACGTCACGACCTTGTTTGCATAGCCTGATATAAACACGGTAATCGACCAATCACAGCGTGCGTAAGACGCAACCTATTTTATAAATGGGAAAGGTGTGGTTTTCTCAGCCAACGACGATCGAACTTTCAGTAAAAAAGGATCCGCCAACGGGATTCACAGCCTGCTATCAATAATAATTAATAAAAAAGAATGTATATAGGACCTAGAGAGTGAAAGAAACAGGCAGCTTCTTTCTGTTCATCTTTACATGTATTTAAATGGCCAGTTTGGCTTCTTCAGTTAAAAAAGCCTGAGTTAAAACATTTTAAATAAAGGCTTTCACTCTATATTCTACTTTATATTTCTATTCTGATGTATTGCGAACTAGCGTAAATTGTTATTTCAATTTAAAAAATGTCACTTCGCCATTTCTACGTGATAAAAAGAAACGTCTAGTTGCCAAGTCATTCACCGCGCATAAAAAGATCATTATTTTTATACAATATCAATAGCTTAGAGTCGAGAGAACCTTCATAACAATTAAGTTGCAAATATTTCTGTTACCTTTCCAACTTTTCAGGTTTATTCGTCCTCGGGGTATTCTAAAATAAAAACAAGCAAATTAGTTCTAACAAACACTGCAAACGCCATGATAGTAATTTTTGTCCATCACTCAACGTATATATATATATATATATCTTCGTATAATGTCTTCGTATATGATATACGTGCATGTTTGATGTGTATGTCGGTAATGTTATAATACGTTGATCCGCTTTATGAAATATCTTAAGAAAAAATATTAGAAATCCTCATCTGCGTGGAGGATCGGTGCAAAAATATGCGTGACATATCTAGACACTTGTTTCGCTAAACGATATCGCCATGCAACCATGGCGGCAGTGACATGGGTCAATCTTAATCCTTTACCGGACAAGGTTGCCATTCGACAACTTATTACTTTTATTCTGGCTAATGGAATACGATTTTACTCGTGAAGTGGAGACCTTGTTCACTAACCCTTTACCGGCGGGCATGGTTGCCATTCGACATCGTATTACTTTTATTCTGGCTAATGGAATACGATTTTACTCGTGAAGTGGAGACCTTGTTCACTAACCCTTTACCGGCGGGCATGGTTGCCATTCGGCATCGTATTACTTTTACTCTGGCTAACGCCAGACGATTTTACTCGTGAAGTGGAGACCTCCTGGTAATCTGCCTGGTAAAGGGTTAAAAGACAGAATTTTATTTCCTTAAAGAGCGGTTCTTAATCTTCCCTGACCCAAGCGCCCGCGTAAAGCATTCTTTTTACTGGTCAGAGGAAAATCTTTTATTTATCCCCAGCCACCACGCAATAGAAGAACTGCAGGCCGACTACAAATTAAAACAAATATGGTCGATGCTACAGTTTAGGTTTGACTTTCAAAATAATTATCTTAATTTTTGACGTGGTTTTACAGCCACAAAATTCGTAAACGCTACCTTAATTTAAGAAGCCCAAATGTACAAAGAAATAGAACCAAGCTGTCAGTATAATCACATTCATAAGTATTAAGTACATATTTTGTGATGCTTTATTGCTCATGGTGCCATACTGCAAACCAACTATTGCGGTACCTGATTTGTCAAAACTACTCCTCCGAAATACAAATAAGTCATACAGGATCACTTACGCTAATGTAAACATTTGATTGGGCGATTATATGTGAGAGTATAGTAAAGCAAGTTATTTTTAAACTCAAAAAACCTAGATCAACCACTGTAAAACAATGTATAATAATAAGGGCATACATTGATTTGTTATCTTTAAGTTCTGATTAGATTTAGTATAATTTCATAGTGGAAAAGAGGCTTTCCAGCTTTCTGATTGGTCCACTCAGCTGTGAATTCGAGGCAATCTTGCATCACAAGAAATTGTCCTTCAAAAGTAGTTTTGGAAAAGAGGCTGGTACTTATTCAAGAATGCACTGACTTTACTCCTTATGCATCTCGCAGTTGTCATTTTGAAGTATGAGATTTTAGAATTTGTGGATTCATGATTTTTTCTTCTCAAAATGGGGTCTGTAGTTTTTCAAACAAAACAAACAAAGGAGCATATAATATTGAACAAATTTATCACTGAGATGCTGTCAACATCAAATATCATAAAAAGAAAACTTTGTAAAGGCGAGGAAGTATATTTTCTATAATTCTTCGTATTTTGTAGTAAGTTTTGGTTAGGTTTTGGTCGTAGCGATGTTTTTGAAAACTGTTTTGAGTGAAGAATATATTGAACATTAATTAAGTGCATAAAAGTCCGTAACACAGAAATCAAAACACATGAAAAAAAGTCGTTTCAGCATATATTTGAATGTTACAAGTTCAGTTCCAGTTTCAAATTATTTACTGACGAAACTGTGTCTTGCTAACATTCGTCTGCGAATAAGCATCACCATTGTTAAAGTGAAATCAGTTGTTTAAACTTTTCTTTTAACTTTAGTTACTGTTTTTTTTATCGACCCCTGAAATTATGCTAAAACAATTAGTCACCTCATGCAGTCTCGGTAATTATCGGTGTATTTATATATAGTATACCTCGCCGTTTCGCGGTTCAGTAAATATTCACCGAATAGTCACCTCGACTTCGGTGACTAATTGTTAAATATTATAGATACGTTTTGTGGAAACACCACGTAAAATATTTCTTTTCTAAGCTTTCGGCCTGTTGACTCAGGCCTTCATCACAGCAATAACAATAAGCTGCGTGTTGGCTCACGTCATTTTTGAACTAAGCAAATGATCAATTCAGTCACGTAAGAATACAATGGCGTATATCACGTTAATTTTATTAAATTAAATAGAAAAACAAAAATCAAATGCACACCACGTGCTGTTGAAGGCCTGAGTCAACAGACCGAAAGCTTAGCAAATAAATATTTTACGTGGTGTTTCCACAAAACATATCTATATCGCCATGAAAACTTTCAAAGAATTAGATATATTACTTGAAAATAAATTTGTGGTACTACCTGATCAGATGTGTCCATTGGCTCAAAAGCACCTTTATTATTAAGTCTTCTCTGCTTTCTCGATGGTCGGTTGAAACGAAAATCAGCTGGGTATTTGTGAACAGTAACAAGGTGCTCCTTATTGAGAGAAAAAAACAACTTAAAAACCTTACTGACAGTGACCTTAAGATCTTGGTTAAGGTTTGCAGGGTCGTTTCTGTAACGCGCTCTTAATTCGTCAAAATTTATGCCACAAAAATAAAATAGATATCGTTAGAAAGCTATTAATTTGAACAATACAATGGTGTCTTTGATCAGTTTTCGATAAAAACAAACCAAAAATAGTTGTGAATTGTTTAATTAAAACCAGAGGGCTTGACTCGGGGCGACTCAAGTAAAAAGCGTTTTACTTTGTTCATAATATTTATTTTTTTTGCAATTTAATTCCGAGATAAATTTCCAGCAAAACGGTGTCAGCGTTTTTTTGTATGTCGAGTTTTGCCGATTTTATTGACGACCAAAGTTGAAAATGCTGTTTCTCGACCAACATTCGGACAAAATAAGTCATAAAATCGAAACCAGGCAATAAATAAATTTTAAAAATCAACTTATATCTTACTACATTCTCGGGCTGGACTGTGCATACGATCCAGATAAACCTCAGTCATGGAGATCAGTTTGTGACAAGTGCAACTCCGCCCGGAGCTTGCTTGGTGACCGTCGCTGTTGTACTTAACAGCTTTACTATGCGGATTTTCATCGTTCTTTTATTTATTTTTCTTCTGATCTGAATTGAACTTTTTTTTTCTTTTTTCTTTTTGTTTTTCCTTTTATTCTATTTATATACGGGACCGCAGTAACTGGCACACGCTGTCGCGGCTTCTCTTAAATTTTAGTTTGTATATGTGCATGTTTGTCTGTCGTTTAATTATGTATATATTTACTTGTGTATATGGGTATAAATATTCTTTATACACTGTTGGCAAAAACATAACAAATAAATAAATAAATAAATAAATAAATAAATAAATAAATAAATAAATAAATAAATAAATAAATAAATAAATAAATAAATAAATAGAAAAACGCTGACACCGTTTTGCTGAAACTTTATCTCGGAATCGAACTGTTCTCTGAAACTGTCGAACTGAAACGCTTTGTTTTCAAGTCGCCCCGAGTAAATTCCCTCTGGCTTCACTTGAAAAATTCACAACTATTATTGGCTTGTGTTTATCGCAATATCAAATACAAAATTGTATTCTACAAATTAATAGCTTTCTAATGATATCTATTTTATTTTTGTGGCATAAATTCTGACGAATTGAGAGCGCTTAACCGAAATGACTTTGCAAACCTTAAGGAAGACCTAAAAACGTAAAAACAAAGAAATGGACAACTCAAAATATTTAAAATCGGAGAGTTAGCAGAAGCACATATACCAAAATAGCGACCAGTTATGTAGAGCGAAAAAACAAGCGTGAACAAACGTAACTAATGTTACTACTTGTTTGCGATTTCAAAACATGAATATTAGACTCCACAACAACATTTGATGACTTCAGAATTTTTGAATATCAAAAATTCCAGCCATAAGTTAACGTTTACTGTATGTGAGGATTCTAGACCGCTGACAGATATGTTTGTGGGCGGGAGCAGAAACGAGAGAAAAATTAAGGGAAACATCTGCCAACTTTCGGTCGAAATCTGGCACAAGTGGTCGATATCTGGGGGAGGGGACTATGTTTTGGCGGGCATTCGGGACGCGGCCGCTTTTCTGAGCAAAGCTGTGGATTCTTTTAATGTCGTTTCTGCACATTGCAAAAGTTTATGAACCATGATGCGATGCGATAATGATGCACGACCCATCGCGAAAGTACGTTTCCAACTTGTCAGCAACTTGGACAACAATAGTACAAGATAGTACAAAGCAGAAAGATAGTAAATGTAAATAATCTATCGCTTAAATTAATTCGAAATGGCTAAGCAATTTGTTCTTGTTCAGTCATTTCTCGTATTTACTACAGGAGACAGACGACCGTGAAAATTGAGAGATTGACAACTTTTAGTTTTTGTTCAGTGCTTCTGGCTACATTAAAAACAAACAAACATTAAGATCAACTCCCTCGGTTTGGCGCCGTATTTGGACCGAAGCCCTTAGTTTTTCTCTCGTTTCCGCCCCAGGCATTTTCATTTTTTTCCTTTTCAGGAGGAAACACGGTGGAAATTAGTCACCAATCAAGTCGTTAATAAGTAATAGAGATAAATATAAATATACAAATGCAACTTCCACCTCAAATTTCTCTTTAAATACTGATTCTTTTGAGAAGCTACATACCTTGATACACCGTTTATCGTCTGATTTAAAACCAAACCAAAAGAAGATAGTGAACTTATCAAACCCATGTCGAATGTAGCAGAGATGTCAACGAGTGAACAATGCGACCAACACAACCCAACACCCAGAAGGCACAGCATGGTTGCAGTACAAAAAGCTTATCAATTAATTGCTGCGATAATACAGTGAAAACACGGAGAAGCGCGCCTGTAGAGACCACAATAGTGAAGCGCACAGATGACGTCAAATTCATGTTTGTCTGAGTTTATAATTTATTCTTGCATTTCCAACAAAAGAAAATTGCTCATTAGAAATCCCTCGAGATTCAATTGCGGTTTGTTTGTCTGAGTTTTGGTCTATAAATAGTAACTGTGCGCTTCGCTACATTAACCTCAGCTTATTCATGCTCGATTCCCTTTGATGTGCCGCGATTAATGTATAGCTTAGTGAGCTTGCACATTAAATGACTTAGTATAGTGTTTTAAAACTATGTCTAGAATGCGATATTTTGTTAAATAACAACAGATAAAATCTGTATCATGAATATTATGAAAGGCTGAGGTCACTAACTTTAATAACCGATTTCGAGGTATCTAAACTCTTACTTTCACCTTTGAAATATAAAACATTTTCCATTCAGGAAAGAAACACGAGGGGATTTTTAGAAGAACGAAAAGTGTAGTTAATTCTAAATACAAGTATGAGAACTTTTAAAAGACAAAAAATGGTTGCATTTCACGTTTAATGTAGTTAGATATAATGAAAAAATACCTTTCGTTCTTTGTCACTTGAAAATTTATCAGGACAACTTTCTGACAAGCACCTGAACTACAGTACAAAAGAACATACAAGACAATATAACCGCAACATACTGTCGCTGCAAGTAATGTATAGGTACGTACATGTATTTTCCCGCTATTTAACAAAGATATTGTAACACGTCCAATCGAATTTCAATTATTTCATTTTGTTTGCTTGACCAAAGTAAAACGTCAAACCTATAATTTCAGTCCCGGTTGAAAGGTACAGCCGTACGTCCATGTTTTTGCTATTTCTAATAAAGCTAGAAATACATAAATGCAATAACCCCTTTTACACGAATTTTTGTAAATACCCTCTAACGCTCTTTTTTATTGGAGGCCTGGAAATAGTCACTCCTGTCTGTAGTTATATATAGTTTTAGTTCTAGTAAAATATTTGAAATAAAAAACTGGTTAACTCTAATTTTTTAAAGAAAAAGCTAACGAGGAACAAAAGGGATGATATTTCCTAAAAAAATATTGATATGAACGAAATTGCACGTCGCATGCAGTGTTTGACCTCGACCACACTCGCATGCCAACTAGAAGGTGTCAAAATTTAAATTCATCAAAATATTCAAGGGTTATATTTTACAGTTATTTATTTCAGTGTTTGCAAAAAACATTGCTAGTAGAGAATCTAAAAATATTTGCATTTTCCAAATGCATTGAATTGAATTGAATTGATTGAAAACTATACTCAAACAACTTGGCTGGCTGCCTCGACTACATATATTCAATTATGGCACTTAAAATTTCTTTAAACTAATATAACAAAAACAATTTTTCAGTTTGAAATCTGAAGAGCTGCAACTGCCTTCACCTACATGATGTTAATAAATAGTTCAACAGCATTTGTACGTTTTACGGAAGAAAAATTGCTCCTTTTCCTACTTTTATGCCAAATCATAGACACGCTAAGCCACAAGTGATTTTACCATAAGAAAACTATTTAAAAGAAGATAAGACGGCAGCCACGGGTAAAAAATACAACGGGCAAGCAAAAACATGCAACGAACATACGTTTAAAATACTTTAAGGACACACAAAATAGAAAACAAAATTAATAGTGATAGGATGTAAATAGGGCAACTCGAAAATTACTGCTATAGTAAATGTTCGTGATTACTCTATATTTTTACCGTAGGCTTAAACCTTTCGGTTTTTCCTTCGTGTTTTTTTTTTCGCTATTGCTTTTTCCTCCGTTTGAATTTCGGTTTGACGGGTATCCTTCTACTCAAGACGTTGTTGCATGTGCTTTATTTCCAGTGCCTCACAATCCACCGCGCAGGCCCTACAACAAACTAACCTTATTTATACTGGATAACTCCATCAGTTATTTATAAACTGTTATCCTCAGAGGTCCAGTAAGGGCCCACTCTCATTGGTCCAGTGTTGCTACAGGAGGAAACCGGAGTACCCGGAGGAAACCTGTGGTGTTTGGTAGAGTCAAACTGGAAGCACTCTTCCCACATGCGGCCAAGGTGAATTTTTTTAATCAGATAACTGCACCATGCAGGAATCGAACCCGGCTCGCAGAGGTGAAAGGCACGTGCACTAACCACTGTGCCACCAACACCCCTACCATGGATATACCAGTGAACTCTATATATACCTGGAAGGTATAAAAAGTGAGGCAAAACATGGCGGCAATGGGGAATTTTTGAACGTTAGTTCCAGGCTCCTACGAGGTCATCTTGGATGTCAGGCTTAGTCTTTTTTCGCGACCGAACCACTCATGTTAATATTTTACGGGGAACTGCGTATGTTGACCGTTGGCACAAATTCAAATGGAATATCACTATAAAATGGATGAAATATATACCAAGACCCATAGAATTTCGACATAAATGTTCTTAACTTGCTTCTCCTTAATTTCTATTTGTTGATGCTTGTGTCTTTCTAACTTCCGACTCGAGTTTCAACTATATTTCCACGAGATGTTTACTTCTGGTTAAATATGCCGAACCTCTTTATACTAAAAACAAGGAAAGGCTGGAAACTTTCAATAAAGAATATTTTAGACGACGCTCATTTAAAGCTCCGTAAAATACACAAAAACCGCTCGATCTCGCGAAAATTGCCGTAGACGTAGTATATTCGTAAAGAACTTGGCTTTTGGTTCATGTATACAAACCGGCTTTGGCTTCACAAAAGCTCTCACCGTATGCGTATATACGAACGGCCGGTGTCACCTCAGTTTGTAGGAACGTTTCTCGAGTTGCGAAGATGAACGTTTGGGACGAAAGAGCATTGAACTGAAAGCCAAGCTGCTGACGAATGTACTGATGACAATTTTAGCGAGATCGAGTGTTTTTTTTGGTGGATTTTACGGAGCTTCAAGTGAGGGCCGTCTGAAATATTTCTATGTCTAAATTTGAATATTCTCTGTGAGTCTAAATTTATTTCGAATTTCTATACCCGGGTCCCAGAGGATTTCTCTTGTAAAGCCTGGTTTTCATATGTCGCCGATCGTCGCCGACCCATGATTTAGATGCATGTTAAGTAAAAGAATAAAAGCAATGCTTTTCTGCATTGTTCTATATTACTTAACATGCTGCTGCATTTCCCGTTTTAACATGCATCTAAATCACAAATCGCCGACGATCGGCGACATATGAAAACCAGGCTTAAGTACAGAAAGTAAACACAAAAGGAACACAACACTGCTCGCGCTCAAGAGGGTGTACGTTTGGGCCGCCTGTGGTTTGGCCGCGAGAAAAAAGACTAAGGATGACATCCAAGATGACCGCGTAGGAGCCTAGAACTGACGTCCAAAAATTCCCCATTGCCGCCATGTTTTGCCTCAATTTTTGATTGGGAGTCAGTCTTCCAGGTATATATAGAGTTCACTGGTATATCCATGGTAGGAGAGTTGGTGGCACAGTGGTTAGTGCACGTGCTTTTCACCTCTGCGAGCCGGCTTCGATTCCTGCATGGTGCAGTTATCTGATTAAAAAAATTCACATTGGCCGCATGTGAGAAGAGTGCTCCCAGTTTGACTCTACCAAACACCACAGGTTTCCTCCTGTAGCAACACTGGACCAATGAGAGTGGGCCCTTACTGGACATCAGAGGATAACAGTTTAGGTATAACTGATAGAGTTATCCAGTATAAATAAGGTTAGTTTGTTGTAGGGCCTGCGCGGTAAAGATTGTGGGGCACTGGTTCCCAGTTGCCTATAATTTGTTACTGTCATCGATGATCTTTAGCTTGTTCGAAGACCAGGGAAAATATTTGTTTACCGATAAAGAATGGCCCAGTGTGTGACATAACGCTGCGATACAAATTGTCTTGCTTAACTTTTCTATAAAGCGTCAACCGGAAGATTTGACGAGAGTGTTTATATGTCCGCGTCGCCGTCGGAACTCGGCAGTGACCGGCTCAGCCGCTCAAGTAAGGAATTGTACTATCTGTCAGGAATTTTGGCTAAACTACATCGACCTTGTATTCTCTAGTATAATTTTAAAGTTATGTCGTGTATAATTATGTGTTACAAAACGTCGATAAATCGCTTAAACAAGTTAGCAACATGCACATTGATTTGAAATTTTACTGTTTTTAGACTAACCAATCAGATGACAAGCTTAAGTTTCATCGGAGGTCCCCAGAGCCTGCGTTCCTTGGCATTGAGCAAAAGGATCGCAGGCTATGGTACGAGATTGGTATATACAGACAAATTCAAATCACAGAAATGTGTGCGCATATCTTCCTTATCTACGCGTGTATAAAATTACTCCACGCGTGTCGAGATTAGTACCCTCACTGGGCTCCGGAATTATTCAAATTTAACTAAGACAAACAACAAACTTCTCAGGTTGAAAAAACTGACAATTGGTCCGAGCGTTAGAGTTAATGTGCTGTAAGCTATTTACCTATAAACAATGGCCAGCCGATAGTTTGAAAAAGTATAAAACAAAACATACAAAACCCCAAGATATGAGTCAAAAACAAGAGACAATATTGAAATAGCTATATTTCGAATTTATTACAAATTCATCATCAGACCAAGTGGTCTGACAAAGAACTTGCAATAAATTCGAGATATAACCATTTCAACATTCTCTCTGGTTTTTGACTCATGTGCATGTTTTGTTCTAATTGCCTATATTTTTCCTATATTTGCCTATTTAACATCTATCTACATGCATGTACAATTAAACAAAAAGACTGTTCTACGGTAAAAATGGAAAAAGTACAACGTAATATTAAATAGCATCTCCATCAATGCCAGTTGCTTGCGTCATAAATGAATCTGGGATCAAGATTGGTCTTACCGTATACTTCGCATTTGACATCAACTTGAAGAGAACATCGTGATTTTCCAAAATGTGTAAATCCAAAAGAAAATTCGACGGAAATGTTCGACGACACTGTTGACATGTGTTTCTATGGAAACTGTTATAATGAGCTTCGTAACTACACGGACACAAAATAATATGAATTTAATTAAACGACATGAATAGTTTATTTTAAGGTTAAAAAAATAACACATTAAAATTGGTATATTGACAAAACCATTTTCACATGAAAATTGTATGTATGTATAACATTTTTATTCTGTTTTGAAATGTATTTTAGTGCTATTGTCATTCTGCTCTAGCAGTACTTAAACAAGTGGCGTTAAAGGCTTAGTTCGAAAAACCGGTCCAACATAATATTTTTTTTCTTTTATTTAAGTATTTCTATTAACGTTTTTATTGCTAGCAAAAACACGCTGTATAAGAAAAAAAGCAACACGAAAACAATTCTGATATATAAGGCGAAAACCCTCTAAAAACAGTTAATTAACATTAATGTAACTTACCAGGCTAACGTTAAAAAATTCTTTTTGCACCCTACGAGATCACACTCTATTACTTCACTAGAAATAACAATAAAAATAAATCATTAAAATGTTGGTAGAATTCGAAATACTCTAGCGTCCAAAGGGATGCCGCCTCATTAATTATTCAATTTTTATTTATGCATTTATTATCGTTCTCAGGCTCCTTTGGGACCCTCTAACCCTAATCTCATTAGAATTCATTTTATAGCGACGCGTTACGTCGTTAACGCCTAGTTTTCTTGAACCCCCTAACCCTAAATTGTATCCAACCCCCCAACCCC
The DNA here is from genome assembly GCA_964035015.1 of Corallium rubrum. Taxonomy (NCBI): domain Eukaryota; kingdom Metazoa; phylum Cnidaria; class Anthozoa; order Scleralcyonacea; family Coralliidae; genus Corallium; species Corallium rubrum. The sequence continues at coordinate 15,920,827 of OZ035997.1, forward strand.
AGTTTCCACTACGTCATAACCGACTTATTATTTATGCATTACAATTCCCAGGCTCCTTTGGGACCCTCTAACCCTAACTTCTTTACCCCAACCCTAGCTTTTATCCAACACCCCGTGTAATACGTCATCATAAGCGATAGCTCGCCGACTGATTCCCGACGTTCTCGGTTGCGTCATTACCAAAAGGCACTCGACTTGTATCCTTACAACTAATAGTAATTACCTTGTTTTCATTTATTCACTTTACCCTACTGTCAGTCAACACTTGTTGGACATGTAGGCGTACAGAGCATGCGTACAGTAAACTTTAACAAAATAGATGTTCTTTACGCACGGGTGTCGTGTGCTGTTAGGGCGCTGCCTCTCACCGCTGTAGTTAAGCCCAGTTGGACGGGGTTAGTACTTGGATGGGTGACCGTCTGGGAATAGCTCCGTTCTCGAACTTGAATTTCATGTGAGTAGAGTTTAGTTGGTCTCTCCTGTGCTTCGAGGGTTTTTCGCAGGGTTCTGCGGTTTTCCTCCCTCCGTAAAATCAACACTTAGGTCTTAGCTTATGTCGTGCACTTTTAACATGAGCCTCTGGCTCGGATGATTGGGCGACCACATCCTGTGTTTACGACGTTAAATAAATCATTACTCATTACTCATTACTCATTACTCATTACTCATTACTCATTTACAAGGAATTAAAGAGAAATTGATAGACACTTTATATTTTTTTATCTGAAACCTTGTCTGGAAGAATAGAGAGAGTTTTGAAGAGTCTAAGTGTCTGAATTGGCAGAGATAACGTATAGACTTGGATTAATAGCATATCATTAATATTATATAGGTTTAGGACCTAAATATTCAAACAGAGTGATTATTGCTAACTAAAGCCTCGTTTATAAGCGAGGAAATCGTAGGAAGATGGAATGAGGAATCACTTCGAGAAGTCATGAAAAGAACGATTTTAAGTGCATGTCGAAATATAAACTAAAGGCAAAGCGATTTATTTTCGAGAAGTCGTGAAAACAGGGATTTTAAGTGTCGAAATATAAAAGCAAAGCGATTTATTACTTTGAAAGCGTTGCTAGGTTAACTGGAGTAAAACAGAGTAAGTCATCCTAGAATCATTGCTAACTAAACCCTCGTTTATAAGCGAGGAAATCGTAAGACGATAGAATGAGGAATCACTTGGAAAAGTCGTGAAAAGAACGATGTTAAGTGTCGAAATATAAAGGCAAAGCGATTTATTACTTTGAAAGCGTTCCTAGGTTAACTGCTCCTGTGGCTGATATTTGCATATTTCGATCCACAACATGCGTGTGGGAGGATCATTAAAAGGTCATTAAGGAATGAGACAAAGGTGCACGCTCAGTGAGACAAAGCAGACACAAATATCGAGTTAGTAAAGGTTTATTATTTGGCTGTTCAACAGTTGGAGGTGGCCGGTGTGAGAAAATAAGGCTGGGGTATAGCAGGAAAAGCCGTGGGAATCGACGGAAGATCTTTAGGTTCTTCAGATTTCTTCGACGCATCTGTCACGTTTGGCGACGGTATGGGTTTCTGAAGTTGGGCTTGTAAATTTCTCTGAACTTGATTTTGAAGGTCATTCATCTTGAGGTGAAGTTCATTTCGCATTTGATTTTGAAAGGTTTGAAATAGATGAAGCTTATTCGAGTAGAGAATGCTTTTCTCGCGTGGTGTTAGATCTGGTGTTTGCATAATAACTTGCATCTGCTGGTCTGAGTTATACATGGCGTTTAGGACGGGAGGTTGTCGATAACATTGCTTTTGGGCATAGCGATCCAATTGTTGTTGCAGCGCAACAGAATTATCCTCTCCTGGTAGAACACTGGTTTTGAGTCGCCTATTGTCATCGGTATTCGGTTTTAGATCAAGCATGATGTAACCACTGTTGCGACTCGTGGCTTCTTCGTAATTCTTCATGAATTCTTGAACTCGACCGGGATTTAGTCGTCTGGCCAGGGTAGAAATTTGTTGTTTATCTCGCGGCGACTTGAATAAAACTAAATAATGAGCGTTGAGGCTAAAAATCCTGGTCTCTTTTGCTTGATGAAATATATTTTGAACAATGCACATCACGGATAAATTTCTATGATGACGACTACATTTGGTAAATAAATCGGCTATACGTTTATCACCCCCGGATTGTGTCATTAAGTCGTCTAAAACGATCAAGTTCCGCTTCGAGACATCCAAAAAGTTATCTTTATCAATATCCTCTGGTATACCTTCGCTGATTTCGAAATGTGGTATAGATTTCAGCATCTCAAATTACACAGGCTGCCATTGCCCGTAGCACCAAATGATTCGCTCAGGATGTGGATTGATGGTCGTTTGGGCGTTCTCCGAGAGTTTTTTCACCCATACAGTTTTACCACTCTGGGTACATCCGGCCACAATGCACGTAAAAGGATGCTGCATAACTGTTGATACATTGACGGCAGGCGTTGCTTTTCTGGAGTGACTTTCTCCGTGGACATCTTCCAAATGGCGCCGTAAGTTAAAGGGTTTCGAATAGTACTTTCCGCAAATACCACAGGCGTAAGGCATGTTGCTTATGTTGCTTCGGAGGCTATCAGGGGCGAAATGATTTCTTCCAAACAAACGCTAGGTATATATGTATATATTTTATTCCTAATTCGAGTCCAGATTCCTAGCTCCGAGCCCTTGTCCGAGTAATAGCTCACTGATCGCTCCGAGCCCTTCGCTCCGAGCCATAGCTCCTGGCAGCTCCTGGCTCCGAACCAGGAGCTGCCAAAAGCTCCTGGCTCCGAAACCCCGGCTCCTAGCTCCAAACCATAGCTCATGGCTCCGAGTAATAGCTCATCGCTCCGAGCCCTTCGCTCCTGGCTCTGGGTGAAGCTCATCGCTCCGAGCCCTTCGCTCCTGGTCTGGACTCGAATTAGGAATAAAATATATACATTATATATATATATATATATATACCTAGCGTTTGTTTGGAAGAAATCATTTCGCCCCTGATAGTCCCCCGAAGCAACATGCCTTACGCCATCGACAATCAATCCACATCCTGAGCGAATCATTTGGTGCTACGGGCAAAGGCAGCCTATGTATTTTGAGATGCTGAAATCTATACCACACTTCGAAATCAACGAAGGTATACCAGAGAATATTGATAAAGATAACTTTTTGGATGTCTCGAAGCGGAACTTGATCGTTTTAGACGACTTAATGACACAATCCGGGGGTGATAAACGTATAGCCGATTTATTTACCAAAGGTAGTCATGATAGAAATTTATCCGTGATGTGCATTGTTCAAAATATATTTCACCAAGCAAAAGAGACCAGGAATATTAGCCTCAACGCTCATTATTTAATTTTGTTCAAGTCGCCGCGAGATAAACAACAATTTTCTAACCTGGCCAGACAACTAAACCCCGGTCGAGTTCAAGAATTCATGAAGAGTTACGAAGAATCAGGCCCCGTTTACACTAGAGCAAAAGTATCCGGATTCACATTGTTTTTCATCCTCATGGGAATAAAAAACAATGTGAATCCGGATACTTTTGCTCTAGTGTAAACGGGGTCTCAGAAATCAAGTTCAGAGAAATTTACAAGCCCAACTTCAGAAACCCATACCGTCACCAAACCTGACAGATGCGTTGAAGAAATCTGAAGAACGTAAAGATCTTCCGTCGATTCCCACGGCTTTTCCTGCTATACCCCAGCCTTATTTTCTCACACCACCTCCAACTGTTGAACAGCCAAAGAATAAACCTTATACTAAAATGGTTAGGTGCTTCCGATGGGGACGGAAGTGACTCGGATGTAGAAGTAGAGTTGGATGAAAGCGAAAGAGAAGACGCTGGTGATACTGATGTGGACGAAAGTGATTTAGACGTAAAAGACTCGCATAAGAAGAATCGCATGAAACAAGACTATAATCGTAAAGACAGTAACCATTACATCACGATCATTCCCAGGAATGAACCTCAAAATCCATATAAAATTAGATTAAACAAGGCGTATTATCTCAGAAACCACGTCAAAAACCGACCTTATTGATGTAGAACGCCTATTTTGTTAAAGTTTACTGTACGTATGCTCTGTACACCTACATGTCCAACAAGTGTTGACTGACAGTAGGGTAAAGTGTATAAATGAAAAGGTAATTACTTTACTTGTAAGGATATAAGTCGAGTGCCTTTTGGTAATGACGTAATGACGGGGGTTGGATAAAAGCTACGGTTGGGGGGAAAAGTTAGGGTTAGAGGGTCTCAAAGGAGCCTGAGAATTGCATGCATAAATAATAAGTCGGTTATGACGTAGTGGAAACCAGAGGGTTGGATAAAATTTAGGGTTAGGGGGTTTAGGAAGACTAGGCGTTAATGACGTGACGCGTCGCTATAAAATGAACACTAATGAGATTAGGGTTAGAGGGTCCCAAACGAGCCTGAGAACGATGACGTATGCATAAATAAAAATTGAATAATTAATGAGGCGGCATCCTTTTGGACGCCAGAGTGGGGTCTATCACTACTCCTGTATAACACAAAGCCATTTTTCCTAACACTAAAATAGCCATAAACAAGATTCATATTTGCTAGCATACTGATTTTGACCATTTACGGTCAAATGGAAATATGTGCAAAACAAACTTTAATTAAGCTTGAACCAAAGACCAGGACCTATGTACATCTAGAAATGTAATATGTTATTACTGCCATCCAATCAAAAATCAGAATGCAGTAATTTTGTCATGCAAAAGTACACAAAAATGTAAAAATATCAGTCAGTAGAGTAGGCAAGCACTAAAGTAACAATCGAAATATGGTATAGTAGGTTAATACTGCCGAAACAGAGAACGTAAGTGGTCTAACGTTTCGAGCGAAGGCCCTTCGTCAGAGAGAAACGAAGGGCCTTCGCTCGAAACGTTAGACCACTTACATTCTCTGTTTCGGCAGTATTAACCTACTATACCGTATTTCGATTGTTGTTTCAACACTGCCTACGCAGCACACTACTTTTATAAGCACTAAAGTATATTGGCCAATTATTATTACCTATAAATATTTGTTTCATTGACAGGCATAAAAATATGTTTTGTGAGAACATTGCAAAACAGGTCACCTTCCTAAAAAAATTAAACAAAAACATAACAGTTATAAATCAAATTAACTCCATTAATATATGTGAATCATTGTGTAATTGTTTGTCACAAATTAGGATTAAACATTAAAAATGAACTCAATGGTGATTAGTGTCCTACTGTGGCGTACCCTATCAATCATTAAACTTGACTTAGTTTATAAAACAATTACAGTCAGAATGGAAATACCTTCCCACCTCTGCTTCTGTAGTTTGTTGTGTATTTATACTATATTTCTGTAGCCGCTACAGAAACGCGAGAAAAATATAGCGACAAAAGTCGCTTATTCTTGATTTATATTTGTTTGTTGGTATCGATTTGGGAGAAACATTCGTTATATTATGATTAAATTCCATGAAAGCTAAATTATACTTTTCATTCACATTTTTCGACAAAAATGTTCCTCACGATTCAGTAGCAACTACAGAAATACAGTAATACACAATAAACTACAGAAGTAGAAGTGGCAAGGTATTTGCATTTTGACTGTAAGTGTGCTTGACATTTTACTTAACTAGACAACTCAATTCTTTCTTTTTCTCATCTATCTGTTGTTGAATTTTTACTTGAATTTTTACGTTTAATCTATTTTGACGGGTTATTTTTTTAAGGAAATAGAAAACATTTTCCCCGTGTTCCTATAGAGTTATAGAAACACTTGTGGAAGTTTGGAAGAACTCGAAATAGTACGAAATAGTACGAGCCCAGGCGGAGGGCCGAAGGCCTGGAGCCCGGTGAGGGTGCCAATCTCGACGTGCGTGGAGTCCACTTTACACGCGAGATAAAAAGCTGAAAGCAATTCTGAAACCTGTTTATATATCTATAATATATATGTTATCAAATACACAACTTGCGCAGCTCGAATAGCAGGGTACTGCTAACTAACCTGTTAAATTATTCAAATTATTTAAATTCACGTCAGCAAATTATAATTTAAATAAGTTTTGTGGAAACACCACGTAAAATATTTCTTTGCCAACCTTTCGGCCTGTTGACTCAGGCCTTCATCAGAGCAATAATAACAAACTGTTGGCTCACGTCATTTATAAATTAAGCAACTGATCAATTAAATCACGTAAGAATACAATGGCGTATCACGTTAATTTTATTAATTAGAAAACAAAATCAAGAATGTTCTCCGAATAGGGCACGCCACGTGCTATTTAATGGCTGTCCCTCCTGAGAAATATTTATTTATTTATTTATTATGTTTTTGCCAACAGTGTATAAAGAATATTTATACCTTCACACAAATAAATATATACATAATCAAACGACAGACGAACATGCACATATACAAACTAAACTTTAAGAGAAGTGGCAAGGATAGCCGCAACAGCGTGTGCCAATTACTGCGGTCCCGTACATAAATAGATTAATAAGAGGAAACACAAAAAAAAACTCAAAAAAAAGTTCAATTTACATCAAAAGAAAAATAAATAAAAGAACGATGAAAATCCGCATAGTAAAAGCTGTCAAGTACAACAGCGAAGGTCACCAAGCAAGCTCCGGGCGGAATTACACTTGAGACAGACTGTTCTCCATGACCGAGGTTCATCTGGATCGTATGCAGAGTCCAGCGCGAGAATGTAATAAAATATAATTTGATTTTTAAAGTTGTTGAGTGGTATTCCATTTATTCTTAACTCATTTGGCAGGACATTCCATGTTCTGCACATTCTTGAAAAAAATGAGCGTTGAAAAGTGAGAGTTTTACATTTTGGTGGCCGGAATTGAACAAGTTCGTGAGATGAGTATAATCTGGTTATTCGTTTTGGTTGGTATGGAACAGGTAGGAGTTGAGGATCAATGATTGCTAGACCGTTAACAGCTTTGAAGAAGAAAATCAAATCAAGATATTCATGCCAGTATGCGAGAGGAATTGGGTATAGTGATTGCAAGCGTTGTTTGTAAGTTGTAGAAGAACGAAATGGAAGATTAAGAATGACTTTGGTTGCTCGACGTTGAACTCTTTCGATACGCTTGATTAATTCCACCGATTGTGGAGACCAAACTTGGGTTGCGTAGCCAAAGTGAGGTCGAACGATGGATAGATAAAGGGTTCGACGGACGCCAAAGTCTTTGATATCTGTTATTGAACGACGTACCATTCCTAGCATCTTGTTTGCTAAATAGTGTGATGTTTGGCGATCTCAATGGATTCTCTTGTTCTTCGCGTGAAGTATTGCTTCTCGCTGGTTAAGAGTGATGACTCTTCCCACTTAACACGATGGTCATACTTCCAAGCGTGTTTGGCAACAGTAGACTTTTCTTGTTGCGCTTTTGTGCAACATGTCTTGTGTTCCTTCAGGCTATATAGTTGAGAGATTCCTTCCCGTTTCCCCGATGTATACCAAGCCACACTCACAAGGAATGCGATACACTCCAGGCTTAGATAAGCTATCCACTTCATCTTTATGTGTGAAAAGTACCTTGAACAATTTGTGTTGACTACTGTGAAATACCTTCATATACCAGCACGATTTAGAATCCTCTCAATCTTGTGAGATGCTGGTCCGATATACGGAAGTGAAACTGAAGGTGGTTCTTGCTGGGGCTGTGTATTCGGCTCTGGATGTACCGAAGGTGTCATAGAAGCTTGAATCATCTTCTCAGGAAAACCGTTGTTAGTTAAAACCAACTTAAGGTGAACTAATTCTTCCTGAAGATGTTCTTCGTCACAAATTGTTCGCGCTCGATGAGCGAGAGTTTTTCACACAGATGATTTAATACTTGGATGATGGAATGAAGTGTAGTTAAGGTATCTGTCAGTGTGTGTTGGTTTTCGATACACAGTATGACTTAAAGTCCCATCTGATTTAACGGAAAGCCAAACGTCCAAGAATGGGATAGATTTGTCTTGATTTTGTAATTCCATAGTGAATTTAATTGAAGAATGTATGCTGTTAAGGTGGTTAAGAAAATTAGACAAAGCATTCAAACCGCGTGACCAGGTACTTAGCGTATCATCAACATAACGTTTCCACATACCTGGTTTTAACGGGGCAGTTGCAAGAGCCTTCTTCTCAAATTCCTCCATGTATAGGTTAGCCATGATTGGAGACAAAGGGACCCATTGCTGCTCCACTAGTTTGTTCGAAAAATCTGTTCCGCCATTGAAAAAAAGTTGATTTTAGGCACAGCGTTAACAGTTCATAGACCTGATCTGCAGAAAGATTCGTTCTTGTAGCGAGCGTTTTATCTATTAGAAGTCTTTCTTTTGCAATCAGGCACGCTTCTTCAATGGGAACATTCGTAAACAAACTAAAAACATCAAAACTAACTAATATCTCATCATTAGCCAACTTAAGTGTCTTAATTTCAGAGACAAATTCCTTAGAATTTAATACATGGTGAATGGACTTACCAACCAAAGGCTTCAAAACAGTAGCAAGATATGGTGCTAAGGCATATGTTGGAGAGCCTCGTGAAGCCACAATTGGACGAAATGGGACATTCGTTTTATGAATCTTTGGAAGACCATAAAATTTAGGACACACTGAAGCAGAAGGGCGTAAACGTCGGTAGAGGTTTTTAGGTAAACTTTCCATCTTACAAAGTTCTAACAATTTACTAGAAACCTTACGTTCAATGCTATATATAGGTGTCGGATCACGTTTTAACTCTCTATAAGTTGGAGTACCTAAGAGAGCACTTACCTTGTTGTTATATTCTTCACAATCTAAAACAACAGTGGCATTACCCTTATCTGCTTTTAAAATATGTACTGACTTATCTGATCTTAGGTTTGATAAGGCAATCTTTTCTTCTTTCCTAAGATTGCTTTTCGGTAGCTTGGCTAGGCGGATTGTTTCAGCAACTTGGACTCGAATGTTGTTGGCAGTTTCACTCGGTAGGAAATACAATTTAGGCTCAAGTTGTTGAACAATTTCTTCCTTTGGTATAGATCTTGGCACTACCGCAAAATTCAAACCCAGAGATAATACCTTTTCTTCTTCCTTGGTTAGTGTTTTCTTGCTGAGGTTGATGACTATTCGGGATGTCTGTCTTCTTCCATCTTCATTCTTGATGTGTTTTCGGTCTTTGTTTTCCAATTTCTCATATTTGGCAGTTTGTGTAGAACGAGGTTTGTTGAACGTTTTCGTGGAGGAATTAGATATCATCCTGCTCGCAATTGTATAACGTTCATCACTCAATATTGTTTGGAGTTCGGTGGTTAACGACGAGATTCCTGAAACAACATTGTGTAATTTTCTACGAGTCCACGAAATAGATATAGATACTCCAACTTATAGAGAGTTAAAACGTGATCCGACACCTAGCATCGAACGTAAGGTTTCTAGTAAATTGTTAGAACTTTTAGGCCTAAGATGGAAAGTTTACCTAAAAACCTCTACCGACGTTTACGCCCTTCTGCTTCAGTGTGTCCTAAATTTTATGGTCTTCCAAAGATTCATAAAACGAATGTCCCATTTCGCCGTCCAATTGTGGCTTCACGAGGCTCTCCAACATGCGCCTTAGCACAATATCTTGCTACTGTTTTGAAGCCTTTGGTGCATGGTAAGTCCATTCACCATGTATTAAATTCTAAGGAATTTGTCTCTGAAATTAAGACTCTTAAGTTGGCTAATGATGAGATATTAGTTAGTTTTGATGTTGTTAGTTTGTTTTCGAATGTTCCCATTGAAGAAGCGTGCCTGATTGCAAAATAAAGACTTCTAATAGACAAAACGCTCGCTACAAGAAAGAATCTTTCTGCAGATCAGGTCTATGAACTGTTAACGCTGTGCCTAAAATCAACTTGTTTTCAATGGCGGAACAGATTTTTCGAACAAACTACTGGAGCAGCAATGGGTCCCCCTTTGTCTCCAATCATGGCTAACCTATACATGGAGGAATTTGAGAAGAAGGCTCTTGCAACTGCCCCGTTAAAACCAGGTATGTGGAAACGTTATGTTGATGATACGCTAAGTACCTGGTCACGCGGTTTGAATGCTTTGTCTAATTTTCTTAACCACCTTAACAGCATACATCCTTCAATTAAATTCACTATGGAATTACAAAATCAAGACAAATCTATCCCATTCTTGGACGTTTGGCTTTCCGTTAAATCAGATGGGACTTTAAGTCATACTGTGTATCGAAAACCAACACACACTGACAGATACCTTAACTACACTTCATTCCATCATCCAAGTATTAAATCATCTGTGTGAAAAACTCTCGCTCATCGAGCGCGAACAACTTGTGACGAAGAACATCTTCAGGAAGAATTAGTTCACCTTAAGTTGGTTTTAACTAACAACGGTTTTCCTGAGAAGATGATTCAAGCTTCTATGACACCTTCGGTACATCCAGAGCCGAATACACAGCCCCAGCAAGAACCACCTTCAGTTTCTCTTCCGTATATCGAACCAGCATCTCACAAGATTGAGAGGATTCTAAATCGTGCTGGTATGAAGGTATTTCACAGTAGTCAACACAAATTGTTCAAGGTACTTTTCACACATAAAGATGAAGTGGATAGCTTATCTAAGCCTGGAGTGTATCGCATTCCTTGTGAGTGTGGCTTGGTATACATCGGGGAAACGGGAAGGAATCTCTCAACTCGCCTGAAGGAACACAAGACATGTTGCATAAAAGCGCAAAAGAAAAGTCTGCTGTTGCCAAACACGCTTGGAAGTATGACCATCGCGTGTTAAGTGGGAAGAGTCATCACTCTTAGCCAGCGACAAGCAATACTTCACGCGAAGAACAAGAGAATCCATTGAGATCGCAAAACATCACACTATTTCTCAGGAGGGACAGCCATTAAATAGCACGTGGCGTGCCCTATTCGGAGAACATTCTTGATTTTGTTTTCTAATTAATAAAATTAACGTGATACGCCATTGTATTCTTACGTGATTAAATTGATCAGTTGCTTAATTTATAAATGACGTGAGCCAACAGTTTGTTATTATTGCTTTGATGAAGGCCTGAGTCAACAGGCCGAAAGCTTAGCAAAGAAATATTTTACGTGGTGTTTCCACAAAACTTATTTATATTACTTCATCGCCATAAAAACGTTCAAAGAATAAATTATAATTTATAAGTTCGGTTGGATTACGAAAGTTCTTCAACGATCAAGACGAAAGAAATCTTTGCCAGAAAAAATGGTTTCAGCTAAAAAGTATATTAATATTACTATGGAAAAAGACCAAAGAAAGAAGGCTAACAAGAGATGTGGCAGCGAGAAAAAGACAACAATAAATACGACTTAAAACCACTGAAAAAAGTCTAAAAATTATTACGATAAAGACCGAAAACGATGCCGACCGAAATGTATAAACTGAAAGAAGGATGTGTCCTGAAACTGTTCAAAGCCAGTAAAGAATTTTGCTTTGGTGTATGCTACATAACTCGAGAGGGAACGACGAAGAAATTTTGAAACAAGCGGCTTTTTAGATCAAGAAAAGAACTGAATGATGCCTTGTCATATTTATGTGTCAACAACGAAAAAAGTAAGAAACCGCGAACGTCGATCGAACGAGAAAAACAATCCGAAAAGTCTAGACTGAATTGGCAGTGTTTGTGGTGACAAAAGCAGTAGAAAGTTTAACGTTAGGAGATTCGTATTTACCAGTTTAGCTGAGCTAAAACGGAAGAAACCTTGAAAATGAAAATTAATATAAATAATATATTGTCTAGGAATGTCTTTGAACGCTAGGACGTTGACATTGTGTCTTTTCTTGGCCACTGTTTATATATATTTTTGAATGAAAATTTGTCATTTGGTTCATCTCGTTGTTTTGTTTTTTTTAATATTGATTTTGCTTGTTCTTTCGGTGTGTCAATACATGACAACAGATGAACCTTTCTAACTAATTTTCTGGGATGTTTTCTGATCTGTGTGTCATTAATACAACAAAAAACAAATTAGGGGAGGGGGAGTGGGGTTAAAAAATGCATATAAAGCGGGCGAGGGGTTGTTGCGTTCATGTATTTATATATATATATATATATATATATATATATATATATATATATATATATATATATATATATATATATATATCAAATCCACAACTTTTGCAGTTCGAATAGCAGGGTACTGGTAACTAACCTGTTAAATTATTCAAATTATTTAAATTTACGTCAGCAAATTATAATTTATAAGTTCGGTTGGATTACGAAATAGTTTTTCAACGATCATGACGAAAGAAATCTTTGCCAGAAAAAATGGTTTCAGCTAAAATGTACATTAATATTACCATGAAAAAAGACCAAACAAAGAAGGCTAAGAAGAGATGTGGCAGCGAGAAAAAGACAACAGTCAATAATAAAGACTTATTAACCGAGTGCGAGGTCTGTACGGGAAAGTATTTGCCTGAGGTTTTCGTACAGACCGAGCGACGAAGGAGCGAGTTTTGTGCGATAAAACCAAGGGCAAATACTTTCTAGTACAGACCGAGCAAACGAGGTTAATAAGAAATTCATTATATGGCTATTGGTTCATTTTATTTAAAGCTTCGAGCGTTGCTTTCGTCTTCGGAGTATGCTGTTTATATACCTGTTGACTGTTTCGTGTCGCTTCTTGGCCTTACAGTTCGGCTTTTGTTTGTTGTGTTTTTAGATAAACAGAAGAAGAAAACCAGCAGTGATGTTCCAACACATTTTATTGTTCAGAATATTTGAATGAAGTTACCTATTTTTATTTTTATTTGTATTCAAATCAACTCCCGAAATGTTCCCGCCAAAACTTACAGGGCCGAGAAAAAAGCGTATTGACCTGTCGGTCAATATCATAAAATCTCGACCTCTCAGGAACCAATCAGTGTGCGTCGTTTTGCGTACGGACCGGAAATCAAACCCAGCCATATAATAAATACGACTTAAAACCACTGGAAAAAGCCCAAAAATTAATACCATAAAGACCGAAAACGATGCTGACCAATGCCGACCGAAATGTAACTGCATGAAAGAAGAAGGATGCGTCCTGAAACTGTTCAAAGCCAGTAAAGAATTTTGCTCCAGTGTATTCTACATAACTCGAGAGGGAACGATGAAGAAATTTTGAAACAAACGGCTTTTTAGATCATGAAGAGAACTGAATGATGCCTTGTTATATTTATGTGTCAACAACGGAAAAAGTAAGAAACCGCGAACGAGAAAAACAATCCGAAAAGAGTAGACTGAATTGGCAGTGTTTGTGGTCATAAAAGCAGAAGAAAGTTTAACGGTAGGAGATTCGTATTTAACAGTTTAGCTGAGTTAAAACGGAAGAAATCTTGAAAATGAAAATTAATATAAATAATATATTGTCTAGAATTGTCTTTCAACGCTAGGACGTTGACATTGTGTGATCTGTGTCTTTTCTTGGCCACTGTTTATATATATTTTCATCTCGTTGTTTTTGTTTTTTTTAATATTGACATTGCATGTTCTTTCGGTGTGTCAATACACGACTACAGATGAACCTTGCTAACTAATTTTCTGGATGTTTTCTGATCTGTGTTCACTAATACAACAAAAAACAGAAATTAGGGGGGGGGGGGGAGGAGAGGGGGGTTAAAAAAATGCATATAAAGCGGGCGAGGGGTTGTTGCGTTCATGTATTTCTAGTATATTATGAGCTCATTATTACGAGTCTTCCTGGAAAATTTTAAGTCAATACAATTATTCCTTCTTGAGTTATAGCAACCTCGTCCCCAGGACATTTTGCCTCCACGTTGGGAGGTCGGCGAAAATGGCCCTGGCATCGGCTGGTCGATTCTATAATCGGATTGGCCGGTTTAAAAACTTGATTAATTCAGATACAGTGTAATTTATTCATCAAAATATGAATTGCAATAAATCCACTCTGCGAAGTTCATCCAAAGAATTGTAACGATAGCTTTGGTTAAAGTCAAGAACAACATTAGATATACGTTTCTTCCCGACATTTAAATGTATCCTGGATAATCGTGGGGAGTATCATGATGAATAATGCTAGCCAGTTGCATTTATGATAAAGGTTAACATGAGTGATTCGGCAGAGCGTTAAATATTTATTATTCATGTATACGTATTATACAAAAACGAAACACAAAGACCGCATAAATTTTCTTGCCAAAACACCCCAAAATTCTGGGTGTCACGTGACCAGCCGATGCCAGGGCCATTTTCGCCGACCTCCCAAACGTGGAGGCAAAATGCCCTGGGGACGAGGTAGGAGTTATAGAGTTTTGAATTACATTATTGCTGACGTCAGCATAATTTTTAAATGTCGTTAAAAGCCACTTTGTACACACAATTTTTATTTTTATTTATTTATTTATTTATTTATTTATTTATTTATTTATTTATTTATTTATTTATTTATTTATTTATTTATTTATTTATTTATTATTTATTTATTTATTTATTAGGCTTTGCTACTATATTTTACATACACATATATTAGATAATTACATTTAAAAGTACATAAAATAAGTATCTAAGAGAACACGTACAGGGAATATCAGGAAGAAAGAAGTGCGGTGACAGGATAACCGCAAAAGCATATATGCCAATTACAGCGGGCCCGTAAACTAAACGAATAAAATAACGGATTTACCAACTGCAAGAATATTAGAAAATTAGAAACAGCAGTGGAGACAATCAATTAAACTACGTGCAGTGTTACATTTCGGACAAATTGCCGTCCATGTCCTGGGATCATCTGGGTCGTATGGTGTATATACAAGTACAGCAGTCCTGTGGTATTTTAATAGAATTGTTTTAAACTTATTTAAGCCGTTTGTCTTGCGACGTAGAATGCCTCGCAATGCGTTCCATGTCCTTGCCATTCTTGTGCAAAATGAACGCTGCTGAGTAAGTGTATATACTAGAAATACATGAAAGCAACAACCCCTCGCCCGCTTTATATGCATTTTTTAACCCCCCTCCCCCCACCCCCCTCCTAATTTCTGTTTTTTGTTGTATTATAAATGGCACACACATCAGAAAACATCCCAGAAAATTAGTTAGCAAGGTTCATCTGTAGTCATGTATTGACACACCGAAAGAACATGCAAAGTCAATATTAAAAACAAACAAACAACGAGATGAAGCAAATGACAAATTTTCATTCAAAAATATATAATATATAAACAATGGCCAAGAAAAGACACAATGTCAACGTCCTAGCGTTCAAAGACAATTCTAGACAAAATATTATTTATATTAATTTTCATTTTCACGATTTCTTCCGATTTAACTCAGCTAAACTGGTAAATAGTAATACGAATCTCCTACCGTTAAACTTTCTTCTGCTTTTGTCACCACAAACACTGCCAATTCAGTCTAGTCTTTTCGGATTGTTTTTCTCGTTCGCGGTTTCTTACTTTTTTTCGTTGTTGACACATAAACTTAAGTTAAATATGACAAGGCATCATTCAGTTCTCTTCATGATCTAAAAAGCCGTTTGTTTCAAAATTTCTTCATCGTTCCCTCTCGAGTTATGTAGAATACACCAGCGAAAAATTCCTTACCGGCTTTGAACAGTTTCAGGACACATCCTTCTTCTTTCAGTTTTAATTTCGGTCGGTATCGTTTTCGGTCTTTATCGTATTAATTTTTAGGCTTTTTCCAGTGGTATTTTTCTCGCTGCCACATCTCTTGTTAGTCTTCTTTCTTTGGTCTTTTTCCATAGTAATACTAATGTACATTTTAGCATTTTAGCTGAAACCATTTTTTCTGGCAAAGATTTCGTTCGTCATGATCGTTGAAAAACTATTTCGTAATTCAACCGAACTTATAAATTATATATTTGCTGACGTAAATTTAAATAATTTGAATAATTTAACAGGTTAGTTACCAGCACCCTGCTATTCGAACTGCGCAAGTTGTGGATTTGATAACATATATATATATATATATATACAAACAGGTTTCAGAATTGCTTTCGGCTTTTCATCTCGCGTGTAAAGTGGACTCCACGCACGTCGAGATTAGCACCCTCACCCGGGCTCCGGGCCTTCGGCCCTACGCCCGGGCTCGGGGATAAGTGTTCTGCATTTCGGTTGACAGAATAGTGAGAGGTTTGGATTATCAGTAAGTCTGTTTTTTCTTAATGAGGTGTATGGAGTAGGTAAAACATCAGGATTGACACATACAACATCGTTGAATGCTTTAAGGTGGCTCCATACAGTTTCTTGAAAAATGGAAAATACAAGTTTGAGAGCCCAAAACACTTGATTAAACAATTCGGAAAAAGAATAAAACTAAATGTTATGCATAGTTAAACAGTCTGACAATCAAAAACTGCTACCAAATAAATAGCAACAGTTGTTGCTATGTCAACAATGATGTTTCAAAATGGCTGCCAATTACCCTTCAAACTAATTTAATTCGGAAAAAACTTTGGTGACGCAGCGAGAACTTCGTCGGGGATGAGATTTACGTCAGATAAGGCGCGTTTGTCGAGTGAGGTTGATGGTGCTGTGTTTAGTGACGGAGCAGTTGGTTTTTTGTGAAAGATGGAGACGAAACAACGGTTAGAATAGAATAGTTCGGCTATAGTGTCTGGAGTAATGGAGTTGATGCGACAAATTCTGTATGGAGAGGTGTTTAAAGATGGACCAAAATGGTTTTTGGTTTGTCCTCAGATCCGTAGCAAGTGAAGTGAAAAAGTTACGACTCTCCGATATCACAGTTTTGACTGTAGATCTTAGCGTTTTAAACCTCTGTTTCATGTTGTCACTCGGATTTGTTTTTTGGCCGCCATATTTGTGTACCTAATTCGCGTCTATGAGGTACACAAATATGGCAGAAATGCTCGTACAAAGTGTAGTTTCAACAATAATAATATACAGGGCAAAATTACTTGAATATGATTGGCTAATGAAAAGGGTATTTTTTTTGTAATACAGGACAAAATTACTTGCACTTGATTGGTTCCATGATCAGCAGCAGTACTTGCATGTGATTGGTCGCTTTGTCACTTAGCAACAGTGAACCTCGGAGGAGTGACTTTTTTCAACAAATCTGCGAAGATTTTCAGTCTGAAAATGCTTTTTTGTTTACTTTGAACTATTTTAAACTATTGAAGGAGTGTAAACTATTAGTGAAAATGAATTCACTAGAAAAATTACGAACTTTTGCCAGGGTTTACAAAAAGAAAGCAACAGGCACAGCGATAGAGCGAGAAAATTGGAATGTTGCCGAGCCCCAACCGTGATAAGGTACATGTACTTCGACATTTTCTGGACATAACATAGCTCTGGAATAATTTTGCCCTCTATATTATTAACACATAATCGCATGAGTTCTCATAAAATTAAGGTTTAATTTCACTTGTGTTTTTAAAATATTACAAATTACCATCGTCGCTTCGCGACTCGGGCAATTTTGTAAAATTTTGAAAACACTCGTGAAATTAAACCTTAATTTTCCTCGGCCCCATGCGATTACCTAAACAAATTTTCAGATTGTACATCAAACTCAATTAGACGTTACTTCTAACTAAGCCTTGTACGTTGAATTGTGTATACAATGTGGCTTTGAACAACATTTGAAAATTATGCTGACGTCAGCAATAATCGAATTAATATTTGTATCGACTCAAAAATTTCCAGAAATACTCGTAATAACAATCTACAAAATATATAAAACAACCAGCTTGGTAGGTTTCATAATTTAGATTTTAGAATTTTGCGCCGCCAGAGTGAAAGCTATACCTATGCAGTTAAATGTGTTTTAACAATATACCAGGGAGGAACACATCAGGTCCTGCATCGGCTGCATGCGCATCCCGTTTCAGGAATACACCTCATCCCCTTCCTCCTCCCACATCTCCCAACACCCATAAGCACCCTAAACGCCCCCACTCTTAAGCACAACCAGAGATGAAGGAAGTGGATAAGAAGTTGAACAAAGAGGAGAGAAAAAAAGATGGGGAAAAAACATAGGTGAGAGGTAAAAGAGCAGGAGGAGAATGAAGAGGAAAAGGAAGGGGGGGGAGAAGAGAAGAAAGAGGTAGAAATAAAAGGACAAAGAAGGGAAGGAAAACGATAAGGAGAGAAAAAAAAGAAAAGATGAAAAAAACAACAGAACTGTAAGAGAAAAACCGAAGAGAAATAAAAAAGGAGAAGAATGATAGGGACAAAGGGTAAGCGGAGAAGAAGGATGACGAGGAGGAGAAAAAGGAGGGGGAGAAAAAGAAAAAGAAAAAAAAGGAGGAAGAGGAGTAAGGCGGGGAGAAGGAAGAGAAAGAAGATGACAAGAAAAAGGAACAAGAGGGCGGCAAAGAAGATGATAAGAGGAGAAAGAGGAGAAGAAAGAAGATGGGGAGAAAGAGGAAGAAAAGCAGATAGAGAAAGAAAAAGACTGAGAAAAAAGAAGAAGAAACAGAGAACGAGGAGAAGGCAGAAGAGGAAGAGAAAGAAAAGAAGGAAAAAGAGCAAAAAGAAAAAGAAGAGGAAAAAAGAAATAAGAAAAGCAAGAAGAGACAGGAGGAAGAAGGAGATAAAGCACAGAATAAGTAATTCAAAGCAATCAGTTCAAAAAAATTAATTTTTGGTTCAAATATATACATATAAAAACAAGTTGCATGGGAATCTAGGAAAACTTTAGCTCTGAGCTCAGAACCCGCCATATTCCATTAAAGCTTGTTTTTAATATATATATATTGAGGCCCTATTCGGGGTTATCGGAATACGGGATATTTAAGGGGAAAACTATAGGGATACGGGATATGGAAGATAACATATCTGCATATTTTGATAACATTTGAAGTCATTATTGTCCTCATAGATTCATTATTAAAGTCACTAAAGACATTAAATGTGGTCAATGTAAAGTTTTTTCACAATATTTTTCAAGTTTTTACTAATTCATACCAGGAATTTCTCTATTGACCTCTATTGTCCATATTGTCACTATTCGCACCAGTTCCCTCTAAGCGAGTATAAATAGCAGTGCTCTCACCAGACACTCAGACTCTTCGCGTCAGAAGGCATATGTACATCTTGAAGTTATACCCATGAATGAGCAAGAGCAATTTCCGCAGAATAATGTGGGCTCTGCCAAAGCGATTTTAGATGTGGCTCAAGCACAGCAACCAATTCCAGATGCAGTGGCAGAAGTTCCTCCAGTTCCAATTCAAAATCAAGCGCCTCCGGCTCCACAGCCGGCCGCTGAGCTTGAGGTATGTTTCGACCACGTGTTTGTATGTGCTTTAGTTTAAGATGTAGTTTGCTCGTCGTTTACTACGAAATTCTTCTTCGTTTGTTTGTTAACCCCTGAACCATGCTGGTCTCTTTAGTATATATTTTCGCGGTGCTTGTGGCTAGTAGCTTTCGTATATGAGCGTTTTAACCCTACGGCTACGCAAAGCGTGAGCCTCAGTAGACGTTCGTTGTTGTGTGATATTGTCTATTGATTGTTCGTTCGCTAGTTTCCCTTCGAGTTTTGTGCTCAGTCTCAGACTATTTGTGAGCGGTTTGCCAATAATTATTGACTCCGTTTCGGATGTTTTTGCCTCACAAAGTTTTACCTCGCAGTTTGATAAGTCGAGATGTTTAGTGTTTGTTGTATTGAATTTGTGAGATGTTTCTCAATAATTATTTGACTCCGTTTCTGATGTGCTTGCCTCACGAAGTTTTACCTCGCAGTTTGATACGTCGAGATGTTTAGGGTTTGTTGTATTGAATTTGTGAGATGTTTTTGCCAATAATTGTTTGACTCTGTAGAGTGGTTTTTACCTCAGTCCTCACACACTTTACCTCCCATTTTGATATGTCCAGATGTTTAGTATTTGTTGTATTGAATTTGTGAGAGGTTTTTGCCAATAACAACTTGACTCTGTAGTCTCTGTGAATACCTCACAAAGTTTTACCTCGCAATTTGACACGTCGAGATGTTTAGTATTTGTTGTATTGGATCTGTGAGATGTTTTTGCCGATAATGTGGATTAATTCCTTTTTCGGCTGTATTTTGCCGTCAATGTTTTACCTCGCAGTTTCATAAGTCGCGCTGTTTAGCGTTTGTTTGTATTGCTTTTCTGAGTTGTTTTGCCAATTATTATCTGCCTGTGATGTATTTGCATCATAACGTTTTACCTCGCATTTTTGATAAGTCGAGATGGTTAATCTTTGCTAATTCTTGTATTATATTTGTGAAATTTTGATGTGTTTGCCTCGCATTTTTAATAAGTCGAGATGTTTAGATTATACACTATAGTATTTGCTGTATTGAATTTGTGAGAGGTTTGCCACTAATTGCTTGACCATTGTATTGCATAATTGCCTCACAAAGTTTTACCTCGCATTTTGTTAAGTCGAGGTGTTTGGTCTTTGTGGTATTGAATTTCTCAGGTATTCTGCCAATAATTCCTTGACTCTGCGTATATATGCCTCCCAAGGGTTTACTTCGCATTTGCATAAGTCGAGATGTTTAGCATTTCTTCTATTGAGTTGGTGAGATTTTGTTGCACTGCCTTGCAAAGTTTAACCTCGCATTTGCATAAGTCGGCATCTTAAGACTTTACTATTTTCCCTTTTGATTGAATTGGTATTGTCCATAATCATATTTCTACTAGTGAGTCTGAGGTTGCGCCGGTTACTTTTGTTAGTTTATACTGTCTAATACTCGGTTGCGTTTGCTGTAAGATGCGCTTTGTTGGCAGCCTATTACTTGAATTGATTTAACGAATTTTAGTTCTCGCTTATTCCTGCAGGGCCTGTTTTCGGATGCTAACTATAAGATACTGTTATTTAGCTTCTAATGTGCTTTCTGAGCGCCACTTTTATCTATGATAATATCTGTTGGATGCTTCTTAGATTGAATATAGGTAAGATGTCTTTTGCGCGTTTTCCCCATTTGGAATAACCTGATTGTTCAGCCCTGTTTGATCATGACATGTACAAATTTGTTGCAAATAAGGACAGATAAGGAATAAGCCTATGATTGACGACGTTGTACGTCTTTGTCTATTTACTTGACTTTTGTTTCGAATTCATATCGGCTCCAACAATTCAGGCTGTCCTTGAGCGTATCAAAGTTTTAGAAGAAGCCCAAACCGTTCCATCTCTGGCCACACTCCTTACAAAGATCACCAACTATGGTTTCCGCCACCTCGGCGTTCGGGACGTCAGTATAATAACAACAAACAGTCTTGATACGAACCGTTAGTCTAGAGCTGTTCAGTTGTGTTTAATTTCTAGGTTACAGCTGTTTTCATATAACTAAGGGTCTTGTGTCCTATTTCTGCATATTCTTATTGCAATAATTCAATTGATTAAATTATATTCTAATTATATTATAATGAAATTGAGTGAAATATATATTATACTATTGATTGAATTATATTCTTCTGATATGCTCCTACTGTTGTTTATTTCATTGTTTATTGTTTATTTTATGTTCTTATTTTTGTAAATTCTTTTCTTTTTACATTGTCTTTTAAGTTTGCCCTGCCTGATCGCCAATTTCTCGTCTTAGTCACCCACTCCTCTTCTTCTTTTCGTTCATTACTTCTCTCCTTTTTGGCAGTTTGAAAGGGAGCCTAATTCTCTGTCGGTTTATCTGACACTCAAGCTGCCATCCCCTGGGGCTTTCTACTGTCATCATTCGCCTTAGTTTTAGGTCTCTATTCTTCTTTCCCAGGTTCTCCCTTTTCCAGCATCGGAAGTCACGCCATTATTTTCCCCAGAGTCAGTTGCACCTGTTCAGGAGAGCTGGGTACAATACAATGGAACCGCACTTCCGCCCCGGGGCATGGCGGCGAATAACTCTCACTTGAGTGAAGCAGTTTTTAATTCGGTTTTGGCTGGTGAACGTTCCGCTGATGTCAGTTTGCTCGCATTCCGCAACCCTTCCCATTTTGTTGCTGGTGGTTTACATGATCATCCGCGCGCTTGGTCTAAATTCGCGTCCTTCCTCCCTCCAGATCAATCTGTCGAAATTCTAGATTGGATTTACAATAAAGTGGATGTCACTCGTTATTTTTCCCATTTTAAAGGAGGGTTCAAGGGTGAATGGTTTGATACGGACATGCCACCCGCAAGGATTTTTCCGAATAGTCCCTCTTGTGTTCCTTTTGCTCAATTCATCTCTGATACTATCCTACAGCGACTTGCCTCCGGAGCTATTTCTCTTTGGGGAAAAGTGGGTGAGGTGCAGCCGCCGCACCTTGTCATGCCTTTAACTGTCGAGCCTTCAAAACCGCGGTTATGTAATGATACTCGATTCCTCAACCTCTGGATGGTAGCCCGTCCTTTTCGCTTAGATCACCTCCAAGATCTCCCGTTGTATGTTTCTCCTGGTTCTTAACAAACCGTTTGTGCTGATAAGTCCGGTTATGACCATATTTTGATCTGCGATTCCAGTAAACCGTATTTGGGCTTCGAATGGGGTGGTTGGTATTTTACCTCTAATACCATTCCTTTTGGATGGAAATTATCTGCTTATGTCTATCATACCACCGGTTCTCTGGCATCACAATATTTTCGCACTGTCGGCATTCCGTGTTCCCTGTATATTGATGATCGGCATTCCTCCCACATTCGTTTTTCGGGATCTTCACCGCTGCCTGTCGTCTGTGCCAGTACATCGATTGATCAGTGCAATTTCACTTTGGCACATGTAGCCATATTCGTGGTGTTATGTTCTCATCGCTTTGGGATACACTATTGGGCTGGATAAATCAGTCCTTATTCCCTCACAGTCTGTGCCGTATCGTGGCTTTGACAGCGATTCTCTTAATCAACCATTTCGCTTACTGCCAAAAAAGAAAGCAGTACAGCAGTTTAAAAGCAGTTTTGTTACTTTTGCGCGATATCCTTTCGCGCAAACACATTTCTTTGCACCTCCTCCAGAGGTTGTCTGGGAAATGTATATCACTCTCCGCAGCCGTTCCAGCCGCTAGCTTGTTCACCAACGAAATCAACATGGCAATTTCCAAGGCTAGCCGTTCTTCTAAACCTGTTCGGATATCTCCAGACCTTCGTCGGGAGATTGAGCATTGGTTATTTCTCGAATCGTGGACAGGTTATCTTCCATGGCGAACGGAGACGCATTATCAAATTAAAATTCATTCAGACGCATCTTCGTACGCTTGGGGAGGTGTGCTTAATCCTGGTGAAATTTCCGTTTCCATCTCTGACTACTGGAGTGACATCGATTTGGCGAAAGATATCGTTACGAAGGAGACTCTTGCTCTTTCTAATGTGCTCGCTGCGTTTGCTCAACGTCTCACCGATTCCTGGGTTGATGTTTATGCCGACAACCGCTCCCTTGTTGATGCTTGGAAGAGTCAGGGTGCACGATCTCACTCCTTCTCTGACGCCTTGAAGAGTGTTTTTATGGTCGCCTACTCCGCGAATTTTCACCTTAACCTCATTCACATTCCCTCTCACCATAACGTTGCAGATGCTCCGTCCCGTACTTTGTCTCTCCAGGATGCTACGCTAGCAGCTGAGACTTGGGGAAAAATTCAATCTCAGTTTGGCGGATCTCGAGGTCATTCAGTTCACCTTATGGCGCTGCCTTCAAATGTTATGGTTGACCGCCATCATTCGCCGCTGCCGTTTATTTCACCGTTTCCAACGCCTGGCTGTCTCGGGGTCAATATTTTTTCCCAGTATCCTTCGCAATATCCCGAAGGAATTTTTTCCAATCCATATGTTTTCCCACCTATCGTCTTGATACCCAGAGTCCTTCGGTACCTCCGTTCCATCGGTGTACCCTTTACCATTGTCGTTCCAGATATTTTACCCCGACGCTCATGGTGGTCTATTCTTCGTACTGCATCTCAATCCAGCATCCTTCTTGCCTGTAAGAACCAGTCCGGTCCTCTCCTTGTCCCTTCCAAGATGGGTTTTACCTCGAATTGGCCTTTGCCTTGGGACTTATGGGCTCTCCGTTTTGACATTTAATCTACCTGAACGATCTGATTTGTTTGACTGTGTTTTGAATCAGTGTAATCATTCATTTATCTATTACAACTTAAATAAAGTTAATTCTTGTTGTTCGACGTGTGTTTGTTTTTTATTTTTGTCCTTTTTGCTCTAGGGTTTACCTCCTGTCGCACGTCTTTTTCTACCAGCAGTATCTTGTCCGATATGTCACTATCCTAATGATTACAACTTTATGTTCTGTCAAATCTGCGGTTATCGTCGGAAATCTTTTGCTCCCGTCTTGAGTCCCGTCTCGCCCGAAGTCGACATTTCTGCAATTGACGCGCGTCTAGGCGTTCTACACAAAATGGTCACCTCAACCGCATACGAAAAACAGAAGATGTCTCTCGAAAGTGAGTTCCAAGGTTTCTTATCCGCTCTTCCAACGAAGAAAACGTTATTTACCGCCGTTCCTTTAGATGTTTGTCGTTTTTTAGTCTGGAAAGATAACGCTGGAAAGACGCAAGTGCACCAATCCAACTGTCCGCACCTAGGCCTTCATGGGATAAAATCTTGTAATTGTCCAGTTCGGCTCTCGTACAAAACGGTGGATTCCTTTATCGGCAAGTTACGCGCGATTTTTAGATCGGTTGGCCGTGCAGGGGACTGGGATATGGCCTTAGGTTTGGGCAATCCCGCTGCATCCACCGAGGTTAAGCGTTATCTCAAAGCCTTCACATCAGAACAACTTCAGGCAGCTGTCACTCCGCAGCAAGCGACTCCTTTGTTTGTCAACAAGCTCCTGCTCCTATCCCGTCACCTCGAGCGGAAAATGAGCGCTACCAATGTTTCCCCTATCTCACTTTTCACCTTGGCACGGGATTCCGCATTTTTCAAAACGCTCTTCTTTAGTGCTGACAGAGCGAATGATCTCAACATGGTCAAGACCCAAGAGATTCTGCGGTTTCCACAAGATGATGGTCTCCTCTTTAACCACGTTTGGGGGAAAACTCTTAGAG
Source organism: Corallium rubrum (assembly GCA_964035015.1). NCBI lineage: Eukaryota > Metazoa > Cnidaria > Anthozoa > Scleralcyonacea > Coralliidae > Corallium > Corallium rubrum. The sequence continues at coordinate 15,945,767 of OZ035997.1, forward strand.
ATGGATCTTCGAACCTATTTGGTGTTCGACGTCATCAAAATCCGTCTCTCTGTCCGGTGAAAGCTATCGAGACCTACATGGCGATCTGCTCGGAGCTTGGGTTGGATCTCTCGCACGGTTTTCTCTTTCGTCCGGCTACTCCTCGCGGGGGCATTCAGAACAAGCAGCTTTCGTCTTCCACCATGCAATCCCGACTTCAATTGTACCTTAAAGCGGCGTCTATCGATGCAGGTGAAACCCTTCATAGTTTTAGAGCAGGAGCCGCGATCACGCTGGCTCTTTCAGGAGCCCGATTAGGTGATATCATGGCTCACGTTGGCTGGAAGACCCCTTCAACTGCATCATATTATCTGAAGTTAGCAAATGTTTTGCGCCCCGGTAGTCCATCTGAGCTCTTGTCGTCCGGGGAATCATCTGTTGAACTGTCTACTTCCGCGTACAGCGACCTTAATACTTTGCATAATTTTGTCGCTGCGTTTCCTTCGGTCCAAAAAATTTAGTTAATTTCAGTAAATGTCAGTATGAACTACATGTTTTGTTTATTTGTCGTTCTTGGTTTTGAGGTTGGGGTAGGTTTAGAATGGGCAGTTTGTGGGTTGTGATCGGATAGATGTACAGTACTATGGGGTGGTGTTGTTCCTATCAGAGTGTTTCAGCGATCGTTATTATCCCCACTCTAATTTAGATGAGCGTGGGGGAACGGTGTGAATAGTGTACTATTCGCACCAGTTCCCTCTAAGCGAGTATAAATAGCAGTGCTCTCACCAGACACTCAGACTCTTCGCGTCAGAAGGCATGTCTGTACCAAGAGGTGATACGAAGACTTTTCCCGGCTTTGTTCTCCCGCGGTCGTCTATCGGCGGTCGCGTTTGGTTTACCCCCCCCCCAGGCTTTTCTTCTTACCCTCCCCGTTCTTTTTTCCTTCCTATCACCAAACGCGATCGTTATTATCCCCACTCTAATTTAGACGAGCGTGGGGGAACGGTGTGAATAGTGTACTATTTAAATTGTCAATTCAGCAATCTCGTTCCCAGTAGTCTTTCCGCGCAGTCTTTCATGTTTCATAAATATCTAGTGCCCAGTCTCCTGTCCAGTGAGCGAAATATGGCATCACGGCGACAGTCCAGACTGCAGAGTATGGCAAGTGCACACCCGAGCTATTTTTTGCCAAATGACGTTGCACACTTTAATCACGACACGCTGAACTAGTACCTGTAGCCTTTACAGGGCATATATGGTCATATATGTATTGTATGTTACATTACAATATGGAATTCGAAATTAAGCTTGCTGCGCCAATCTTCTTGCATGAATAAGTTAATTTCACTGCAGCCCCCTTTATTTACGACACAACTTGACCAGACGACCATTAAAGCGATTAAAAATGCAAACGTTTTTCGCCGGCTGTAAGTCGTCATCGATTTTTCCATTATAGGGATACAAGACGAAATCATTTCGGAATACGGGATATTTTAAGGAAAAATAAACGGGATACGGGATATCCAGCCTCTATATTCGAACAAGAAATGATATTTTTTAATTGACCACTTTCAATTACTTATCCTGTGCTTTATGTAAATATGCATGCCCTCTTATAACTATTGATTTTTCTGATGTTTTCTTACCACCCACTTCCCCCTTCTTCCTAACTCTTCTTCTTCCCCTGTTGCTTCTCTTTCACCTCTCCCTCCTCATTTTTATTTTTATTCTCTTCTTTCTCTATCTCCAGCTTTTTTTTTATCCTTCACCTCTTTCACTTCCTCCTCTTTCTCCTCCTCTTCTTATCCTCCTCTTCTTATCCTCCTCTTTGTCCTCTTCTTTTTCCTTTTTCTTCTCCTTCTCCTATTTTCTCTTCCTACTCATTCTTCACCTCCTCTGTCGTTTTCTCCTCCTCATCCCGCTCTTTTTTCTCCTGGTTCTTCTCCTCCTTAGAACGTATCCCCTTTTTCTTCCTCTTTTCCCTTTTCTCCTCTTCTTTCTCCTCTTCCTCTTTGTCACTCTCTTCCTTTTATACTCTTTCTCCTCCTCCTCTTCTTTCCTTTTCTGCTTCACCTTATCTTTCATCTTCCCTTTTTTCTCCCCATGCTCTATTTCTTCTTCCTTCCATTCCCTTCCTCTACTTCCTCCTATCCCCTTTCTCCTCCTCCTCGTCTTTCCTTTTTTTTTGTAAATATGCATTAGTTAACTCTAGGAGGAAGTTATAGTTATAAGCCTTAAGGTTTTTTTATATTACTTCCTCACCACTTATCTACTATATACATGTTATTTTTCAACTGCTATTGTAAATCTTCGATTTTGTGGTAAAATTCACTTCCTCCTTCTTCTTCCTTTTCACCCTCTTCATCTTTCTCATCCTCCTCTTCTCTTATTTCTTTTTTCCACCTCTTTCGCTTCCTCCTCTTTCTCCTCCTCCTCTTTCTCTTCTTCCTCTTTCTTCTTCTTCTCCTTTTCTTCCTTTCTTTCACTCCCCTCTTTCTCCCCCTGTTCTCTTTCTTCTTATCCATTTCCTCCATCTTCTTGTTTGGGGGTGATTTTTTGGGGTAGAGCATTTGATATATGAAAATTACTGTGCACAGTTCCAAATCCTGCTAATTTCCAAACATGGGTGCATGCTAATAATAGAAATGTAAAGCAGGTATCGTACTGTAATGGCAAAATGACCACAATGTCATGATTTTACTATTAGTAATTTATGTCATTGATTGAGCAAATTTAAGGGAAAAAATACTTAACTCTTGGCTGAGAAATGTGGACTTGAGAAGTAAATTAGGAAATACATGACATTGTACATGTGTATTTGAAAGTATTAAATGTCAGGGATTGTCTAAATCTGTTCCCACTCACTGCTTTTATCTCATGGTCTACTTTTTTCAATCATCTACCTTTGTCTTTTGAACTCTCATGCAACTGCTGGATTCGTTTTAACCAGGGGTAGTGAAAGATGTTTTGCAATGTATGTGCGAGGTGCTGGGCTAAGAGAGGAATAGCTGGTATATCTCCCAAAAAAAATTGGAATTTTTAGACACCATGGAAGCCATTTACAGATCAAGACTATTTTCAGCATAAGAATGCAGTAATAAAGACAGTGTATTTTAATGGAAGTGGATTGGAAGCTGTCATTTCAATCCTAACCCTAATGTTATAACACATTGGCTTAAGTTAGAGTACAATAATTTGTAAAAGGTTTGTGGGGGCAAAAACTATCTGTCACCCCCCACATGTATTTACCCCCCACATGTAAACACATGTGGGGCTGATTGGATCCACTGCCCCGTGCTTCCATTGCCCCTGGTTTTAGCTAAAGACTCAACTGACAAAAGAAAGCAAATGAAACAAATAAGCTGCAAGATATTAAGGCCCCCAGCTAGCATTGCAGCAGAGGTGCCAAATGTAGCAAACATGGGTGCTAATAGAAATGTAAAGCAGGTATCATACTGTAATGGCAAAATGACCACAATGTCATGATTTTACTATTAGTAATTTATGTCACTGATTGCGCAAATTTAAGAAAAAAGATACTTAACTCTTGGCAAAAGTAGCAAGTGCACCAAAGCCTGACAAGATGAACACATTTCTTTCAACTTTGGTCTCAATTAATATTTAGAGTCTGTGCCTTTGCCTGAATAGATCATAGTAAAGCATGCAGTCATACACACGTGCTGCAAAATTACCCCTCAAAAAGGAAATTAATTACAATTACAATTACTTGCTTCAAAAAGTAATTAATTCCTAATAACAATTACCACTCTTATAATTAATTACAAAATTACTCTCTGAAAAAAGTATTTAATTACAAATTCCTTTATGTAACCAGAAATGAAAATGAGACAAGGTTTAATGAGAGGAACAAGGTTGGGATTTAACAACATAATTGTTATTATGCAACATTGCATTATTAATGGAAACAACCACAACCTTGTCCCCAGCCTAAAGGGTCTATGCTATTTACAAGATGGCCTTTAGACATCCTTTAGACTCATCTTTCGATAGTTCTTACATGTATTTATATTTATGAATGATTTAAGGAAAGGAATTTGTAATAAGCTTCTGCAAAAGGAACGCGTTACTTTGTTTTGTAATTAATTACCTTTTTCGTTCCTTTGCCAAAAAAGTAATTAATTACTTTTATGCATTACTACAAATGCATTAACATAGAGAACCCATTTTTTGTTGTAATACTAGATTATTTAAATATTACTACTTGAGTTATTTTAAAATAAAAATTGTGATCACTTATAATGGTTCAAAGATTCATCAAATACAGTAATTTTCTTCTTTCTTTCTTTCTTTTTTTTTTTTGCAACATGCCATGCTAAGAAGATACAGGATAATTTCAGTGCTGTAGCCAAGGGCAGGACAGACAACAAATCTTTCATGCTAGGTTGTGCCCACACATTTTACATACATGTATATGACTATAAAAGTCGCTGCCACACACTATTGTCACTAATATACATATGTACTTTTATGCATGATGCATATATAATCAAACTACTGAAAAGTTTGTTGCAATCTTCCAAAATATGTTAATAATTAATTTTGGTATTTTATAATCTTCAGAATTCTACAAGTTTTTCCCCTAAAATGCAGGAAATGGCATCTCAAATTGAAAAACTCTAATTTCAAACTTTTTGGAGGCCAACTACCCCCCCCCCCCCCCTCTGACTTCCCTCAATCTTTCTCTCTTTAATAGAAATATCACTTTTAGAATTCAAGCTGAAGAAATTACCTCGACTGTGTTCTTATAGTACTTTCCTTAAAAGAATACAATACATACCTCAAAAAACGGGTGCCTTGGTGGATATGATCGTTTGCATGGCTGAAACGACCAAGGTCTTTCCATATTTATACCCAGAGAGGAGTGTTGACAAATACAAGATTTGTTAAGCCAGCGCGCTCCGGTTTTTAATCGCGCCTGGGTACGAAGGTAAAAGAATCAGGAAGTCATCATCCGGAAGTATGAATAGTAGCGGAAGTAAAAACTGGAAAGTGCAAAAATGCAAAATCATGATCAACTTCACAGTTTATACTCGGGGTTTCATCTCAGTCTTGTTTAGACTAATCTCAGTATTCGAGCGTTTACATTCGCCATTTGGATCGCTTTTGACTTGTTAATTAGATCAGTACCAGATCGATTGATTCTAGTAATGTCCGTAGGACACTGAAACGGATCTTGAAGGTAGTTATAAGCAAAGACCTTTATATGAGGCTCTGACAACATTAAGGATGTAATTAAGGTGGGAAATCTAGGTAGTTAACATACTTTCTGAGTCAGACGCAGACTTATTAGCTCGTATTTTACTCTACCAGACTATAAGTTAAAAGGCGTAGTAGGCGGGAAAGGGGGGAGGGGGGGGACAAATGCTCTCCCAAAATATTTGAATTAAAAGACGTATTCGGGCATTTTCTGCTGGGAATTTCGTGCATTCGATATTTATTGCAATGGAATGTTTAAACAAAATTCATACGTTCAAATAAGACTGAAATACGACAATATTTGGCTTTTAATTTTTCTGGCAAAAATATCTGCCTCCCCAAAACATGTTGAACAGTTCTTAAATGCAGATATTAGCTTTGTCGGCTCTGCAGTTATTACGATCGTTACAGACATTGTTAGTATAGTACTCAATAAGTAATACAGAAAACTCTAAGTAATCATCGAAAATGGGCCCACAGTAATTGGTAATAACTGTTGTGGTTACCCTGCCTATATACTTTGATATATATATATATATATATATATATATATATATATATATATATATATATATATATATATATATATTTATTTATTTTTTCCTGTAAGTTGTAGGCAAAGTTTAATAAAATAAAATAAAAAATAAAATAAAATAAATGGAAACGATATATAAAGGTTTTCTGTCTGAATCATTCATTATCTGAAAGCGAATGCGCAGTTTAATGAAAACAAGACGCCTGCTCAGGCGTTCACTCGGGCTACTGATTTCTGAAAGCTTGGCGTAGCCTAGGCGTACTCTAACAAGACTATATGGCAATGGCAATGCATAATTGCATATATTTTGACAAATAGAATTTATGGTCTTATATGAACTGCTACATGTATTAACAACAAGGCCATTTTTCTGAAAATTAAACAATGGCTCTAAGGCCAAGTAAAAACCCCCAAATATTTCGCGTCCCCACCCGCTTCCTTTCCCTTAGCTAGCCGCTTCCATTTTTCTTCTTTTCTTTTTTTGCTTGTTTCCCTGTCCAAATCCCTTCCAGCTAGCTAGAACTTTAGTTTTTTGAACTTTAATTTGATTACTTGAAGTATCATTCAAAGTCTTACCCGCTGACCGATTTCAACACTTTACGCAATCTCGAGCCATATGGGCTCGAGATTGCACTTTACGCCATAAAACGTCATCATCATGCATCGGTCTTGATACCATCCAAAAATGTGTCCCCATTTTCACTTTACTAGAAATACATGAATGCAACAACCCCTCGCCCGCTTTTATTAAATGCTTTCTTGAAACACCACCCACCCACCCACCCACCCACCCACCCACCCACCCTGACTAAAATAAGCACACCTGATATACAGGGTGTATCAAAAAAAAGGCTACCCTTAGAAAATATAATTAACATTCTTTTCAAATAACCTATTGTATATTGACAGCCCTGTGGTCAGTTGAACCATTTTTAATCGAACTGATATGAATATAATTAACATTTTTATTTCAGTTATGCTCCTTCATACGTTTAGAAGTTATCGTAATTTCCCAGGTGTATACGACCATTTGTTTTTTACGCATCCGTGACTTCAGAGGTGTCCAGGGCTGTCAACATACAATAGGTTATTTGAAAAGAATGTTAATTATATTTTCTAAGGGTAGCCTTTTTTTTGATACACCCTGTACAGCCAATATAAAAACAAGCAGATATAAAAACAAATGACAATCCTCAAGATAATTCTATAATTTATGGATAAGATGACTAAACTGATTTAACATATTATTAAATTCCGGTTGTACAAAACATGCTTTTAGGAGGTTTCAAAAAGGATTATTTTTAACAACCTTTAAATGGCTTCCCTATGCATACATGTTTTGCAAAGGCAGAATTAAAAGTCAACAGCTCAAAAATTACATTTATAATAGAGTCCGAGATAAAAACAATGCGGTGGAATCGGATTGTATAAAGAAGTATTAAACAGACAACGTTTCAGTCGAAAATTTGGAAATACTGTACAGCCAAAAAAATCGCCAAATCCCATGAGTGATGCGTATTTATTAAAATTGAATTTTTGAAAAAGATAAGATCTATTGAACGTTGAGGGCGACAACATATGTTGAGCTCTCAACACCGTACAATATTTAAGGTCTACATAAGCTTATATTAAAGGGAAAGCACGAAAACGTGAAGCTGTATATTGTTTAATAGGTTAAGCGAAAACTTGAGAATAACAAGAATCCTACCGTTATATTTGACCACGGAGTGAGTGACTGCAGATCGAGTTTTTGTTTATCATACGGCGTTTGGTTTCTTCAAGTTCTCTGGCTTCTCTTCAAGAAATACTAGAAATACATGAATGCAACAACCCCTCGCCCGCTTTTATGAAATGCTTTCTTGAAACACCCCCCACCCACCCACCCACCCACCCACCCTGATTAAAATAAGCACACCTGATATACAGCCAGTACAAAAACAAACAGATATAAAAACAAATGATAATCCTCAAGATCATTCAATCTATAATTTATGGATAAGATGCTAAACTGATTTAACGAAAGCAAAACTTAGATTTCATTATTAAATTCTGGTTGTACAAAATATGTTTTTAGGAGGTTTCAAAAGGGATTATTTTTAACAAGCTTTAAATGGCTTCCCTATGCATACATGTTTTGCAAAGGCAGAATTAAAAGTCAACAGCTCAAAAATTTCATTTATAATAGAGTCCGAGATAAACACAATTCGGTAGAATCGGATTCTTGAAAGCAGTATTAAACAGACAACGTTTCAGTCGAAAATTTGGAAATACAGCCAAAAAAATTGCCAAAGCCCATGGCCATGAGTGATGAGTATTTAATAATAAAAGTAATGAAGTAATGCCAATGAGAAACATCACGTCTACATAAGCTTATAAAGGTAGTGTTTTAAGTTAGCTTTAGTTAAGCTGATTTATGGTTTGGACGAGCAAAGGGAAAGCACGAAAACGTGAAGCTGTATATTGTTTAGGTTAAGCGAAAACTTGAAAAATAACAAGAATCCTACCGTTATATTTGACCACGGAGTGAGTGACTGCAGATCGTGTTTTTGTTTACCATACGGCGTTTGGTTTCTTCAAGTTCTCTGCTTTCTCTTCAAGATATATTAAACGGGTTGTTTGTATCCTTCTTTTCTTCGTGCTCCATTTCGGTCCGTTTAAATAAACGAAAGCAAAATACTATTTGTTTGAGGAGTTCATAGTTTTCTTCGTCGCTAGTCACCAGTGTCCAACTATTCTTACCGCGTGACGTCGCACCAAACATATATATAAATATATATATATATATAAACTATTTCCCAGCTTTCGTCTCCCTCGCTTTTTCTACACGCGTGTAAAGTGGACTCCACGCATGTCGAGATTAGCACCCTCACCGGGCTCCGGGCCTTCGGCCCTCCGCCCGGGCTCGGGGATTAAATGGATTGTTTGTATCCTTCTTTTCTTCGTGCTCCATTTCGGTTCGTTTAAGTAAACGAAAGAAAAATACTACTTGTTTGAGGAGTTCATAGTTTTCTTCGTTGCTTGACGTCGTACCAAACATATATATATATATATATATATATATATATATATATATATATATATATAAACTATTTCCCAGATTCCGTCTCCCTCGCTTTTTCTACACGCGTGTAAAGTGGACTACACGCATGTCGAGATTAGCACCCTCACCGGGCTCCGGACCTTCGGCCCTACGCCCGGGCTCGGGGACAAAATGGCGGCATTTATGGGTCCTTCTGCTAATGCTAGCGACCACTGACATGTACTTATTGTAGGAAAAAAGAATATTTATGTAAATACACATATGCGAGGGCTTCCCCAGAGGTGAAGTACGAAGCTTCCCACGAAGTTTCGGAGAGATAGCACGATGGTCGCTGTCCAAAATTTGCGGAGCAACACCAACATCTGTAACACGATGGAACATCTCCCTATTGACGATGATGTGGTCAATTTGATGTTGTTTCTTACTTCGAGGGTGAATCCAGGTCGAGTAGTTCTTTTTCTTGAAACGTACATGTTGTTGTAACTGCGAGATTATTGATTGCCAAATATGATAGAAACCTTCTTCCGGAGTCGTCATTCGTATGCTGGAGACCATAGCACCCGAGAGGACCATCATTTTCTTCCTTAGCATAGCCCAAGCTGGAGTTGCAGTCAGAACCGATTACCAGTATGTCGTCATTCTGCTTTCTTCCCATGCATCTGCCAAGTTGATCCAAATGGACATCCCAGACGTCATTAGATGCATTGCCGATCTTTCAGGAGCAAGCGTACAGCCATCATACGTGCACCTAAATCGGTGTGAGTTTCTCCTCCAGCAGCTTTCCATGCTGAAACACCATCTGCGCTGAGAGCAGTAGCTGCTCCTTGCGATCCTCTTTTACCTTCCAGTAAGGATTTGTCAAGTCCAGATGCAATAAGCATATATTAAATGTAATAATTCATGACGAAAACACAAAAGAAATCAATACCGTAGCAGTGGTTGTAAATCGGATACAGCATCGTCCTGATTTACATGAACTTTAGCTTCGATTTTCTCGGCTAAAACAGACCGTATCCCCCAAATAGTTGGTGAACTTGATTACTTAGATGCATTTGTATTTTAAGAAAGATACAGTATTCGCAGCCGAGCTGTATCTATTACTTGACCATGTTCAAGAACCTCTTTTCCATGTCGCCATGCCGTTTCTTGTAAGCAAACGGCAACATCTTTTCTGTTTGACAACACCTTTTTTTGCCGGAGACCCAAATGATATGTGGGAAATTTGGAAAAAAATTATTCTTAGAAGTCCTAGATAAGCATGCACCACTTCAATGCAAAAAATCAGATCAATAAAAGTCCCTTGGATTACAAGTAATATAAAGAAACTTATAAATACAAGGGACAAATTAAAACGAAAAGCCATTTTAACGAACCTAGAAAATGATTGGTTAAATTATAAAAAGACTAGAAATAAAGTAAACATAGAACTAAGGAATGCCAAAAAAGATTATTATTCCTCGAAAATAGCTGGTCAAAAATTCAATCCTAAAAAAGCTTGGAAAAATATAAATAACTTATTAGGTAGGCAAAACAAACCAACAGTGGTGAATGAGATTAATCTAGGGGACAATAATTTTACGACTCCCAAAGATATTGCAGAGTGCTTTAATGATTATTTTTCAAATATTAATTGGCCCTGATTTAGCTACCAAAATTGATATTTAAATTATAATTTTGAAACGTATACTAAACATGCTAAATCAGAATTTGCAGCATTCCAGCCTGTTACTGTCAGTAATGTCTGTCGTCTCTTGTATGGGCTTTCTAGCAATAAAGCCACTGGCTTTGACAAGATTTCTTGTAAAATTATTAAAATAGCTGCACCCGCTATTTCAGACTCATTGACACTTATTTTTAATCAGGCTATTACTTTATCCTCCTTTCCTGATGAATGGAAAATGGCTAGAATAATACCTCTGTATAAAAATGGCAAACGAAATATTCCAGGAAACTATAGACCGATATCAGTTTTGCCGGCCATTAGCAAAATTATGGAACGAATTCTATATGATCAACTGTATAACTATTTAACAAAATTTGAACTTCTGAGTAATTCACAATTTGGTTTTCGAAAACTTCACTCCATAGCAACTGCATTATTGGATTGCACCAATGATTGGTATATGAATCTAGACAGAAAAATGTTTAACCTACTGTTGATCATCAAATTTTGTTGAGGAAGTTAGAACTCTATGGAATAAAAGGACAAGCTCTAACTTTGCTGAAATCTTATCTCACAAACCGAAAGCAGAAATGCCAAATTAAAAATTCCTTTTCTACAAAGCGACTGATTAAATGTGGCGTACCACAAGGCTCTATCTTAGGGCCACTATTCTTTTTGTTATATATTAATGATTTGCCTGAATGTCTAAATAAAACAAAATCTTGGTTGTTTGCTGACGACACAAGTCTGACAGCTTCTGGAGATTCTATAACTGACCTTGAGACTGCAGTTAATTCTGATTTGGAAAACCTTAGAAAATGGTTAATTGCCAATAAACTTAGCCTAAACGTAGCTAAGACAGAATTTATGTTAATTGGTTCAAAACCAATGAAAAAAACAATTTCTGATTCAGATCTAAATGTTTTCATTGAAAATAAACAAATTAAACAAGTTGGCGAATGTAAAACTCTTGGATTAACAGTTGACCAGCATTTATCGTGGAAAAGAAACACTGAAAATATATGCAAAAAAAATAAAACCGCTCTTGGTGAAAAGGTCTATTGTGGATTGTAATTTCAATTTCATGCAAACATACCAAAACATACTGAAAATACTAGAGAATCTTGTGACATATATAAGAACCCAGCACAAAACTCGAGGTAGTTGTATTATTCAAAATATTTATTTAGACGTAATGTTTTGTTGTATTACTAATTACAACATGTTCAGAGGCTAAATTACTATTTCAGTGAATCTAAATACTTAAATTTTCCTTAAATTCAATTACCTATCTATTATTATTATTATTATTATTATTATTATTATTATTATTACTATTATTATTATTATTATTATTATTATTATTATTATTATTATTATTATTATTATTATTATTATTATTTTTATTATTATTATTATTATTATTATTATTATTATTATTATTATTACTCGGGCTACCGGTCGACAAATTGCAATCCATCATTTGGCTTTTAACTGCGCAACGGGAGATATCACCATGGAAATTAATGAAGAAAGTAGGACAAATCGGGTACAAAGAGCAACGTTTTCTTTTTTTTTGTGCGTTGGAAGTTCCCGTTTCCATCACTGAAGGCAGTCCATTTAGAAGACCAATTATATGTTTTGCTTGTTGATGAGAATTGTTTTCTTGTGACCGGAAATCGGGTATTTGAGCAGATTTAGCTTGCGCGCCGCGGCAAATCGAAGGCACAACATTTGCGTTCGACATCGTTGTTATCGTGGTTGTGCTCGCTATTGGATGTGGTTTCTATTAGATAGTAAATTACAACTTTAGCTCTTCCGAAATATCGTCTTTTACTATCACAAATGCGAACAACTTGGCCACAAAACTAAAATCAAATGGCAGACGTTGTAATCTAACTCTGGGCCACAGTACTTTTTCAATGAAGTCGATATCACTATGGCAATATGGAGTTAAATTACCGTATTGTCATAGTGATATTTATTTATTTATTTATTTATTTTATTTATTTAGCTTCGCTTCTTAAAATTACATGAGAAATAAAATAATTAGGAAAAAAGAAAAAAGAGAAAAGAAGCTGGGACACCACAACAGTTAAACACCAGTTACAGTGGGCCCTTAAAAAAAAAGATTAAGCGGTCAGTGAGATTTCGTGATGTGTTGCACTTTAGGCAAACAGTCTTCCAAGTTCGAGGATCGTCCACATTGTAACAGGATAGAAAAGCGTTAATGTAATAGTCTAATAGTGATTTCTTGAACTGTGTAAAACATACATGATCTAGCCTTGGGGGCGGATTTAGGTTACGTCAAACACGTCACGCGACGTAGACAATAATCCCAGACTAATTTATTCATGAATTAATTAGTTGGAAAAACTATTTAAAATTTGAAAATTTCAAATTTAAAAAATATTCAAATTTTTAAAAATTTTATATGAATATTTGAAATTTTCAAAAATTTCACTTTTGCACGTATTTAGCGCTATATCGAGAAAAAATTAATAATTCTCTGTCGTCCCAGTCAAAGGAGGATGTTGCGCTCTTCCCAGAATGCTTTGCGACAAACCTATATTATTAAACGCTCGCGCGAAGGATGATCATTTCCAAAGATGGAGGCGTTGAGTGAACAGGGATGGCAAGCAGACGTGTTTTCTAAATCTAACTTTATTTATTTACACTGTTGTGATTTTTCAAACAAATGGGATTTCACCGTGCCTAGTTTACCGGTTTTTTCGGCTACAGTTGCTTTATGGTCATTTTAATTTCATGGATTTGTTAGATCAAAGGCAAATGTGCATGTTTCCAGTCTGTACTAGGTTGTTGAAGAAGCCTGATAATGTATAAGATCTCCATGTATTATAAAGGTTATTTCAGGCGCATAAGATTTCATATACCATTAATTTTTAGTCCTTTCTGCTTCGCGAAGTTTGATAATTCGGCGAAGTGTGCAAGTTTCGGCGGATGAATGTTTTTTTTTTATCAAAAGACAGATCCTAACGAAGTTATAGATGAAAAGGACGAGAAAATGTTACTGATTTGGGATTTTATAGTCAAAACTAATATGTCTGTGGCCGCATCTGCTTTAACACCAGTTAATGTGGTATCTATGGTGGATACAATGTTGACTCGTATCGTCGTTTTTCGTCGTGATTCATCTAGGAATATCGCTATAAATATAATATATTATAAATGACACAAATGACAGAAAATGACCTTAAGGTGCTTTCGCACAATAGCCACAATACAAACGGTAATGAATAAAACTGAGGAAACGTTGTTTTGGACAAGCTTTGAATCGTTTTACTAACATTACTAATAACGATGTCTTCCTCACTGGTCTTCCTCAGCCCACACAGGAAGACAACAAAAGTCAAAATACGAATCTGAACCGTGTTTTACGCACGAATACAAAGATAAATATCGTGAAAAATAGTAGAGGTACAATGAGTTACAATAGAAAATTTGTATTTCTTTACTATTCCTTTTTTAAAATATTTAAATATATGTCACTCTCCTGCTAGAGATGAGATGCTAATTGCTAATTTACAAGCACTAGTGGTTGTATCCGAAGAGTATACATCCACTAGTGGTTGTAACTAATTAGCATCATTGGTTTAGTTTGTATGGGGTTTACAGGGGTATACATGTGACGTATTTCTGAAATTGGATTGGCTGCAAAACTCATGAATTAGTAATGAATTTCACAAATATATATATATATATATATATATATATATATATATATATATATATATAACAATTATACCACGAGTTCATATACGACGAGAGCAAACATATACATATATTTATATATTTATATTTATTATTATGCTTTCAAGACTTAAATCTAAATCAAGATATAAATACTGTATAATATAAACTGTATCTTCTCCGTATGTATGAATGTGAATACGCAACCTACACACTATCGACTGTTGACATTTGTAGCCAGTCACAGCATATAACAAAAACAATAAACGTTAATACTTTTTTCTAGAATCCGATTTTACCGAATTGTTTTGATCTCGGACTCTATTATAAATGTAATTTTTGAGCTCTGGAATTTTAATTCTGCCTTTGCAAAACATGCATATGTCTGTATGGGGAACTCATTTAGAGCTTGTTAAAATAATCCCTTTTGAAACCTCCTAAAAACATATTATGTACGACCAGAATTTAATAATGAAATCTAAGTTTCCTCTGATATGTAAAATCAGTTTAATCATCTTATCCATAAATTATAGAATTTATATCTTGAGGATTATCTGTTTGTTTTTATATTGGCTGTACATCAGTGCTTATTTTAATCAGGGGGAGGGGGTGTTAAAAAAACAATTAATAAAAGCGGGCGAGGGGTTGTTGCATTCATGTATTTTTAGTTATGTACCTTGAATGAACTAATTTTGAAAATGTTATATATGAATAACGAGAATATCTGGTGAAATATACTGTTTATTGGCAGCGGTGGGATTCGAACCCACGCCATCGAAATGACTGAACCATCCCTTAGACCGCGCGCTCGGCCACGCTACTTGAATGACATGAAAAACATAAACGTTTGCTTCGAATGATAAATAATATTGATTCCTTTTTCACTTCCACCTTTCAATATAGAACCTCTTATTTGATGACAGAATTTTTTTATACTTTTTTCAAATTATCATGTACCTTGAATGTACTGATCTGGAAAATGTTATATATGAATAACGACAGTATCTTGTAAAATTTTAAATTTAAAACAAATTGTTTATTGGCAGCGGTGGGATTCGAATCCACGCCACCGAAATGACTGGTGCCTAAAACCAGCGCCTTAGATCACTAGGCCACGCTATCCGAATGACGTGAAAACCATAAAAGTTTGCTTGGAATAATAAGAAATGTTGATTTCATTTCCACTTACACCTTTCAACATAAATCTGGGAACGAGATTGTATAAAGCCTCTTATTGAATCAACCTCGTACCCAGAGCCTCAGCAGAGATAAGATCCTGGGTACGAGGTTGTTTTTGAATGAGAAAAAAGCTTTTTTAATTTTATGTAAAATGTTAAGTACTTTAAATGTTTTAATTTGGAAAATGCTATACATTGATACCGAGAATTAACTGGTAAAATTTTAAACATAGAAAAAACAGTATTACTGTTTATTGGCAACCGTCGGATTCGAACCCACGCCATCGAAATGACTGGTGCCTTAAGTCAGCGCCTTAGACCACGCCACCACGCTTCCCAAATGATGTGAAAAAACATTAGAATTTGCTTCGAATGATAAGAAATATTGATTCCTTTATCACTTACACCTTTTAAAATAAAATGTGTTATTGAAAGAGAAAAAAGATTTTTTAATTTTTTGTTAAAATATGAAGTATATAAGAAATATGTATTTATTGGCAACGGTCGGATTCGAACCCAAGCCATCGAAACGACTGGTGCCTTACACCAGCGCCTTAAACCATTCGGCCACGCCACCATTATGACGTGAAAATCATAAAAGTTTGCTTGGAATAATAAGAAATGTTGATTCCTTTTTCACTTACACCTTTCATTATAATTATATTATGTAATTATACAATTAGATTTGCAATACTGATTTGAAAAATGTTATATACGATAATGAATAACGACAGTATCTTGTAAAATGTTTAAAAATAATGTTTATTGGCAGTGGTGGGATTCGAACCCACGCCATCGAAATGACTGGTGCCTAAAACCAGCGCCTTAGACCACTCGGCCACGCTACCTGAGCAACACGAACAGCATAAAAGTTTGCTTTGTATAATAAGAAATATTGATTCCATTTTGACTTACACCTTTCAATATAAAGCCTCTTCTTGAATGAGAAAAGAGCTTTTTTAATTTTTTGTAAAATATTAAGTACTTCAAATGTTTTAATTTGGAAAATGCTATACATTAATTCCGACAGTATCTGGTAAAATTTTATACCTAAAAAAATTATGTTTATTGGAGCAGTGGGAATCAAACTCGCGCCATCGAAATGCCTGGTGCCTTAAACCGGCGCCTTAGACCGCTCGGCAACAGTGGCGTGGTGTCAGGGGGGCGGGGGCCCAAGGCCCCCCAGTGGGGTTGCAGAAGGGGCACGACTAGCAAGGGCGCCAAAACTAAACGAAATAAACCTATTTCTTTGTATAGCTAGGTCTTCAATGAGGGGATATAAAGATCTCAAATCTGTAATCTTTTGTGTTTTCTATGACGTTTTACAATCTTCATAATTCTGTAAAATATCACACTAAATGCAGAAACGGGGGGTTGAAGGGGGGGGGGGGGAGAAACGGGGGGGGTTAATGGGACATTGGAAGTATAATTTAAGTTTGTCTGATTTGAAAGAACTCTTGAAATGGTATAGTAAAACTCTTTACAATTTTCCCATATATGTCTTAGTTTTCGAAATATTTTGGCTAAAATCAGCGTGCAGTCCCCCATTTTGTAGATCTTGAAATATATGACAAAAATTCAGTAAGTAACTGTTTGTACTTACCTTTTTGATCTGTTTACATTCTTTCAACCCATTTCAGCTCAAAAGTACAGTAGACAGTAGATGAAGAATTGGATGAACACGTTTCGTGAATCTAAATGATTCAATGTCTATAAACCAAGAGCAGAACAAAAGACGAAATAAAGAAAAAGTCTCGTTGTTTTGTCTTCGCAAGTCCCAGAAGAAAAGTTATGCTTTTTTTGTGCTTATGCTTATGAAGCGTTGCGACGTATTTCTTTTCTTATAGCAAAAAATCAAAAATGAATTTTCCCTTTTTTTATATATTTTATTTTGTCATATCAATAGACATTGAATCATTTAGATTCACGAAACGTGTTCATCCAATTCTTCATCTACTGAATTTTTGAGCTGAAATGGGTTGAAAGAATGTAAACAGATCAATAAGGTACTTCAAGGTCTACAAAATGGTGGACTGCACGCTGATTTTGGCCAAAATATTTCGAAAACTAAGATAGATATGGGAAAATTGTAAAGAGTCTTACTACACGATTTCACGAGTTCTTTCAAATGAGACAAACTTAAATTATACTTCCAATGTCCTTTAAGGTAAAACTGATAAGGTAAAGACCACTCCCTTTAACCCCCCGTTTCTCGGAAACGCCCCCTCAGACACTTGATCAACATGCAAAATCGCAATCTACACCCAAAATTACACTAAACAAAGTTGGTCTCGTAAATTCTCCGCTCGGGTAACAATACTCCCCCACCAACCGCTGGACTAATATCAGGAGCATGCCCCCGGCCCCCCCTAGCGGTTTGGCGCTACTTCATGTATTATTAATATATATATATATATACATAGGCGTAGAGTATGGGGGGGGGGGGCTGAGGGGCTTTAGCTCCCCGAGAAATCTTAATGGGGGGGCTGAGCCCCCCAGAAATTTTGCAGCAACTGACTCATCAATCACCAATAACAAATCATAGGCTACTCATTAGGCTAAGGTAACTGTTACAGCCTCATTCCTGTCAGCCAAAAGCACCCATATACAGTGATAAGTCAACCCAGTAAACACAACATCGAAAAATTGTTGAAATATGTTGTATTTTAACTAGTTTTTATGACATCTCACGACCTTCAGTGTTCTTAAAAATCACCCCTCAGAATGCAGGAAATGGCATTTCGAAGACTCTAAATTTCACAAATTTCCGGAGGGCATTCCCCCGGAGCCCCTAAACCCCCCCCCCCCCCCCCCAACCGGAAAATTCTTAAAAAGGCCCTATTCAGCACTTCAGCCCCGCTGGACAAAAATAAAACTCTACGCCTATGTGTATATATATATATTATATATATATATATATATATATATATATATATATATATATATATATATATATATATATATATATATATATATATATACAGTATATACAAGCGAGCACGTGTGATTTTGTTCACGGAAAGTCGGAAAGTGCGCAATACCATAAAGGTAGAGCGAATATGGTATAATTTAAGTGGGCTTACCTCAAAATGTTGAGTGTCGCAACTGTCAGTTTCCCCAAAAAAGTCGAAAGTGTAATCAGGCGCATGAGATGGAAAGCCCTCTTTTTCCTCAATGACGATAAAAATTCCACCGAAAGCAACCCTTTTGGACTTCCTTCTAAAAAAGCACCACCAACAGTTATGGAAACTAAAGCTTTCGAAGAAGATCTAATAAAACTGATTGAAAACATCAAATTTCGAAAAACACACGATCACTTTCAACAGTCTTTGGCAAATGATTTAAAGAAAATTAAATCATCACCCAACCTTTTCATTTTCGCAGACAAAACAAGAAATATTTATGAAACCTCGCTCGACACATACAACAAACTTCTGCACGATAACATAATATAATCATACAAACGTGGATCAGAGGACACAATAACACAGATTGATGAAGAATTAAAGAACATTTCAAACAAACTAAAAATTAGTGACAGAATTGAACAGTCAAGAAAACGCGAAGCATTTATTTTCACTTGACCATAAAGATAATTTCGAAAACAACCCAACATGCCGTTTAATTAACTCAGCAAAAAGCGAATCAGATAAATACAGAATTTGACAGATAAATCTCTCATCAATGAAGGTGAGTTCCTAGGGACAATTTCCATAGCAGTCAAATCGTCTACAAATTTTACCCAAGGAACCCAAGTAGATAGGAGATCATTGACCATGACATCAAAAAGTATCGGACCCAATTTGGTTCCTTGGGGAATACCTCATTAATACTCTGTGGTGATGATGCATAAGTTCAAATGCGTACGGACTGAGATCTCCCTTGTAAAAAAGCGGCAATCCATCGTAACAAGCTCTTGTGAATATTGAGCTTGGATAATTTATTCAACAAGATCTTATGGTCTATCAAGTCGAAGCCCTTGAGCAAAAAAGAATCTTAATGAGCAGTTACCTTTGTCAAGGGCTTCCAGGCCTAGGTGAAGAATACATGCTATATATGGCTTGATCTGTAGATTTCCCAGTCACGGCAAATTGTTTGTTATCCAGTTGATGTAGGATGGAGGAAAGTATTCGAGTTAACGTAAAACCTTCGAGTTAAGGTAAAAACTTCTTTTGCTTAGGAAGTGGAGTAACAGTAGCACTTTTAAGGAGGGGTGGTAAGTAGCCGTTGCATAGAGATGCAATGTAAATATCTGCAATAACAGGAGCAAATTCAGGGGCGAACAACTTTAAAATTATGTTAGGGACCCCATCTGGTCCTGAAACTTTCTTTGTCTTGAGACGCCGTAAGGAATTGTATGCCTCCCCAGCTGACACAAAAAGATCCGCTGGGATTTCGGAGATTTCAACAGGAATGTTAGCAATATCCTCCATTGACAGTGGTATATAGTCAGATGTGAGATCGATAAAAAATCGGTTAATCCTCTCGCACAACATGGTAGTCGAATCAATGGTGTCCCCATTAATAAGGTGTTGAAATTATTGTCCTTTCCTATCAGATAGACCAGAAAGTTCTTGACTTCGTTCACTTACATTGGTGTCTTTCAGGTTCTTAACTTTGGAATGGTAAAATATTCTCCTGCACTCTTTAATTGATTGCTGAACTTTGTTCCAGAGTTTAAAAGAAGGAGAATGCCTACCATGCTTGGCTAGGCATTTATGTCTTCTTTTTATCCAGGTCTTAATGTTATTTGTTATCCATGGCTTATCGGAACTGTGCACACGTGATATCTTGGCGGGCAGGTGTTTTGTTTTTCAATGGCTTCAGTGAGAATATGGTGGAAACACTCAAATTTACTTTGGCACGAACTCTTGAAGTAAACTTCTTGCCACAAAAATGACGTTATCCATTGACCAAACTCGCGGATCCTACTGTCTCTGGTGTCACTTCTGATAATAGTCTCTGGATGCTTTAGCTTGAGACGAACTTTGTTCGATGAGAAAGCAGTAGTGCATGGTCACTGGTACCAATCTTGGGTAATTGCTTGGCCATAGACAACATTTTAGGTTGATTGATTAAACACCAATAAAGAATTCCAGTATCACGAGTAAACGTTTTTACGGTTTGTGTCAAACCACATTGGCGTTTGAGGCGCACAGACGAAATGTTTGTTGAATTAGGATTAAAATCACCGACAATGCAGATCAGGCTTTCAGGATGGCCAAGTAGATATGAATACACATTGTTATCGTCAGGTAAGGCTGGATGTGGATGATAAACAACTACGATCAATATTGAAGAAACTGGTCTTGGAAGACGAATAGGCCTTAGCTGTAGCCACAATGTTTCAGTTGTAGAATCTGTGGAGTCAGGAACCTTTTTAGGAACAATTCCTAAAGGTGAAATTCTAAAGGGAGAAAATGGAACCTTTTTAGGAACAATTTTAGGAACAATTCCTAAAGGTGAAATTCTAAATGATGGACCAGGAACCTTTTTAAGAACAATTCCTGAAGGTGAAATTCTAAATGGTGAAAATGGGGTTGAACAAAAGGACCAGCCAGTCGGTGAGCTGCAAGTTCCTTCCCCAACTTGATATCAACAATTTCTGGATGTTGTTGAGCTGATAACAAGTTAGGTGATAAAAAGGGCTTCCTAAGGCCATCAAAATGAATAGGAAATCCATAAGTAAAACCATTAATAAGGTATGAAATGGCGCTATTGTCATAACCAGCCAAAACGGGGGCAGTTCGAGACCTGGCACCAGCGACTTGGTTGCAACTAGGTTGTCTTTGGGGACGAAAATTACATTTCTTAGAGGGGTGTGTTGCCCCACATTTATGACACTAATGTTTAAATGAACATCCTGAACATTCAGCACCTCTAAATTATGAAATTTCCGACAATACCCTTTAGGAACAAAAGGTGCATTCCCAGTGTAGGAAGACTGTGCACTCTGGGGAGTTGTTTTTGGATTTCGTAGGTCAAATTTCTGGGCACGAATCCAAAGTTCCCAGTGAGATCTCATCAGAATGTTGTTGGCGCATATATCGAAAGTTGCCAAGTTGGTATCATAAAAGCGCCAGTCCCCTCCTCTAGATGCCAGGTCACGAACAACCTCACCATATTTCATGAGGGAAGGTGCATCCAAAGGATATTTGCTGGTGCAGATACCAACAAATATCTGGAAAGCTGAAGTCCACATCTCAATGCTGGAAATGGACTTAGCCTTTTGTGTTGGTTCCAAGCACAGTGTAGGGGCTGTTGAGCCAGCATTGGCAGACACCGAAATATTGTACCTATATACTGTCCCCAGGTGTCGAAGTCAAAAGGAGGCCAAAATCAACAAATTCATTAGCCCAAATTTTTGCCTTTAGTTTTGGACTAACTCGAGCATCAATGAAAAGGCTCATGGAATTAAAATTAAATGGCCCACTACACTGTGCTGGGAGCACTTGGAGCAAGTTCTGAAACATTTTGTAGGGCAGATGCAACAGACCCCTGGACTGTTGCATACACATCGGGCAGATTGCAGGTGCAGTCTGATAAGATGAAGGCTCTCCTTCTGTTGGTGCTGAAGCAGCTTCCAAAGACATCATGACTGCAGATGAGACAGCTGACGCGATTTGCTGTATCGCCGTGGTTGACAAACCAGGAATTGCAGCACTGTGATAATGGCAGTGGTGGGATGGAAGATGGTGGCTGTAAGGACGGCTGGGATGCTGGCTGTGATAGTGCAACTACCAGCGGAGCATGCACTTTGTCTTGTCCTAGCCTACCACGAGAAGCCCTACCACTTGTAGAGGTGGCGCGATTGGTCTGCGAGTGGCGAGTAGCTGGCATGTTTCTGAAAGTACATGAGAAAAGAGAGAGAGAGAGAGAGAGAGAGAGAGAGAGAGAGAGCACCACAGCAAAATAGTGGAAGACAGGGACATAACAATATACACCTGACTCCTATTAAGACAACACATGACAAATGGCCAACAATACATACAATTAAAATACAAGAATACAGCGAGGTAATCATGGCAAACAGCATGGTCGCCGCAAATTGAAAACCGGCCCAAATGCTGCAAATTATAAGGATTGCAATCTGAAAACAACTTGAAAGTTGCTCTAGCCCATAAAAAGTAAATCATAAAGCGGGCAATCTGAAAACAGCTGTTTATCTGCTCTAGCCCATATTATATAGATATGACAAAAGCAATCTGAAAACAGCTAAAAACCGCTATAGCCCATAATATTAATACACATGACCGGGCAATCTGAAAACAGCCGTTGAGTTGCTCTAGCCCATAAATAGGATCAAAGTAAGTTAATAAAGCAAGAAGTATATGTACTACATGAGGACAATAATAAAGCGTATTGGAAAGGAACCTATATATGATACCGAAGCAGTGATACTGTGGCCTTCATTGGTCGTGCTCAACAACTTAATGGCCTTCAAAATTGCACCTCGATAACTACGGTATAAGAAATACTGGCCAGAAGAATTGAGATGTACTCCTTCTGGCAATAGAACGACTCGGTCAACTGGCGAAAGTTCCTTATGCTTCCAAATAAAAACTGAAGGGATCTCAGCCAACACAACTGACAAATACTGTAGTAAAATTGCGGCTTTCGTGTTAAATTCGACGTCAGGTAACGTGGTGCTTGGAAGTTGACGATGGATCACTTCACAAAGACCAACTACACGAGTCCCGAAGTGATGTCGAATAAAAAGAATAAATTCTTCAATTGCCGACCCAACTGTTTCTGGTTTACAGCGCGAGAGGTCATTCGCTCCGATTTCAAGAAACAATATATCGGGCTTAAATATACCAAAAAAGATGGCGGCGGTACATTTAACCACAATGCTTTGCGACCTCAAATCAGCTCAAATAACCACTAAACATCGTTTATCAGGCTAAGATGGATTAAGTAAGCAAGAACTTTATTCCTACCAAAGTTGATCGTTTTAAAACCATGTCTTAAAGTAATTCTGCAAGAAACAGTACTTACTGCATGCAAAGGATTGTGGTTAAATTAAAGCACCGACACGTCAAACTGTTGTAATTTTTGTACAGTGCGACTACCAACCCCATGAAGATGAATCGAGGCCGACCGACCCAAATCAAAATTTGTCTTCGTGAAAAACATAAAAGTTTGCTTTGAATAATAAGAACATTGATTCCTTTTTCACTTACACCTTGCAATATAAAGCCACTTATTGAATGAGAAAAGAGCTTTTTTAATTTTTTGTAAACTATTAACTACTTTAACTGTTTTAATTTGGAAAATGCTATACATTAATACATGTTCTAGGGGTTTTTGGGTGAAGAAAAATTCGAGTGTAGAATATATACATTTTAAGACCAGACCGGGACCAGTTGCGAAAAATGCAACCACACAGGCCATCCGGCAGGAATTGAACCCACGACCTTGCGATTCTAGTGCAATGCTCTGACCACTGAGCCACAGAGGGCGTTGCCAAGAGCTTGATCGCGAGTTCTGTATATATATTAAGGTGGTAATACCAGGGAAGAATTGGATACATTGTAAGTAATATTGGGCATTTCACTCGATTACATAGCATGTTCTAGGGATTTTTGGGTGAAGGAAAATTCGAGTGTAGAATATATACATTTTAAGACCAGACCGGTACCAGTTGCGAAAAATGCAAAAAAGGCAACGCCTCCTTGGCTCAGTGATCAGAGCATTGCACTAGAATCGCAAGGTCTGTGCAGTTGCATTTTTCGCAACTGGTCCCGGTCTGGCCTTAAAATGTATTTATTATACAAGTGCATTAAAAACTGTCCAAATAACGCTAAAAATGAGTACAAATACACAGCGATATTTGGAGAGTTAGTTATTTGGATAGTAGAAAACCAGTTTGACAGATTTTGTTAGCCAATCAAATTTATCACTCGGGAACTACTTCATGTATGCTTATTATTTTGTCTTGATTTTGTCCTGGTGCAAGTCACGCTACTTCTCTGGCCTTTTCTAGAGTTTTCTTTTTCCATAAAAATTTGTTGATCAGAGCAGTTGTATAATAAATCTCTTATAAGATATTTTGGTATGTAGTATCGCTGTATATTTTTACTCGTTGTTTATATTTTGACTCGCCCTGCGGGCTCGCCAAAGTTTTTTTAATTTTTTTGTAAAATATGACGTACTCTAAATGTATTAATTTGGAAAATGCAAGACATTAATACCTGCAATAACTGTTAAAAATTTAAACGTTAAAATGCTGTTTTTATTGGCAGATACTGTCGTTATTCATATATAACATTTTCCAAATTAATACATTCAAGGTTCATAATAATTTGATAAAAAAGTATAAAATTCTCTGATTCAATAAGGGGCTTAATTTATATTAGTGAAAAAGGAATCAATATTTTTTTATCATTCGAAGCAAACTTTTATGTTTCTCATGTCGTTCAGGTAGCGTGGCCGAGTGGTCTAAGGCGCTGGTTTAAGGCACCAGTCATTTCGATGGCGTGGGTTCGAATCCCACCGCTGCCAATAAACACTATTTTATACGTTTAAAATTTTACCAGATATTGTCGGTATTAATGTATAGCATTTTCCAAATTAAAAGTACTTATATTTTACAAAAAATTAAAAAAGCTCTTTTGTGAAAATGGAATCGATATTTTTTATTATACAAAAGAAACTTTTATATTTTTCATGTCGCTCAGGTAGCGTGGCCGAGTGGTCTAAGGCGCGGGTTTTAGGCACCAGTCATTTTGATGGCATGGGTTCGAATCCCACCGCTGACAATAAGCATCTTTTTTTTTAAGTTTAAAATTTTACCAGATACTGTCATTATTCACATGTCAAAAAACACATCTGAATTCTGATCTATAGACTTGCTCCAAAATTGCGAGTGTAGTGTTGAAACTATATACAGTACACTTATATGATTGGAATTATGTGTTTAAAACCCAACAGAAGCGAGTTGAAAAGATTAAAAGAGCCTGACGCATAGTTTTATATGATACAGACATTATTTACGGTGTGTGCCATGGCGGACGTGTCAAATGAGCGAAGGCCAAGCAATAAGTCTAATAATAGCGATAATATCGCTATTTCTGCTGCAAATGATAAGCACAAATCTGGTAAAGTTCTCGAAGTAATTACTGATGTAAAGGGGAGAGCTAATCTAGAATATAAAGACGGCAAAGTCAAATGGCTTGGGAGCTTTGACGACCTTAAGCAGTTCGTCGCTGATGTGGATGGGAAAGAGGGGAAATGCATGGACTTCTCCGGGCGGTAAAGCCAAGACATTTCGCAATGGCCAAATGACAATTACATGGTACTACGAAATTAAGACTCTTCTATTTCAAGGTTCGAGTGGCACTACTCTAAAGACACGTATCTTGGAATCGCTTGGTTGTATAGCGTCAGATAATAACCTCAATATCTGCGAAAGTCTTCTGTTAAAGCAGGGAAGTAATGGGATGCCTGATCGTCAGGAAATCAATAATTGCCTACAAACTCAGAGTCAGAGTGTAAATCCTAGTGAATGTACTGAATGCAGGCGACTTGCCTTAGAAATGGCCGAAGTTAAATTGGATCTTGAGATTCTTAGAGTGACTTTTAAGCAATTCTGCGAGTCGATGAAAGATACAACCCAAAGCAAGAAAGTAATTGAAAGTCGAGAGGTTGCTTCACAAACGACGTCTGAATCGAGTCTTATTTTGGCTAATGATTTAGAGGAAACCCCTGTAGATTTTGAGGGAAGAAGCTCGAAGGATTTGTGCGCCCTTGGCTCAGATGAATCTCCCCATTTGGACACAAATGGGGCCTTAGCTGAAACTTCGAAGCCTAATTGTCAACAACAGTCATAACAATCACTTCAAGAGATTTAACCAAGCTCACCATGCGAAACAGAAAATGACAACTTAAAGTCTTTGGAGATTCAGCTAAATGAGTACAGAGAGAAACAAAAAGCTATGCAAAACTCGCTTCAAGAGACTTATTCAAATCCACCATGCAGAACAGAAAACGATGACAACCCAAACTCCCTTGAGGTTCAGCTGAATGAGTACAGAGAGAAACAAGATGCGCTTTATGAACAACTTGGCGTTCCGTCAGAATTGGCAGGAAATGAAGAATTTAAATTTAGTATGCACGAGAATGGTGATAGGAATAAAAATTTCATTGCTGGTGCCCAGAAATCTACCCAGGTTCTTATTCTGGGTGATTCTAGCACTAAAAAGCTCAACCCTGAGATTCTCTCAAAAGCTTCGCGTACTAAAGTGTCTTGCCAAATCGGCGTGGCTTGGGAAGACAAGACACGATCTCAACCGCCTAAATAAAAACATTAATCAACGTAAGCCCAGAGTTCTAATTATTCAGGCAAGAGTTGATAATATTTCATCTGAATCGGTCGCTAATTTAACCAAACGAACAACAGATCTGGTGATGCAAGCTCGTCGCCTTCTACCCACAGCTAAAATAACAGTCTCAATTGCGATAATTAACAGGCTTGCTGGTATTGCAATTCCAATTGTCAACCAAAACCTGCGGCACTTCTGTCGTACGCATGGGTTGGACTTTGTTGACAACTGTAATATTCCTGGCAGTTGCTTTAGTGACGGTGACTCCAAGTTCCTCAATGGTCGTGGCTCTCTTATGCTAGAAAATAATCTCTGCAAATATCTACAAAGACAAGGTATATGACTAAATGTTTACCCTTTAAAGGAAATAGATAGCGTTATTTCCTCTGACTTGAAAAGCAAGTTTTTATTCGACACACATTCTATCAGAACTTTCAATGAGCCAGTCATGAAACCTATTCCCAAAACATTTCCGGGCTATAACTCAGCAAATACGTCGCAAAATATTCCTACTATTATTGGCTTACGTCAGAATATTCCTATAGAAAGATGGCAGCTCATACGCCGCAGAACTGTATCAAAATTAAGTTAAATAATTATCAAGAGGAACTTAAAACTATCCACTCGTTTTTTCTATCAAATGTCTGTCATATTACAAATAAGATAGATGAACTCGCTGGTGTTCTCACTGTTAACAAAAACCCTTCAGTAGCTATGATAACCAAGTCCTGGTTATCTGCAAATGTACCAGATTCTGCTATCATGATTGGCAACAACTACTATGATTTATTCCGTTTGGATAGAAATACAGCCAGCGGTGGCGTGCTGGCATACGTCAACTCAAGTATTCCAGTGGACTGTATGTCAAATTTGGAAGAGGAGGGTAGTGAGTAGAGTTTAGTTGGTCTCTCCTGTGCTTCGAGGGTTTTTCGCAGGGTTCTGCGGTTTTCCTCCCTCCGTAAAATCAACACTTAGGTCTTAGTTTATGTCGTGCACTTTTAACATGAGCCTCTGGCTCGGATGATTGGGCGACCACATCCTGTGTTTACGACGTTAAATAAATCATTACAAATCATTACTCATGAAAATGGCGTATGAAGATTGGGAGAACGTATACTCAGCACAAGACGTCGATGAAAAAGTTACTGTGTTTAATAGTATTGTGATGGATATGCTAAACAAAACTATGCCGGAGAGAACTGTCAGATGTCATTCCTCTGACAAACCTTGGATGACAAGTCACATAAAATCTCAAATTAAAGCAAGGCAATGCGCCTTTAATCGTGGGGATAAAATAAGCTATGAATGTTTATGCCGAAAAGTCTCTAGTCTTGTGTCTAAAGCTAAAGCCATCTATTATCATAACAAAGCAAAAGATTACCGCACAACAAATCCTGACAAATGGTTTAAATCCATTGTTGTTTTAGCAGGAGCTAATACTACGTCCACATCCCCGACTAGTTCCTTAAATTATGACATGTTAGATCTAGCCGAGAAATTACAGGCTGCCTTCACTAAACCGTGGAGGAACTCTGCGTCTGAAAATACACCGCCGCTGCACGTTAACGACGTCAACGATCTACTTAAGGATACCTTACCACCTTTACCATCAACAGCCCAAGTCAAAATGGTTCACATGCATCTAAAGACCAAGAAAGCAAAGGGTATAGATGGGATCCCTGCATGGGTACTAAAACAATATTGTGAGGAACTTGCCCCTGTCGTTCATAACATTGTGGTGAGCAGCATAATCCAGTGTAAATACCCTACCTTATATAAACATGCCCTGATCACACCAATTCCTAAAGTTCGTCCACCAAATGATATAGATAACGATTTCCGTCAAATCTCGGGCTTGCCTCAACTTGCCAAGGTCTTAGAAAAGATACAACTGCAGTTAAATATTCAAGATTTAAAGGTAAAAGACAATCAACATGCGTTCCAACAAGATCGTTCCACTGTTTCCGCGTTAGTTTCCATGTCACAAAAATGGTTTAATGCAACTGACAACTCAAAAACTGGAAAAAGTGGAATACATGCCATCTTTATTGATTTTCGAAAAGCATTTGACTTGATTGATCATAGGATTCTTCTTCATAAATTAGCTGCCATGAATGTCACAAAATCCTTTTGGCTATGGATACATAGTTTTCTCTCAGGGAGGATTCAACAAGTTAAAGTATGCGGAATTCTATCGTCCATTGCCCCATGTCCTGCAGGTGTCCCACAAGGATCTGTCATCTCCCCCGTCCAATATTTAATGTACATATTAATGACTTGGTGGATGCAGTCCCAAACCACTTGAACATAGACACTTGCAAATACGCAGACGATTGTACCGAGGATCAGGTTGTTAGTGTGGGCGAAACAAGTCACATTCAAAACGCTGTTGATGCGGTCGTAAATTGGCCAGAAACCAACAAAATGGTCATTAATGTCAAGAAAACGAAAGATATGTGGTTGTGTTTCTCTGGTTCAATATCTGAACCACCTGCAATCCAAATTAGAGACGAAATCGTTGAAAGAGTCAATACCTTTAAGTTACTTGGTGTATGGTTTCAGAACAACCTTAAATGGAACACCCACGTTAATGAGATTATACGGAAAGCAAATCGACTATTATAATTACTGACCCGCGTCAAATTCCATTGTTCTCTGTCTGCATTATATCAACGATTTCAGGCTGTTTTAGGAAAACGGCGACGGTCCTTTTTGGTAGCGGGGAAATTATCAGGGGTAATTATAAACGTACTAAACTGGCACACTGCAATATTAAAAATATTGCAGCCAGCACACTGCAATATTAAAAATATTGCTGCTAGCACACTGCAATATTAAAAATATTGCACCCAGCAGTAAAAAAACAAGCTAAAAACAGTCTTCCTCATAATTATTAGATGAATCTACAAGCTTACTCTTGATTTTACCAATATAAAAAATTATGCGATTGTACACAACAAAACAAGAACACAATTCCATAAACAGGACATATTTTATATTATAAATAATTACACAACATCTGCACTAAATAACATCATATCGGCAGTCACCATTTTTAAAGCATTCATTTATACGACACAACGATCTTAGTGCAGCCTGTATTAATTACAAGCGATTGATCACAACATAAGTCAGACACGTCATTTTCAGTATTTTTCTTTAAACATATTTTCTTTTCACCTTCCGTATTCACTTCAACCTTACGTAAATCGGAACCTTGTAATATCTCACTCGCTTTTCTTTTAATTGACGTCGAAGTACATTTATACGCCTTAACCCCATCAGATGACCGGTGACCAGTCGTCTCCTGAATAACTTGTTCTGATATTCCCGCATTGTACAATCTTGTAGCGCAACTACGCCGAAGAGAGTGATTTGTAAAATGCCCTTCAAACCCGGCATTCTTCATAATATTTTTCACCACATTTCCTAACGTTTCCCTACCCACAGCTTTTTTGTAATACCAAATATCACCATTTGGCTTTGCCAAAGCTCGCAAATAGAACGCGTTATCGCTGATTTCCTTTGGAACATGAGATAAATATTTCTTATAAAGCTCAACTGGACAACGAAGGGGATTTTCTAAATTCTTATATGCCCGAACAACTTTTCTTTTGATACGCAAATGGGCTAACCCCCCGTTATTCGTCTTGCTGACATCTTCCGTATACTGCAAATATTCAGACCCAAATTCGTCAACTTGTAGGGATAGTTGCGAGTTTTTACTTCTCAAATTTCTATGCTCTTGACCAGCCCTAAGCGCAAATTGTATACCGAACACATAAACTAACGTATCTCTAAGCAAACTTGCCCCGCTGCTTCCTAAGAAACCGTGCTCCCACAAATAATTTTCTTGCTCTTCCGATATAAAATTAGCTTGTGCGACCTCTACGCCTAATCCTTGCCCTGCTCTTTCTTTCAATACAAAATTTAACGCCGAATTTAACTCTCTAAATACACAACTTGTCTTATCAATTAAAGTCACATTACGCTTACATTCCACGCGTAAATACGTTTGAATGCTACTTAACATCTCATATATAGTCTTGCCGGGATACTCTTTCCCGTCTACTTTTCTCACTTCTGCAACGAAACGTGCCAGGAAATAATCCAATTCATCGACAGACATTTCTTCTAAGCTTAATTGCGTTCATCACTGGTTCTCCACTACAGGTGAGATTAGTCACACCATGATTTCTTTCGGTCCGCCACTCTTCAAATGTTTTCAACACCCAACGCCACTTCTTTCGACTAGCTTCCGAAGTCCAACTTTGTTTGAACTTTTCGCACTCCAACGACGTTATCGGTTTTCGAAATCTATTTCCTGGTTACAAACGACACATTTCATTACATTAAAAACTCAACAAGCAAAAGAACATACTAAACTAGCGAACCAACCTTTCGACAATTTTAAATTCGCCACGTGCTCCGTACCTTTTCTATCTTCATCAGTCTCTTCACTTCCCTCCTGTGCATTCTCATTCTCGAAAAGAACAGCTAGTTCATGAACGTCAACGTCTCTTTCTTCGCTTAGCTTTCGCTTATTTGTCGACGACTGTGTGATATAAAGACTTTCATCTTCTGAAGAATCTTCCATCTCTATACCACGCCACTAGCTAAGCCTAACTAAATTGAATAAATAAAATTATTTGTTCTCTTATAATATGCAAATGTTCTTCCAAAGTCCACATCAATAACAATCAAACAAAACAAAACAAAACACGCAAATTCTATAACTAATCTAAAATTCTGACAGTGATATTCAAAAACTTTCCTACTGAAATTGTAAACAATACATCCTGTTCATTGTTTGGGAATGGGGTGCCTGAAATCGTTGATATAATGCAGACAGAGAACAATGGAATTTGACGCGGGTCAGTAATTATAATAGATAATTACTTCGGCCAAACGGCATTATTGAATATATTGCAGCCAGCTTCGGGCTACGCCCTCAGCTAGCTGCAATATATTCAATAATGCCGTTGGCCTCAGTAATTATCTATTAAATACCACCTAAGAGAATGCAGGAAATCAAACTGGCTTCCCACGGAAGTAGGGCGAACATTATACAAATCTAAAGTAAGACCAATTGTAGAATATGCCTCCCCCGTTTAGGGTGGTCTTTCAAGTTGCCTTGAAAACGAGATCGAGCGGATACAGTCAAGAAGTCTTCGTATTCTTGGTCTGGAAAAGAATAGCTTACCTAAACTTAGCAGCAGAAGAGAGACTGCCACTAAACGCGAAATTGAGAGGATAGTAAATGATCTAAGCCATCCCTGTCGTAGCTTAATTCCTGATGCAATCAATAATAC
Source organism: Corallium rubrum (assembly GCA_964035015.1). Taxonomy (NCBI): domain Eukaryota; kingdom Metazoa; phylum Cnidaria; class Anthozoa; order Scleralcyonacea; family Coralliidae; genus Corallium; species Corallium rubrum. Next base: position 15,977,726 of record OZ035997.1, read on the forward strand.
ATACAATTTAAGAGAGAGCAATGCAAATGGACGGACCTAAATATTTTCAGGAACTGAAAGACACAAAAGATGCTTTCTTGCACGTGCATGCAAATTTTTGTAACTTGGCCTTCATTTTTATCTTGTATATATATTGTTTTTAATCTTGTAAATGTTTTAACCAACATTTTATATTATGTTATACTGATTTCACCAAGGGAGCACGTTAGAATATGATAGTTCTTGTAAAATAAAATAAACTTTGCTTACCTGTTTTGTGCGAGTCGCCCAGTTCGATAAAACCGCTGACGATACTGTATGAGCCCCCGACGAGCGAGCCGAATACTCTCCGAAGATACGCGAGGGCGGAGCGGGAAGGGAAAAGAGAAGGGGAGTGCAACTACAAGATTTCTTTCGACAATGCTCGTAGCACGTTGCTATGCACATAGAGTGTTGCTATGCACATAGAGTGTTGCTATTTACAACAATTATATACGAATACCGAGACAACAGATCTTCGTGATACTCACAGCAGGACGTAAGTTGTTTTCGTTGAATGATTTATCAATTTGGACTCTGATGAGAAAACCGTTGGCTTTCATGAATAAGTTATAAGTCATTTTGAATTTTTATTGTTAGAATCGCGCCATCGCGGGTTTGTTTGTCGACGCTCCAGGATATGATCTCAATACTGAAGAAGCCCACAACATATACAAAAGGAGTTAGATTGCAAGGTCAACCAACTGAATCGTTCAACATTTGGGAAGTTTTTGTTTCATTTATTTCCTTCGCCGGTGAGTTCGTGCGAGAAGAAGACGAGTTTGTGGAACGATCGACCAGTACGAGTACTGATCCTTTTGTGTTAAAACTATTCATTATTTTTAATAAAATTCTTACATGACTTTAATAGGGTAGTTAGTAGTTACTTAACGAGTCGTAGAATATGATAATTTTAGTGTATTTGGCTCGATCTTGTATCTACTGCTACGAGAAAGGTTGCTACGAGCATACGGAGAAAAGCTATTTCTAAATGAACCATTTTATTGGCTGAAAGCCATCACGTGCTCGGTAGTTGCACTCCCCTTCTCTTTTCCCTTCCCGCTCCGCCCTCGCGTATCTTCGGAGAGTATTCGGCTCGCTCGTCGGGGGCTCATATCGTCAGCGGTTTTATCGAACTCGGCGGCGACTCGCACAAAACGTCAACAACTTTAGGTAAGTAAAGTTTAGTTTATTTACGAGAAGTATCACATTCTAACGTGCTCCCTTGATTTCACTATATATTATAATCCCATTTTGTAAATCCATTGTATTTTTCTAACCTAAGATGGATGATTAAATATTATTATTATTATTATTATTATTATTATTATTATTATTATTATTATTATTATTATTATTATTATTATTATTATTCATATATAACATTTTCCAAATTAATACAGTCAAGGTTCATAATAATTTGAAAAAAAAGTATAAAATTCTCTGATTCAAAAAGGGGCTTTATATTAGTGAAAAAGGAATCAATATTTTTTTATCATTCGAAGCAAACTTTTATGTTTCTCACGTCGTTCAGGTAGCGTGGCCGAGTGGTCTAAGGCGCTGGTTTAAGGCACCAGTCATTTCGATGCGCGGGTTCGAATCCCACCCCTGCCAATAAACATCTTTTTTTTTAAGTTTAAAATTTTACCAGATACTGTCGTTATTAATGTAGAGCATTTTACAAATCAAAACATTTAAAGTACTTAATATTTTACAAAAAATAAGAAATGCCCTTTTCTCATTCAATAAGGGGCTTTATATTGAAAGGTGTAAGTGAAAAAGCAATCAATAATTTTTTTTATCATTCGAAGCAAACTATTTTTGGCGCTGATTTAAGGCACCAGTCATTTCGATGGCGTGGTTTCGAATCCCATCGCTGCCAATAAACATCATTTTTTTAAGTGTAAAATTTTACCAGATACTGTCGTTATTAATGTAGAGCATTTTACAAATTAAAACATTTAAAGTATATACTTAATATTTTACAAAATTTAAAAAAGCTCTTTTCTCATTCAATAAGGGGCTTTATATTGAAAGGTCTAACAGAAAAAAGAAATCAAAATTTCTTATCATTCGAAGCAAACTCGAATGTTTTCTCACGTCATTAGGGGAGGCGTGGCAACGTGGCCTAATGCGCTGGTTTAAGGCACCAGTCATTTCGATGCGCGGGTTCGAATCCCACCCCTGCCAATAAACATCTTTTTTTTTAAGTTTAAAATTTTACCAGATACTGTCGTTATTAATGTAGAGCATTTTACAAATCAAAACATTTAAAGTACTTAATATTTTACAAAAAATAAGAAATGCCCTTTTCTCATTCAATAAGGGGCTTTATATTGAAAGGTGTAAGTGAAAAAGGAATCAATAATTTTTTTTATCATTTAAAGCAAACTTTTTTTGGCGCTGGTTTAAGGCACCAGTCATTTCGATGGCGTGGTTTCGAATCCCATCGCTGCCAATAAACATCATTTTTTTAAGTTTAAAATTTTACTTTATACGTACTATATCTTCTGTACTTATTATATGGAAGATATAGTATTTGCTAGAATCTTAAGGATCCGTAAGCAGGTAGAAAAACTAGTAGATGAAGTTTTTAATTGAGATGGAGAGGGAACTGGTGGATAGGTATATTAAGTTTCTGAAGTGTAAGAGATCCTGTGGAAGTACTTACAGTGGTTACTAAGCGTTACTTTATTGTGGAACTTTCTACCGCAGTACCTACATTTTACTCTTGACTTAGACATATACTCATCAATACATCTATGTATCTCATCATAATTGCATGACACTAGGGTCCTATATCCATTATCTCCAAGGCTGTCTATGAATGACTTCTGCCTGTCTGAAAAGACCCCCGTACCATTCGGAGTCTTTAGCTCTATAGCCAGACCAGAGTATGTCTTGTTTAGGTTCCCTATAATAATATCTGGTTGTCCACCTCTGTATCCCTTTTTCCAGCTAGTTATCCTTTTTGATTTTGTGTCCTGATTTTCCCCTAGGCCTGGTATTATTATAGCGTCCGGATGGTACTTTCTTATATATCTGATCACCTGATAATGCAGATCACTCTCATTCATCAGTGACAGCTGGTTACCAATAAGCCTAGGTGCTATGTACTGTCCAGTTTTCCTTATTGATGGTAGGACATCTCTGAACACCCAGTTTTTGAACCTCTTAGCTGATGGTATTTTAGAAGAGAACATCAGGCTATATACTCCAACCTCATTTATCAAGTATATTCGGCTCTTGACCAACATCCCATTTTGGGACCTTGCTGCTAGCATCACCTTTCTCCTGTCATCCTCGTCAACATGATCCTGGACTGCCTTACCCGGTCTTTTATAACCAAGCACCTCAGCAACATCTTTTCCCCGAAACCATATTTCATCACCATCCTTTTGCACTGTGATATCCGCACCATCAAAATTGTACACACTCGGCATACTAACATCTGATGTTATTTCTTTAAGCGTCCTCTGCATACTATAGGTATATACTTTTGGGAAACATAATTGAACACACCTGGCGCCCCGACTCTACAGGAAAGTTACGCTATAGCCAACGCCCTAAAAAACCCCTGTTTTGGGATGTTTTTAGGGCGTTGTATACTATCTTAACATACCTAGCCCGCCAAAACAGCAGGTCAGATGCGTTTAAATGGGTCCACTATCAGAGTTTGTTTTCTACACTGACTATATGGAGGGCATAGAGCATGATATAGGAAATCTGGTTGATGAAATATGTGAGTCGGAGGGGAATGCACCCCACAGAGAAATAGATAGAATGATGAGAGAGTTAATAGATCTTAATAGTCTTTACACAAGGTTAAGACTTAAAAAATCTAAGCATAAAAAACACCGGGTTTACTCACTCAGGTACCGTCCCCATATAGGAAAGTAGGTTGGTCACTCACAGTAGTCGTCCTCAGAAAGGAACTCAGGTGTACTGCCTATACCGCAATAGTGCTCATAATCATCATCCATGTAAGAATCAATTATGTCAGTTATATCCTGATAGTCACTAGACGCTATGGTTAGGTACGACTTTTTAGCCATTTTATATAGGTGATTAAACTGGTTGTGACTAAGATTGTGTAGTCTGTAACACATACGGGACTTGCTTAACCATATCATCAACCCATTGTGCACAGATTTGTGTGAGAATATGGTAATGTCTGGACCGGACTCGGACCCAAAAGTTGGCATTATAGCTGCATGCTTGTACTTTTCCGTAATAAATCTGACAACGCTATCTAGCGTGTCAATATCACTGGAGGTTAATGTCTTCCTCTCGAGCCTTTCATTCCTCGCGGGGACACTACCCCTAATGTTCCTGTCCTTTATGATAGACAGCTGTACAGTGTCAATCGCGTGTTCACCTCGGCTCGGGCGTTCCAACGACATGTACTTACCGATGGTGGATCGCAGGCTATAATAGTCATCAGATATTGAGACAGCATGTCTAGAATCCACGAACTTATCCATGTGATCCATCCTAGAGTCTGTTATATCTGACATTACCCACAGTGCTAACCCCTTGTAAACATTCCTTCTCTCAGGTATTACGATGTTAGGTAACCCGAGACCTCCGCTACCCATAGGCCTTACTATAGGTAAGACCTTTGGATAGAACCTCCTAATATATTTGACAAACTTACTAACGACCCTCCTGCGATTATTGATCATATACTAGGTCTATAAAATTATTTCTTTAAGTGTCCTTCCACTTCAGAAATATAGGACATCTACAATTAGTGTCCCAGCCCAACTCCTTATACACAGATCCAAACAACCTACCATCAAACATGTTCTTACTATACCCCTCACACATGTCACTGACGTCTGTAAGTAGTGTTAGTCCCCTTCGACTAGCCAGCCTTATTATATAGTAGTTATACCTACTTACATTTTTCCCTATCAGGTTAAGTCTCATCAGAACCGACACAACCTCTATGAAATCAGATGTCAACATTCTCTCATCGGAACTGTTGACAACTCCCGCTATCCTTCTAGCAAACCACTTACTTCTCTTATGAACAGTCTTCCTCTTGCTCCACGACATTAGATCCAGCTCTGGTACAGGTACTGTGAAAGGTCCCTGCAGACCACATGACGTACAGGTTGGGAAACCATGACAGTTTATACGGTGACCACCACAGTCGCATGTGTACATCTCATCGATTTTCCTGAATCTTCGCTCCACATAGTCTTCCCTTATACCCATATAATATAGCATAGGAATATATCTTTAAATAAGCCCTGCCCTATGTGCTATGAAACCCACAGAGACTCCTGCTATAGCAACAAACATTGCCTGGTACTTCTGCATCTCCTTAGAAGGTTTATAGAAGTCCCCAAGTTTGGGTTCATCCCTGAAGGTTATACCATTTGAGGTATATGTTCTCAGCTTATCCAAGGCCCTGTTAGTGGTATTTATGTCGGCGTTGGCATCACTTAACTCCGCTCTAAGTTGAGCCAGTCTGTCCTTATGTCTTATCTCATTCTCATAGAACGCTTCCTTAGCTGCTGCCAGCTTTTCTAAGCTTAGGTTGTGTCTCTTAATTTCCTTCTCATACCCAGTGTGGTTAAGCTTGTTAAATAAGAACCCAGCCCCAGCAAAACTTAATGCAGCGAATGTTGTCTGAAGAGCCCCACCTGCTAATGCACCTGCCATAATGTTAACTAGGTATTCTTGAAGGGGTCCTCAGGTATGTACTTCTTCTGTTGCAGGTATTTTACAGTTAGTGTTGATGCTGTGATACCAACTGCTAGCTTTACATATGACTTCACACTTTCAGCTGATGTAAGCGGTTCCCTAAACAGCTTCTTACTTGCCATGCTAAATAGTACAACTCCTACTGTAACCAGAACAGCGTCGAATCCTTCATTCATATAAGTTCCTTCCTCTGAGCCGACATACTACTAGTGATATTTAGTTACAATGTCTCCAGCTTGCTGCTCATGGTCTCTGGTGGTTTAGCAGGGGTGATGACAGCAGCAGCTACCTCCCTCCTATCACTTTTCCATGTGAAGTATAATGACACACCCGCTACCAGAAGTCCTGCTAGTCCTAACATATATCCATTAGTAGGTAATGTCCATGAATAATCTGGCTCATCCATCTTTATCCTTTCCCTCATCTTCTTCTCTTTAGCTGCTTTGGATATTGCTGCCAGCCTCTTACCTGCCTCTACACGTTTGGGATCTTTAGTCTTAACATCAGTGGTGATCTTGGGGTCTTTACTGTCAGACATCTTATAGATTACTACAGGTTTACTTACCGTCTTGCTGTGAGATACACCGCAGATACCGCTAAGATAACTGTGAGATACTTACCAGTAAATACTAAGACATCTCCACCAGCCTCCTCAATATCTGACCATGGTATAACGCTGGCCTTAGAAGGGTTAAGCTTTTCCCACTCCCTCCTCTTCTTCCCCGCATGTATCACATCTGAACCTCCTCTTGTTAGTCCGACTGCTAGCCCTGTGACTACTGCTACTATGCTAAGGCCAATACCAGCTAACACACCAGCCCTCTTCATAGTCCTTCTAAGCATCTCACTTTGCCACTCGTCATAGTACTCCCTTATACCAGTCCTTAGCGTATTACTCTCCTCATCTGTGAGAGCCCTACCAATTGACCTGAACTCACCTCCGAGGTATTTTACAGAGTAGTCATTAACAAGACCTGTATCGCTCAGCTCCCTAGTGATCTTGAAGGCTTCGTTATCCAACAGGTAGTCTACGAACCTGGGATCATTACATCCAGGCTCAAGGTCTAGGATGTTAGTGAAGAAATCCTCCGTGTCTCTGTACTCATGACGTCTCCTGATCTTCCTCATCTTGTCCTCAGAAACGATTATTCTAGAATGACTGTCGGTATAATGCTCTGGTTGGTCAGCAGTTCCGCCTAGATCTGTCTCTTCAATCTGTCCTGGGATGTCATAGTCAGCAACCTGACTGTCATGATCATCATTAACTCTGTAACTACCTAAGGGATGCATATTAAACTCCTCGAAGTCCTCCATAATACTCTGATGATCTCATATATGCATGACCTCGGTAGACCCTACTATACCTATCCTTTATTTTCTTCTCCAATGGCATGGTGCTGTCACTTATTATGTTGTCTACCATAGTTAGGTTGCTAAACATCGTTGATTTATCAAACTCAATACCTCTAAGATATCCTTTGATGGTGTTTAGGGACTTTGTATAGCTCTTGTATGCCACCTCACACTGACTGACTTTCTCTACTATCTTTTTGTTCTTGATATACCCATGCATAAGAAGTCCGATAGCACTTATAGATAATGTAGCGAATCCACCCAATGCACTAAATGCTCCGCCAGCAACAGTTAGGAATATAGCAGACATGCTCAGGGTAAGATTGATCCTAGAGAGTCTCTTAAATTGCCACTGGTAGCAGGTAGCCATCATGTGGTAATGCTCATAAAGTGACTTTAACATCTCAACCTCTCCCAAGCTCAGCTTATCAGATATATGGTTGAATCTTATTATACTCTTCTCTCTGTCAAGTGTCATAAACTAACCCTGATTCAGACTCATATATTAGAGCATATAATCATGCCATAATTATGAGGAAACTGACTGTGACTATAAAAGGATCATATAAGGTGGTTAGACTTGAGGAGCCTATACTGACAGGAAAAAATCCACATATTCTGCTGAAGAAGGTCTACATAATGTGGGAGTACTTTAATGTAACCAGCAGCAAGGGTAACTACTATGTTCACAATAAGAGGGTGAATAAATTCCTTGGGGATGGTTATTACACATTCCAGGATTTTAAGAAGATACTTGAGGGGAACAGCGGGGTTACATTAACACTTAGTAAACCAGAGGCTAAGTGTACTATGGTGACTGACAGTAGCACGACGCTAGTACTGCATAACAACTTAGCCTCTTTACTAGGGTTCAGCACCCGTACATTCTTACCAGACAGTAACATGAAGAGTGGGCTGATAAATGTGAATAATGGTCTGAGGTACCTGGTGGTAATGTGTAATGTAATATCCACATCAATGAATCTGTATAACGGAAGGAAGAGTAATACCCTAGTGAGTCTTCCAGTCACTAGTGAGCAGTCGCTGTTTGGTTCGACACAGTCATTTGTTGACATTGAGACAGAGCTGGAAATTGGTAAGGGTGTTATAAATGAGTTGGAATTCCATGTGACAGATCAGAATGGAAAACCGCTGAATGGATTTGGGAGTATATTGCTGGAGCTGTACATCTAGTAGAGTATATGGACAACGACCTGGAATTGGAACAGGGGCTGAGAGATATATACTATAACCCAGCAACTGGTTACCAGTCATCTGAGAGACTTTACCAGAAAGCACTGGCTGATGGTCTCCCCAATGTGAGTAGGAGTAAGGTCACTGAGTGGTTGAAATCGCAGGACACTTTTACACGGTATAGGAAGATAGTTAGAAAGCATAAGTTTAGACAGACTAGGGTTTACTACCTTGGTGAGCAGCTGCAAATGGATCTTGTTGATATGGGTAAGTATGGGAATAAGAATGGGGGATACCGTTGGATATTGACGGCTGTTGAAATTCTAAGTAGATATGCCTTTGCCATCCCTGTGTATAGGAAAGACACCGGAAGTATGACCAAGGCGGTAACGTTGTTGCTTAAGAAATTTAAGAAGCGTTTCGGAGCGGATCCGGAACTGGTGCAGTTTGACGATGGTAAGGAATTTTACAACGTTGGGGTGAAGTCCTTACTGGAGGGAGCTGGTGCTAAGTACTTTAGCACTCTATCAGATAAGAAGGCTGCTGTTGTGGAACGGTTCAACAGAACCTTAAAGACGGCTATGTGGAAGTACTTCTACAGTAAGGGAACATATAAGTGGACTGATGTTCTAGACTCGCTGGTTAGCAATTACAATAACAGCAAGCATAGAACCATACTGATGAAACCGGCTAATGTGAATAAAAGTAACGAGTCTGAAGTGTGGAACACCTTATTTGGCCACACATCTGGAGAATACCCTCTAGCTAAATTTTAAGTTGGTGATACTGTCAGGATAAGCAAGTACAAAAGCATATTCACTAAGGGCTATGAGGCTAACTTCACAGAGGAACTATTCAAGGTGACTAAGGTGATTAGGGGTGATCCAAATGTTTATGAAATAGCGGACTTAGAGGGTGAGCCAATAATTGGGAAGTTTTATGAAGAGGAGCTAAGTGCTGTTGTTAAGAAGGATCATGTTTATAGGGTGGAGAAAATACTGAAGAGGAAAAAGAAGATGGCCCTGGTGAAGTGGCTCGGGTATGATAGCAAGCATAATAGCTGGGTACCTGAGAGTGATATCCAGAATATTGGTTAGTTTATGAGTTATTATGATAGATATGCGTTTGACGACGACGACTATGAAGAGGAAAACAGTCCTCCTGAAAATGGTGAAGGGGATGGTGAAGAGTTGCCAGAATCTGGTGACCTGTTAAATCAGGATGAAGACCCTTATGCTGAGACTAAATGGATTGATGAGAACATAAACTATAGGACTAAAGACATTTCTATTGTTAGGGAAATTGGAACTAAGGACAATATTAAGAATTTCGTTAACAGTATGATAACTAGAAAAGGTACCATCAGCAAAAGAATGTCAGATGGTAATCGTAGGAGTGTGGTCAAACTTATTAGATCGTTTATAGCATTAACTGATGGTCATGATATAAGACCCCTACTAAATAATGAGAGTGGTCTTAGGATAATCCATGGTAGCACTTTCTCGAGAGGTGGTGCTGCCCAGATTGATGGTAATACAACTACTCTCAGTTATAGGGGCGTAGACGTTAGGGTGATCAATACAAGTAGGAACGATGTTGTTGGTAAACCCATCATCAAGAAGCTTAATGTCGATTCACCAAATGAGCTGGAGTTTACCAGACTAGTTGAGAATACATTAGTGGTCACACATGATGTGGTGAAGTCGCTTGCAGATGAGACTGGAGTAAGTGAGGAATACGCTAGTGAGTTTGTTGATGAGGATGAGTACCCTGATATACCACCTGAGATGGTTAAGAGTATGATGACGGAAAAGAGTAAACAGTATAAGAAACCAAAACCAGGGGAAAGGATAGGCAAACTTATGAAAGACCTTCATGACACAAAAATTTTTGATGGGGCTGGTACCGACTCAATTGATCTGCCAGACATACCTGAAAGTGTAACAATGGAAATAGTTGAGTCCTCTGTTTCAGAGATTAGTGAGAGGCTACATGAGAGGGTTTCGGAGTTGACAGAGCAGGAGATCCGTGAGTTCGCAGGGATGCTCGATCCTAAGGGGGATGCTGACACTAAGATAGAAGCACTGGACCAGTTGGCTAATGAATACAGACTGAAGGCTCTGAGAGAGGCTGGCCCGCTGAAGGAGCAGCTGTATAGGAATATTAGTGAGGTGGCTGAGCTGAAGAGCGATCTGATACACATTGTTGAGAAAGGAGGAGTCCCTAAATATAAAGAGTCTAGGTCAGTGTTTGAGGAGGAGGTTGATAACAACGAGAGCATAAGAGATCTTTCTAGGTTAGAACGATTTAAGAAGTGGATGAAGGAGAACTGGCTTGGTGCCACATCACTTGCTGTTGGCCTGGCTAGCATTCTGACGACTGTGATCATAGGGTTGCGTCATAATATTAAAAGGGGTGCTAACGCTGTCGGATCATTCGGACGGTCGGTCTATAATACCATTAGGAATCTGGCAAAGAGACTTGGTCCAGTGCTAGGTCCTATTATCATGGCTGTCGGTAACCTGGTAGTTGCTCTGCTAAAGTATGGTGCTATGGGGTTGGCCTGGTTGGCCAGCAATCTGTGGGTGTTGGTCCTGGCGATTGTATGGATGGTTTATGATAGATATGGAAAAAAGAAATAAGATATAACTTAGTCTATGTTGCAGGAAGATAGAATCAATCCGAGCTACAAACTAAAGAAACCGGACAGTAGTAAGAAAGGCACTAGGAGAGTAGTCGACGTAACATTTAACCCAACACATATATCCTCTGGTCAGGACCTTTATGTAAAGCTGTCGACACTATCAGTTAATCATGTACTAATTCCTGGTAGTAGGATGCTTACGTTCACCCTGAAAAATGGCAACAAGGAGTCATACCATCAGAACAACCTTAAGTCCACACTGTTCAAGCAAGTAACCCACAAGCTTAATGGGGAAATATACAGGGACCTGAATGAAGCCCATGTTCTTAGATGTTATGAGGACCTTTGGTCTAAGTCAAAGCGGGTTGGAAAAATTGACCAGGGTCTTGGTGGGAGTGTGAATCTTGCTAAGCTTAGAAGTCAGGATGCTAGTGGTGATGCTAGTGTTGCTGGTGATGCTCTTGTGAATGGAATCTATGGTGACAGGTTCACAATACCTATTGATGACGACTGGCTTAGTGAAAATGGAGCCATCTATCCCCAAGCATTGCAGAACACACATGAGACCATACTAAAGATCAACACACCAGCTAATGTGTTACTCCCCGGAGGTAGTGGTAAGGCTGTGCCAGGAAGCTTCAGACTTGATAACCTTAAGCTGAGGTATGAGACAGTTGAGAATGAGATGCTAGCAGGTGAGGTTGAGGGGATTTACAGTAGGGGGAAATCTTCCTATTACAGTCACGCCACCCTGGTTAAGACCTTTCCGGTTACTGCTGCAAGCACAAAGATTCATGAAAACGTGAACTTACCAAGGAAGTCCCTTAAAAATATTGTAATGATCTTTAAAAGAACAACTGATGGAAGTGAGTCTTTCTACTACCTATTGAAAGTGTTAAGATAAGCTTCCAGGGTCAACCAAACTTCCTATACACACAGTCGATGAAGAAGTACGATTTCTTCAGTGAGGCCAGTCGGGTGTTCTTCCCAAGTGATGATAGGTTTGATAGGAATGTTAGTGAGGTACAATTTTTCCATGACAAGTTTGCCTTGGTCTGTCACTTTTCAACAACAGCGTTAAAGAGAGTACAGGGCCAGGGTGTGAAGCTAACTGATACACAGAATGGAATACTTATCGAGGTTGAGAAAAGTGCCGGGACCACTGCCTGTACCTGCTACCTTTACGTGCTGTCGGATGGGCTAATAAACCTGGCTAATGGTCAGCTTCAGTCTATTCAGTATTAGTGTATGGATAAGCCAGAGACTATTCTGATAGTTGGACCATCTGGATGTGGTAAAACTTACACATTGCTTAACGAAATACTTTCTGTAGAGTACGGAAAGTATTTTGACTTCATCATAATACTCTGTCCTACACTGTGGATAAATATGACATACCTAGACTGGGGATATCTTAATAGCGACCCAGATGTCATCGGACTTAGCATAAGCCCAGATAGACTAGACCCTGTTATTGAGGCTGTGGTAAAAATTTACTCCGGATCTAAGACTGCTGTAATAGTTGATGACATGAGTAACACAGGTGATCAACATCTTAACGACGGCATGCTGGCTTTTTTATCATACAGTGGTAGGCATCATAATATCACATTGTTCATTCTGACGCAGAAGCTAAACAGTGTCGCGACTGGTATAAGGGACAACACCACCAGACTGTTATTTTTCAGTACGCATAACAGGAGAAGTATGAAGGTTCTAAGGGATGAGTTTTTTGGACATATAGCAGACGATGAAACGGAAAAGTCTATCATTGCGCAGCTTGCCACTGGTAAGTACCTTGACATTAAACTCAGTGCGCAGCCTCCGACCTATGAGGTTAAATGAAACATAACCTAATGTATGCCTAAGAGGGAAGGTAAGCGCAGTAAAAATGAGCCAGTTGTTATTGAAGATGATGAAGCTATTGAAAAACTAGTTGACGAGCTGCAGGTTGCGGAAGAGAGTATCGCTAAAACCACCATAAACACCGACGCCGACACCAGGCGCGAGGAACTTATAGTCGCGTCTGATGATGGGTACATTACCCAGAAGTCCGGACATATAAGGAAATGTAGTGAGAAGACACTAGACAAAATTTATAAGGCTTATGAAGCTAAAAGGAAGAAGGACGCAGACGGGTTCCTAACAGATTTACTAATTAGTCAGTTCTCAACAATGCTTGGTGGCCTTGACGCAATTGAGGATCCTGTTGCGCTAACAGATGAACTTAAAAATAACGGCATACTGAGAAAAGACGTTGAGAGTATTATATCAGTAGTTAGCCCATACATACCCCTAATAGGATTACTTGGAGGTGTTGCTATAACTGGTAAGCATATATACCAGCATAAGAATAGTACACAACCTATAGTATATGAACAAGACCCTAAGTAGATTCTTCGCTAAGTACCCATATGCTGACAAAAGCAAGTTTATAACTAGCTCGGTTTTTGGTAAGACAGAACCAGGCGTGTTCTTCGGACCTACCGGCGCTGATAAAACATACATCTACACCGAGGACCCGGAATTCAAGAGTAATAAGGGCTATACTAAGTACCTAACATCAGATAGACCACCGCCTAAATTCCCAAAAATATGGCTACTAGGTGGTCATGTCCAGTCACTTCCAGAGGGAAAACAACATAGATCTATGTATAAAATGTATGGGTCATACTTTTATCATGATGGTTTTCCGACAGAATATGTTTTAAATTACCCAGTAGAGCAGTTCCGGATCTACGTCAGTAATAATGAGTATTTCAAAAGCAACCTACCACCATTAGTTATAAAAACTTCCCCGGAATCTAAATGGGACCTCAGGAAGAAATACTACCAAGCGCTTGTGGGGACTTATATTGCTACTTATGCCTCTGGTGTGTCGATATCCCACCTTACACCTAGTGATGACGTTCCACCGGAAGTAACATCGCTTATGAGATTTCACCTGTATTTCACAATAAGAAGAATCATGAAAAAATTCAGTGTGGGGACAGACTCTGAAATAAGTGATATTATGAGGAACTATGGCGCAACATTTCTGATGAGTGGAGATAAGGCACCAAAATGGACCTGGCAGGAGGTGGAAGGTACGGAAGACCCTGAGCATTCGGTGACAAAATGGAAAGGGGTAAGGAGGCTAAGAGATGTCAGTGGGGATTATAGGAAATTCATACCAAAGAAATCTGAAGGATTAACCTCAAACGGACTCCTATTACTTAACCAGAGTATAGAGGTGTTTATCTACTCCATTCTTGGCGCTCAGGCAAAGACGAAACAAAGTATATATGGTTCCAGGGCAAGTGCCCTCGAAACTCAGAAAGTGTTCAGACAGTTGGTCGAGGATAGTATAACTAACTATAGCACCGCGGTATGGATAAACAATATGAACAAGGCTGTTACCGATACAAATGTCGTTCTAAATCTAGCGGTCTCGCCAAGTCTCTGGCTATTGCCATCCAATCTTATAATCCTCAAAAATCCGATTATTGGTTACAATAACAAATTGCAGGTTGCAAACTATGGTATGAAATTTGGTATTAACTCTAAAGTAAACTACCAGCAGGTTGTCCATAGGCAACCAAAGAAGCTACACCAGGAATATGTCCCACATCTGGAAACATTAGATGAGGAACCTCATAAGGAAAATGCAGTCGTCAATGCAACTGGCACAAACACGGAGGATAATGTAGCCGTCCATACACCTGACACAAATCCGGATAATAAGTTGGGGATTATCTTGGCTGTAACAGCTGTGGCCGGGTATCTGTTCAGTAAAAATGTCTTATAGTATATGAGTCTGTTTTATGGTTACAACAGACTGATCACTAATAAACAGCTCAACGATAAACTAAAAGAGGTCCTTCATACGAAGCCCGTCCCCGACTATAAGGTCATCTTTGACCTAAACGTAACTAGAGCCAGTAAAAACGCAATCTCCAAACTTCCTCCCTTTGTTGATTACATAGAAGACAGGGACGGTGAGACCAGAACCAATTCAGCCATGTTTTGGAGACCTCCTAGTGTCAACCCACAGCTGAGCACTGCTGGCGATCATCACTTCCTTTACCCTGAAACGACGATAAGAACAGCCTTCCACGCTAACGTGTCCAGACTCATGTTCACCGATGTCTCGGTTTTCGTTGTGGTAAAGAGGAATAGTATAAGACCAAAGCTGAATGTTTGGGAAACAATTGTTTCCAATGATAGTGCTGGCAAAGGTAGGAACCTTGGGTTTAAAGCTGGGGTGAGTGACAAACTGGTCTTCAGTGGGATGACACCATCTAGGTCCAACGAGTGTACGATTCCAGCGAAGTTTATCGGAAAGAAGATCCTAATATCTATTCACTGGCTATCTGGGCTTAGAGTGTCACACATTAGGATAAACGGTGAGAAACTGAGAGACTCATATTCCGTTAGCAACATCGGACAAATAGGGACACCTTATCTGGATGTGTTTGGGGTAAACAGCTTAAAAAGTTTTTATTCAGACATCAACTTTTACGGTATGAAGATCGTGGAGGGTCGTCTTGGGGAATCTGACATTGAGAAAATCTGTAAGGAGGTTATGGTTGAATATGTCCTGTAATTAGAATGAAAACTATAAGAAGTGTCTACCATCAGCTGGGATCCTATGAAGTCAACAAAATATCGCTCAGCTGCTTTGACGATAAAAGGTACATACTCAATGACGGTGTCAGTAGCTATGCCTATGGACATAATTTCATCAGACCCCTGGACGAGTGGTTTTACAGGATAGGGTTTGCCTTTATTGACTGATAACCGGTAAAAGTAAACAGAAATTGCCACCTGCAGAAAATATGCAAATTCGGTCTGACAGCAGCTGAAATCACACTTCACAAAATTTTTCACATTTGTGTTGGAGTCAGTGAAGCGGACACAAAATATGCACACTTCACTGACTCCAACACAAAATATGTACACTTCACTGACTACCTCACAAATGTGTACACGTCACTGACCACTTCATAAAATCTGACTTGGATTCTGTGAAGACTTATATTTTGGAAGATCGGTGGCAACCGACTGGTCTGGCGAGTTGGGGGCAAAATAAACTGGCCCATAAAATGGAAAAATTTCTGGCTATGTTATATACCAATTGAGGAAACGGTTGATGATGACATAACCAACTTCTACATTGCCAAGCCGTGGACCAAGCCATGATGCTAAGCCGTGGGCCACTTAAAGCGCTAACGGCAGGACTATGACATAAGTCATTGAAAAGCCGTGGACCATTAAAAGGGTCAACGGCAGGGCCAACGGCAGGTCCAACGGCGAAAAGTGATGGTAGCGGTGACATACGCCCGGGAGAAATGAGCTGGTATTCTCCAGGCTGTCGCCTGTCGCCAGCTCATAATTCTCCCTAGATTATTTCGTATATCACTAAACTAAAAGTGCTAAGCCGCGTTCCAAGTCTCGGGCCGGTCCTATAGAGGGCGATACTAGGACTTGCCACAGGCGTTCGCCTGTGACTTGCCCTAGTTACGCCCTGAGGGACTAGCCACGACCTGACCAACGGCAGGGCCAGCAGATGGATCCAAATAATGACGATTTAGCGGAAAAGTGATGGTACCGGGGTATGGGAAAAGCGATGGTACCGGGGTATGGAAAAAGTGATGGTACCGGGGTATGGAAAAAAGTGGTGCATGCGGCCAACCAAAAACATCCCTGGGAATAGACAAAAATCTCGTCTACACCTCGGGGAGGAGAGACATCCCTGTCGTAGCACCCAAAATAAACTGTGCTGGTACCCCCATATCCTATACTACTAAGGGGCTTTATATTGAAAGGTCTAACAGAAAAAAGAAATCAAAATTTCTTATCATTCGAAGCAAACTCGAATGTTTTCTCACGTCATTAGGGGAGGCGTGGCAACGTGGTCTAATGCGCTGGTTTAACGCACCAGTCATTTCGATTGCGTGGGTTCGAATTTCTTTTAAGTTTAAAATTTTACCAGATACTGTCGTTATTAATGTAGAGCATTTTACAAATTAAAACATTTAAAGTACTTAATATTTTACAAAAAATTAAAAAAGCTCCTCTCTCATTCAATACAAGGGGCTTTATATTTAAAGGTGTAAGTGAAAAAGGAATTAATATTTTTTATCATTCGAAGCAAACTTTTATGTTTCTCATGTCATTCAGCTAGCGTGGCCGATGTCGTTATTAATGTAGAGCACTTTACAAATTAAAATATTTAAAGTATTTGATATTTTTTTTAAGTTTAAAATTTTACCAGATACTTTCGTTATTCATATATAACATTTTGCAAATTAATACATTCAAGGTTCACAATAATTTGAAAAAAAAGTATAAAATTCTCTGATTCAATAAAGGGATTTATATTAGTGAAAAAGGAATCAATATTTTTTTATCATTCGAAGCAAACTTTTATGTCGTTCAGGTAGCGTGGCCGAGTGGTCTAAGGCACTGGTTTAAGGCACCAGTCATTTCGATGGCGTGGGTTCGAATCCCACCGCTGCCAATAAACAGTATTTTATACGTTTAAAATTTTACCAGATATCGTCGGTATTAATGTATAGCATTTCCAAATTAAAACATTCAAAGTACTTATATTTTACAAAAAATTAAAAAAGCGCTTTTGTGAAGATGGAATCAATATTTTTTATTATACAAAACAAACTTTTATGTTTTTCATGTCGCTCAGGTAGCGTGGCCGTGTGGTGTAAGGCGCTGTTTAGGCACCAGTCATTTCGATGGGTTCGAATCCCACCGCTGCCAATAAACATATTTTTGTAAGTTTAAAATTTTACCAGATACTGTCGTTATTCATATATAACATTTTCCAAATTAACACATTCAAGCTTCATAATAATTTGAAAAAAAAGTATGAAATTATCTGATTCAATAAAGGGCTTTATATTAGTGAAAAAGGAATCAATATTTTTTTATCATTCGAAGCAAACTTTTATGTTTCTCATGTCGTTCAGGTAGCGTGGCCGAGTGGTCTAAGGCGCTGGTTTAAGGCACCAGTCATTTCGATGGCGTGGGTTCGAATACCACCGCTGCCAATAAACAGTATTTTATACGTTTAAAATTTTACCAGATACTGTCGGTATTAATGTATAGCATTTCCAAATTAAAACATTTAAAGTACTTATATTTTACAAAAAATTAAAAAAGCTCTTTTGTGAAGATGGAATCAATATTTTTTATAATACAAAACAAACTTTTATGTTTTTCATGTCGCTCAGGTAGCCTGGCCGTGTGGTGTAAGGCGCTGGTTTTAGACACCAGTCATTTCGATGGCGTGGGTTCGAATCCCACCGCTGCCAATAAACATATTTTTGTAAGTTTAAAATTTTACCAGATACTGTCGTTATTCATACATAACATTTTCCAAATTAACACATTCAAGCTTCATAATAATTTGAAAAAAAAGTATGAAATTATCTGATTCAATAAAGGGCTTTATATTAGTGAAAAAGGAATCAATATTTTTTTATCATTCGAAGCAAACTTTTATGTTTCTCATGTCGTTCAGGTAGCGTGGCCGAGTGGTCTAAGGCGCTGGTTTAAGGCACCAGTCATTTCGATGGCGTGGGTTCGAATCCCACCGCTGCCAACAAACAGTATTTTATACGTTTAAAATTTTACCAGATATTGTCGATATTAATGTATAGCATTTTCCAAATTAAAACATTTAAAGTACTTATATTTTACAAAAAATTAAAAAAGCTCTTTTGTGAAAATGGAATCGATATTTTTTATTATGCAAAACAAACTTTTATGTTTTTCATGTCGCTCAGGTAGCGTGGCCGAGTGGTCTAAGGCGCTGGTTTTAGGCACCAGTCATTTCGATGGCGTGGGTTCGAATCCCACCGCTGCCAATAAGCATTTTTTTTTTTAAGTTGAATATTTTACCAGATACTGTCGTTATTCATATATAACATTTTCCAAATTAATACAGTCAAGGTTCATAAAAATTTGAAAAAAAAGTATAAAATTCTCTGGTTCAATAAGGGGCTTTATATTAGTGAAGAAAGAATCAATATCTTTTATCATTCGAAGCAAATTTTTATGTTTCTCACGTCGTTCAGGTAGCGTGGCCGAGTGGTCTAAGGCGCTGGTTTAAGGCACCAGTCATTTCGATGCGCGGGTTCGAATCCCACCCCTGCCAATAAACATCTTTTTTTTTAAGTTTAAAATTTTACCAGATACTGTCGTTATTAATGTAGAGCATTTTACAAATCAAAACATTTAAAGTACTTAATATTTTACAAAAAATAAGAAATGCCCTTTTCTCATTCAATAAGGGGCTTTATATTGAAAGGTGTAAGTGAAAAAGCAATCAATAATTTTTTTTATCATTCGAAGCAAACTTTTTTTGGCGCTGGTTTAAGGTACCACTAGTCATTTCGATAGCGTGGTTTCGAATCCCATCGCTGCCAATAAACATCATTTTTTTAAGTGTAAAATTTTACCAGATACTGTCGTTATTAATGTAGAGCATTTTACAAATTAAAACATTTAAAGTATATACTTAATATTTTACAAAATTTAAAAAAGCTCTTTTCTCATTCAATAAGGGGCTTTATATTGAAAGGTCTAACAGAAAAAGGAAATCAAAATTTCTTATCATTCGAAGCAAACTCAAATGTTTTCTCACGTCATTAGGGGAGGCGTGGCAGCGTGGTCTAAGGCGCTAGTTTAAGGCACCAGTCATTTCGACTGCGTGGGTTCGAATCCCACTGCTGCCAATAAACATCATTTTTTTTAAGTTTAAAATTTTACCAGATACTGCCGTTATTAATGTAGAGCATTTTACAAATTAAAACATTTAAAGTACTTAATATTTTACAAAAAATTAAAAAAGCTCCTCTCTCATTCAATAAGGGGCTTTATATTTAAAGGTGTAAGTGAAAAAGGAATCAATATTTTTTTATCATTCGAAGCAAACTTTTATGTTTCTCATGTCGTTCAGGTAGCGTGGCCGAGTGGTCTAAGGCGCTGGTTTAAGGCACCAGTCATTTCGATGGCGTGGGTTCGAATCCCACCGCTGCCAATAAACAGTATTTTATACGTTTAAAATTTTACCAGATATTGCCGGTATTAATGTATAGCATTTTCCAAATTAGAACATTTAAAGTACTTAAATTTTACAAAAAATTTAAAAAGCTAATTTGTGAAAATGGAATCGATATTTTTTATTATACAAAACAAACTTTTATGTTTTTCATGTTGCTCAGGTAGCGTGGCCGAGTGGTCTAAGGCGCTGGTTTTAGGCACCAGTCATTTCGATGGCGTGGGTCCGAATCCCACCGCTGTCAATAAACATTTTTTTTTAAGTTTAAAATTTTACCAGATACTGTCGTTATTCATATATAACATTTTCCAAATTAATACATTCAAGGTTCATAATAATTTGAAAAAAAAGTATAAAATTCTCTGATTCAATAAAGGGCTTTATATTAGTGAAAAAGGAATCAATATTTTTTTATCATTCGAAGCAAACTTTTATGTTTCTCATGTCGTTCAGGTAGCTTGGCCGAGTGGTCTAAGGCGCTGGTTTAAGGCACCAGTTATTTCGATGGCGTGGGTTCCAATCTCACCGCTGCCAATAAGATACTGTCGTTATTCATATATATATATATATATTTGCTTACTCAAAAGTCTGCAACAGGCTGTTTCATCTAAAAAAGAATCTTCAGGCAGATGGCAATTTTCGAAAACAGGGGGTGCTTATATCCTTCCTGCCGGGACGTGGGAGTGTGGGGGCGAAACAATACATGCATTCATGGCTTTTGTTGCGCTGTTTGCGCGGAATTTATTTCGATGACGACATTGACTGATAATTTCTGCTCTTTTGTTGAGTAAACAATTCTTGTTTTTATCTTTCAAAATATAAAATTTTTCTTCTAAACATAAATTACATCGTTTTGAACCTCCCGTGTACGAAATAGAATGTTTTAAAATTTGCCAATTAATACTACTAAAATCCTTATTGTTTTCTTTCAATGCCCAAATATATTTCGAAAGTGCGGTGTCGTTTGCATGCTTTTTATACTGAAAAGATTTAGTGTGGTTGGCCAATCGCTCTTTGAATGTGGTTGAAGTCATGCCAGTGTAATTCTTGATCGTGTTTGTGTTGTTTACTGTGACGGTTGCTTTGTATACTATGTCCCTAGTCAACTTTGATCATGATCTTAGCTACACTCAACACACAGCACAGCACAGCAACCACGCAGGAATAGGCAACGCAACATCACTTGGTTCAACCTACCTTTTAGCAAGAGTGTAAGCACAAACATAGGACGTAATTTCCTAAACCTAATTGACAAGCACTTCCCACCACACCACAAGCTCCATAAGATTTTTAACACAGTCAAAGTAAGTTACAGCTGCATGAACAATGTTATGTCAATAATCACTAAACGCAATGTACACATATTTGGGAATAACATGCCACAGGATAAGGACACTAGCAGTTGCAATTGTAGGAAAAATACGAATTGTCCACTTAGAAAACAATGCATGACTAGGGACATAGTATACAAAGCAACAGTCACAGTAAACAACACAAACACGATCAAGAATTACATTGGCATGACTTCAACCACATTCAAAGAGCGATTGGCCAACCACACTAAATCTTTTCAGCATAAAAAGCATGCAAACGACACCGAACTTTCGAAATATATTTGGGCATTGAAAGAAAACAATAAGGATTTTAGTATTAATCGGCAAATTTTAAAACATTCTATTTCGTACATGGGAGGTTCAAAACGATGTAATTTATGTTTAAAAGTAAAATTTTATATTTTGAAAGATAAAAACAAGAATTGTTTACTCAACAAAAGAGCAGAAATTATCAGTCAATGTCGTCATCGAAATAAATTCTGCGCAAACAGCGCAACAAAAACCATGAATGCATGTATTGTTTCGCCCCCACACTCCCACGTCCCGGCAGGAAGGATATAAGCACCCCCTGTTTTCGAAAATTGCCATCTGCCTGAAGATTCTTTTTTAGATGAAACAGCCTGTTGCAGACTTTTGAGGTAAGCAAAAATCTATATTTGCTCTAACTATATGTTATCGAGCACTCTTTGCGTTTCGTAGACCAAAACCCACACGTATATTCGCACCCGTATATCGGTTGTGCACTCTTGTTTACGTTATTCATTTCTATTTAACTTCAAAATGCGTCAATTTCGATTTGACTATTCACTAAAGAATATCCCAATACCATCACAGGACGCTTATTTGAAGAATTTGATTGAAAAAGTGGAAAGTGTAATAAAACGTAAGAGATGGAAAGCCAATTTCTTTCTTAAAAAGAAACAGAGAGAAAATCAAAACAACCCTGATGTAACTTTCGACCTTAACAATGGAAATTATAGGCCCTATAGGAAGCCCAATGACCATCCGCTTTACATAAATAAGCACTCTAACCACCCACCAAGCATCACAAGACAGTTACCTGCATCAATCAACAAGCGCATTGCACTTCTCTCATCAGACGAACAAGTTTTTCAGGTTAAAAAATGCATATAAAGCGGGCGAGGGGTTGTTGCGTTCATGTATTTCTAGTATAGTAGGCCCAGTTCAAACGTAGAACTTCACACGAACCAATCCTAATTCCAGCAATTAAGTTGATGTAGAGATCGACATCTGAATCAGTCTGTTTCGACTGTTTTAATTAAGACCGATCCAACGATAAAGTTCGACATCGCTTGTCGGGAATTTCGACTTTGGATCGAGTTCGATTCAAACGTCGAACTTCACATGAACTAAACATACTGCATTTTATCCCGCAAGTCCCTCGCGTGTCCCCGTTATCTTTTTTCATAATTATTATAATATATTTCCTTCCCATAATACCTGAAGAGAACAATAGAGCAAGCTATAATTGTCAGTTGTTCGCTGTACAAGCTGTGTTAGTTAGTAATACTCAGAAAAACTCTGAGCTCTAAGCGGGACTCGAACCCACAACCTTCTGAATGCTAGCCTGGGTTCGAGTCCCGCTTAGAGCTCAGAGTTTTTCTGAGTATTACTGACTAACACAGCTTGTACAGCAAACAACTGACAATTATTACTAACATCAAGCTGCAATTTCTGAAACTAACTAATAGAGCAAGCTATTATACAAGAATAATCGGCCAAGCTATTATACAAGTATGTTACCTAATCCGTCGGTATTTTTGTGAAGGGCGTTGATAGTCTAGTGGATAGCACAGTCCGTAAAGTGATGAAGTAGCTGAGGTCGATGTCGCCCCGTCCCCAGTTTTTCGTTTTGTTCTATGCTCGTTCATGTGTTTTTATTTAGTCCGTTTTGGTTTTCTTCCTGCTTTTTTCTTGTTATTTAGTAATTTTGTAAAGTCCTGAGCTTACCAAGGCAATGTTTTCGTGTAATTCTTGCCATTTCTCGGCTTTTCTGTTGGGTAAAACTGCCGCTCCTTTGCACTAAAATATATATTGCGCATTTTGTAGGGCGTTGAAGCCTGGGCGCAAGCTGAGGGACCCATAGGGATAATTTTAAAACTACCGTATACTACCATACAGCCCGGCTGGTAGTCGAGCAATCGGCGAGATTTTTGACGGTTGGAAGCCGAGGAAAAGTGCGAATCGGGTGAAGAGCTTTACCGGTGAGGGTGCTAATCTCGACGTGCGTGGAGTCCACTTTACACGCGAGATGAAAAGCTGAAAGCAATTCTGAAACCTGAAATTATAACATGATGCTGAAGCAGCTGTAGTAAACATAAAATTTCTGATTTCGCTATCTAATGGCGGTAATGGCGTGCGGACGTGTTTTCCATAGCTGGGCAGCACTATCCGTATTACTTCTATTTTTGCTGTATTTTTATAACTCCAATGTAATTGATGATGATGACGATGATGATGCATCTAATCTACGTTTGTTGCCTGAAGAAAATCATACTTTGAAGACTCGGCAAAATTGCACGAAGGCATCGTCTAGCAGGAAGAAATATCTCTCAAGTAGAGTCTCATATTATTCAAACGGAATCAGCTCATTTAACCTTGGCCGAGTTCCGCTACTCGTATGTGGTGATATATCACCAAATCCAGGACCGAAGGTGAAACAAGTGGTACCAAAATACCCTTGTAAAGAATGTGGGAAGAACGTCCGAAACAACCAGGACGCCATATTGTGTTCTTGCTGCGAGACTTGGTCACACGCGAAGTGTCTTCATCTAACCAAACAGTCGTTTCAGTATTATTTACTTCATCCAGATATCGAATGGACGTGTACTTTCTGTGCCTTACCAAAATTTGACGACACTATTTTTTACAATGAACACGAAATGGAGCGCCCTGCAGTTGAAGCTGAAGTAAATTATTTGGACATTGAGGGAGAAGCACAGCCTCACATTCAACAAGTAAGAAATGATTATAATAAAAATTGTATAATAGCCAGCCTGAATGTTAATAGTCTGCCAAACAAATTCGAAGAAATAAGAGAATGGCTTCTAAACAAGGCGTTTGATATACTGCTAATTCAAGAAACTAAGATTGATAAAACTTTTCCAAACTCCCAATTCAACGTGGATGATTACAAACTATTTCTACGGGACAGAGTAAAAGGAGGAGGCGGTGTAGCAGCTTTCATATACAACAGCATAATAGCAGTAAGGAAACCAGTAAAGTGTAGCTCGGTAGAAACCCTACTCATAGATATAAATATCGGACAGAGAAAATTTGCACTGATCTGCGCGTATAAACCACCATCTATCGACAACACCACGTTTACTTCAGAAATTTCGTCCGTTTTAGACATTACCACAACAATATCTGACAATGTTATATGTATTGGAGACCTTAACTGCGATCTATTAAATCCACTACGCAACAATAAAGAAGGAAGATGTCTATTAGACATATGCGACATCTATGATTTAGATTCCGTAATTAATATACCTACGCGAGTGTCAGCAAACCGAGCATCATGTATTGATGTTATTCTAACCAATGTACCAGGATTTCTAAAAGACTCTGGTATAATCGAAACGGGCCTGAGTGATCATAATTTGGTTTACGCCGCACTAAATAAAAAAACTACAACATCCAAAGGCAATTACAATTAGAACACGATCATTTAAGCAATTCGATCAAAAATCTTTCCTGAAAGACCCTGCAATGGTTCCATTTTCTGTAGCGTACACTTTCGACGATCCAGACGATGTTTACTGGTGCTGGGAAAAACTTTATTCACAAACACTTAACGATCATGCCCCAATAAAGTCTTTTAAGAAGCGCATATCAATTAACTCCCAGTCGATAACAGCAGAAATACGTCAAGCCATGAGGGAACGTGATAAACTCAAGAAAAAGTTTAATAAAACACGAAACCCGGAAGACTGGAATAACTACCGAATAAAACGTAATAGAGTAGTTAGCATGCGAAGACGAGCTGTACAAAAACATTTTCAAAATCTTTGTGCAGACAAAAACGTTGATCAACGGAAATTTTGGAACACGATAAAACCTTATATCAATTCGCGAAAAAACACGAACAGGGGAAATAATGGAATTGTACTAAAAGAAAACGATAAAATTATTAGGGACCAACAAGAAGTAGCAGAGTGTTTAAACACATATTTCTCAAGTTCAACCAAACCTAACGATCTCACCCAGGCTTATCCAAACCCAGATATGTCAGAAATACAAAAGAATCTAGGTGATATAGAAACCTTGACCTTAGAAAAATCAAAACCGGAAGAGGTGTTCGAAATTATGAAAGACATTAAACCAAGAAAAGCGACAGGGTGTGACCTAATTCCCCCACGCGCAATAAAAGAATCAGCAGAAGTCCTGTGCACACCTTTTAGCACTTTGTTTAATTACATATTAGATATCAGTACAATACCGAGCCAGTGGAAACTTGGAGAAATCACACCGGCTTACAAAAAATTATCCCAGTTAGACAAAATAAATTATCGACCACTAACTATTTTATCAGCGTTATCAAAGGTTTTTGAAACACTCATTCATAAACGCATGAGTCCACATTTTGAAGAGATCTATCACAAGTATGTATTTGCATATCGAAAATATCACGGGTGCGAAACAGCTATATTAAGTCTAACAGAACAATGGAGAAAAGAACTAGACAAACAGAAAGTTGTCGGACTTGTCTCAATGGATTTGTCAAAAGCATTTGACTCCATGCCGCACGATCTTCTTATATTAAAACTACAGGAATATGGTGTCGACGGAAAAACGATAAGCTTGATTAAAAATTACCTCTCCAATCGATACCAAAGAGTGAAACTAAACAATAAGTATTCAACATGGCAAAAGTTATCAAAGGGTGTCCCACAAGGGACAATCTTGGGACCATTGCTGTTTAACATCTTCATGAATGACTTATAACGTATACAATTAAACAGTGCGCTCTAAGTACATATGCAGATGACACACAAATATTTCACACTGAAAAAGATCTGACAAAACATAGTCAATCGAGATGTGGTCTGGAAACTCGGCAAACTTCAAAGCGCCTATAATGAGCTGTGATTTTATGTTGAACCGTACCTTACACATGCACAACCTTTGTTTTAGGTTTATTAATATTTAAATAGTACGGTTGAGTGATTGAACTGAAACGTTGTTATTGGACAATTCGTTCATTATACTAAAATACAATGTGTTCAGTGACCGTGCACCGTGCACAAAAATGCATAAAGGCGAACAAAAAGATAGACCAAAGACTTTAGCTGAGTTTCCAGACCATATCTCGATTGACTATGGACAAAATTAAAACTTGCTATAGACAGCGATTTACGTCGCGCCGATGCATGGTTTGACCAAGAGAAACGCGGCAAAATATCAGGCAATGATTATTGACAAAACCAAGGAGCCCATCAAGTTCCAAACCGGAGATGGAGATATTCCAACAACCAACGAAATTGAACTTCTAGGAGTAACAATCGATGACAAACTAAAATTCGAGGGACAAGTCAGCAAAATATGCAGAAAAGTTAATCAAAAAATATCTGTCTTGAAACGTATGAAGAAGATGTTGCCGATTGAAGTAAAAAAGGACCTATATCGCGCATTTATTTTACCGCATTTTATATACTGCTCTGAAACATGGCATAATTGCAGTAAAAGATGTGCAACAAAGCTGGAAAAACTTAATGAACGGGCCATCCGCCTTGTATTCAACGATAAAAACACATCATATGAAACTCTCTTAAAGAACATGGGGCTTTTAACGCTCTCAAACGAACGGCTCTGTAAAATAGTAAAAACTGTCTTTAGTGCTTTAACCAACTCAAGGTCTCCTACTACAATACAAGAACTACTATCAAAGCGCGATTCTCACTACGATCTTCGAGGATCGAACATACTAGAACTTCCTAAAGTACAAACAACAACATATGGACTAAAATCATGGCGCTACGCTGCTGCGAAACTTTGGAAACTCACTGCCAGAACCTGCGAGAGAAACAAACAATTTTAATTTATTTATCAAATTGATACGAAACTTGGACGCAGAATAAATTAAATACTTTACATTATTCATTATATAGAACAAATTTTTGAAAATTTATAATGGATTAGTATTTTATAGTTTATAGTAGTTATATTTTTATCTAAATAGTGGCATACCTGTAAACTAGCTGGATTAGCTAAGCGCATTTGATCACTTTAAATAAAATAAAATTGTATTGTATTGTATTGTATTGTATTGTATTGTATTGTATTGTATTGTATTGTATTGTATTGTATTGTATTGTATTGTATTGTATTGTATTGTATTGTATTGTATTGTATTGTATTGTATTGTATTGTATTGTATTGTATTGTATTGTATTGTATTGTATTGTATTGTATTGTATTGTATTGTATTGTATTGTATTGCATTGTATTGTATTGTATTGTATTGTATTGTATTGTATTGTATTGTATTGTATATATATATATATATATATATATATATATATATATATATATATATATATATGTTATCAAATCCACAACTTGCGCAGTTCGAATAGCAGGGTACTGGTAACTAACCTGTTAAATTATTCAAATGATTTAAATTTACGTCAGCAAATTATAATTTATAAGTTCGATTGGATTACGAAACAGTTTTTCAACGATCATGACGAAAGAAATCTTTGCCAGAAAAAAATGGTTTCAGCTAAGATGTACATGAATATTACTATGAAAAAAGACCAAAGAAAGAAGGCTAACAAGAGATGTGGCAGCGAGAAAAAGACAACAATAAATACGACTTAAAACCACTGGAAAAAGCCTAAAAATTAATACGATAAAGACCGAAAACGATGCCGACCGAAATGTTACTGAAAGAAGAAGGATGTGTCCTGGCTGAAACTGTTCAAAGCCGGTAAAGATTTTTGCTCTGGTGTAGTAAGAAATTTTGAAACAAACGGCTTTTTAGATCATGATCGAAGAGAGCTGAATGATGCCTTGTCAACGCAAAAGTAAGAAACCGCGAACGAGAAAAACAATCCGAAAAAACTAGACTGAATTGGCAGTGTTTGTGGTGACAAAAGCAGAAGAAAGTTTAACGGTAGGAGATTCGTATTTACCAGTTTAGCTGAGTTAAAACGGAAGAAATGTTGAAAATGAAAATGAAAATTAATATAAATGTATTTATGCCTAAATAAAATTAACTTCATGCCAGCCTGTGTTCGTCTCACGTCCTCTCCCTTCTTACCAGCCGCAGGTTCCATTTCAACCCGCGTCCCAGCACAACGGATATGACGTCAGATCACCCCATCGGTCTCGATGTTGATTCACCTTGGACTTCGCCCCCAAAGAGGTCACTGACTAGTTTGTTTACGAGTTTTTTGCCGCCTATTCTACAACAGTTCTTGCAGCTTTTTTCTACCTGCTGAGTAACCCGTCAAATTACGATGGAAAGCGTCGCTGGGGCTTCGGCTTCCTCCGCAGAGACCATTAATCCGCCTTCGCTGGTGCCGCTGTCAAACCCAATACGAGAATCAATGCCTGGGGCCATCGTTTCAATTCCGACTTTGCAAACACTGCCGGTTTCCTCGCCAAACCTTTCAGCCTCCTCCGCAGCTAGGCAACCGGGACCCACTCCAGGATTCCAGTTATCTAGCCCTGTGTCGACCTTCTCGTTGGCTCAGCATCCGACACTTCCGTACGCTCCTTCGCCGCTTTGGCCAACGACAACCTCCTTTTCTTCACCCGAATTGGCTGAACGCCACACCACCATCTGCCAGCTTCACAGCCTTTCCAGCTACGACAACATGTTCAGCACAGCTTGTACAACAGCAGTTTTGGTCTAGCAGCTCGCCTTTCTCATCTTGGCGGCTGCGATAAAGAATTAACTGCTTGTAATTGTGCTCCCATTGGCCAGGACAATCGCCGCCAACAGGTACTAATTCTTTTGTCTTGCCCCGGGCTCCGTCTACCGCCGCGTATTCGCCTGTTTCACCCCCCTTTACAGCATGATTTTGTGATCGGTCCTGGTTTTAACCCGGTCCCTTATCGTACAGTGTCCAACATAACGGCTGGTCAGTAAGTTGAGCTCAGCATCTCTTCTTTCGAAGCCCTCAGAAGAGCAACACTGCCTCACGGTTACTATCGATGGGCGTATCGTTTTGCCGCAACTTCAACGACCTAGTCGCCGTATAACCTCAATTGGGCAATGGTTTCAAGCCTTTTTCCATCTTAGCTATGATTTTGGTGTCCTTTTTCCCGGGGCGAGCGAGGGATTGTTCGCATATCAGCTTTTAATTCTATGCACGTACACCCAATTCGGGGGTACAGCTTGGCTAAATTACGATGAAGCCTTCCGACGCGACGCCGCTGCCCGCCGCATTGGAGATTGGTCTCATGAACGTTGAACTGTATAATTTCATACATCCGCTTACAAGGGAGTCCCCCCATCTCAGGAACCGTCAGCACCTCAAGAGGCTCCAGGTAGGTACATGTCTCCACGATTTTGGCTCTACCCCGTCGTCTCCTTTCATTTGGCGATCGTGGAATTCTGGCCGTTGCATTTCTGATGGACGGACTTGCCGCTACGTTTTATCATTACAATAAAGTTAAAGTTATAACATTAGACCTTTTCTTGGTGTGTTGTCTCGTTGTAGCATTCCTATAGCTATACTAAAAACAAACAAACAAACAAACAAACAAACAAACAAACAAACAAACAAACAAACAAACAAACAAACAAACAAACAAACAAACAAACAAGGGGGGAGCAAAAAAAAAAACCCAACAAAACCCCAACAAAACAACCAAAAAAAACAAAACAACAACAAACAAAAACTACCCCCGCCCCCCAATCAGGGCCCTCCTCAACATTCGGTGATCCTTCCCTATTGTTTTGTAGCCACTTCGGCTGTGGACCTATTAGCTCGTCCGATCTCTAACCCACCCCCGGATTCCCGACGCAGTGACGTCGGTGCATTCCAAACATTCCAAATTCTCGTGCCCAGACTCATGGTATAAACGGCTTGTCATTCCCCCTCCTTTCCAATCTCGTCCCCAGAGCCAGCTTGTTTCAAACGGATTGTCCCAGAGCCATTTGATTTGCCCGCGCGGCCGGGCATATTTGGCTCTGGGGACGAGATTGCCTCCTTTCAACAAATCTCGTGTATAAATCTCGTGTAAATCGTATCGTATTCATCATGAATCGCGAGGTAAACGAAGGTATGCGTTTGGAAAGAACGGGACAATCTAGTTTAGTGTTAAAGAGAGAACAGAAAGATGCCATAACAGTCATCGTTCGACGTTCGTGGAATCGAAGACATCACAGCTGTATTGCCGAGTGAATTTGGCAAATTCAGTATTTGTCAATTTCTTTCCCTGGTGTTTGACTAGTCTACTGAAAACGAGGAACATCAGCCCACTCTGGGAAGAAAGTGTTTTGGTCAACTCAGTTTTAAACGTACTCATCGAAGACCAACTGGCGAAACGAAAGAATATGGAATTGAAGGCTGTTGTTTTGAGAGACGATCGCAACATGATAAATATTAGTTTATAGTATTATATTTTCGAATTTAAATGTGGTGTATTGCTGTAATTTGATTTGTCAAATTATATCAAACGTACGTTTATGGCAAACAGAGTGTAGATTGTGAAATTCTTATTTTGTTGAATTTGTTTGAATTATTTTCATTGTTTCGTAAAGCCAATCAGAACGCTCATATTTCCAGAGATTCCCAGAGCCACTACGCATCAGCGCGTGGGTCTGGGTACGAGAATGGCCTTCGCCCAGGAACTCGCTGCTTGCCCTGCTCACAAAAAGGACTATGTGTTAACGGGTATACTACACGGTTTCCGACTTGGTTTCGGAGTCCTCGACTACCCTTCGTTTTGCCCAAACCAACATGAAGTCTTCCTTGGACCGTGCCGAGGTCATCGACCAATATCTTGCATCAGAACTCCTTAAGAACCCCCCTCGCGAAACCTTTTCGTCAACCCCCCCCCCCCCCCCCCTGTCCAACCTTCACTTTAGGCCTTTTGGGGTGATTCCCAAAAAATCTCAACCTAATAATGGCGACTCATTCTGGATCTTTCATCGCCCGCTGACCTCGCGTTAACGATGGGATCCCAAAAGACCCTTTCTCACCCCAGTACTTCTGTCGACGATGTCATCCGGGCTCTAGTAGAGTTCGGCCCTGGCGCTTTGATGGCTAAGTTCGACGTGGAGTTTGCGTACTGGAATTTCCCCATACACCGTTCCGATCGCTGCCTATTGGGCATGAAATGGCAAAACCAGTTCTACGTTGACGTCGTCCTACCCCTTTGGGCTTCGATCCGCCCCATTTATCTTCGACTCCGTTGCCGCGGCAGTTGAATGGATTCTTTCCCACAATTACGCTGTCAAACCCTTATTTCACTACATTGACGACTTCTTACCCTCGGTCCGCCTGACTTGGACGTAGGTCAAGTCAATGTCGATACATCAATTGCGGTGTTTTCCCGCCTCGACCTGCCGCTTAACGCCGCCAAATGCGAGGGCCCTACCACGCTGTTAGTCTTCCTGGGGATAGAACTCGACTCATCCAAACAAATTGTTCGTCTACCTCCGCAAAAAAAAAAAAAATTGATCGCCTACTCGCTCTACTAAAATCATGGGCCCGCAAGAAAAGTTGCAACAAGCAAGAATTAGAGTCCCTTATCGGGCACTTGTACCACGCTTGCAAAGTGGTTAAGCCTGGCCGCACATTCCTACGCCGCATGATCAATTTATTGTGCTGCTTCCGCAATCGCTTACATCCGATCCGCCTTAACCTCGAGTTCGACGCGACCTACACTGGTGGCTATCTTTTTTCGAGGAATGGAATGGGTCCAGCCTTTTTCTGTCCCCGGCTATATCCACCCTACCCGATTATTTGTCGCCTCCGACGCCGCTACGGGAGCTGGTTGTGAGGCTTTGGCGCAACGATTGCTTTTGTCAGTCCTGGGCATTCCCACCATCCGCATTACCAATAGCATTCTTAGAACTCGTCCCAGTCGTCAGCGGGCACCTTCGACCACCTCCTGTTCTGGGCGGCCTACTGCGTAGCCTTTTTTGGTTTTCTGCGGATCAGCGAGTTCACTTGCCCCTCCGCGTTTAATCACACAAAAAACCTAGCGCTCGAAGACGTTCTCCTGGAATCAGAAGCTCGGGTCCCGACTTCATATCAAGTCCTCCAAAACAGATCCCTTTGGCCGTGGTTGTTTTATCTATTTGGGTCGCACTGGAAAAGGAATTTGGCCGGTTTCGGCTCTGTTGGCATACCCTCATGTTCGGGGCAACTCACCGGGGCCACTCTTCGTTTGTCAGAACGGTAGTCCTCTCTCTCCGTCCATGGTAAATTCCTGGCTTCGTTCCTTTTTGCACACTGCTGGCGTCTCTGGGAACTACTCCAGCCATAGTTTTCGGATCGGGGCCGCGACGTCAGCAGCCCTAGCGGGCATTCCGGACCCACCAGACGTGTTATACTCCACCGCCCCATTCCTAGTTTAGTCGTTGGGCTCGGGCCTGGAGGTTTAACGCCTTTTGGAGTTTGTTTCGTGCCTCGAATCCTTCTCCAGCAAGCTGGAGGTGGCGTTGGAGAGCGTGATTCTCGGCTAACAAATAATTTGTTTGCTACCTGCAGGCCTTAGTCTTGGCAATTACTCTACCTCGTAGCATTTCTCTCTGCTGCCGCTGGACGTAGGTTCCCTCGTAATAGAGCTTCAGTTTCGACTTCAAACAAGTACTCGGTCTTGTCGCTTAGCAAGAATCTCTCTCCGACGGTACTACTACTTCCAACATACTTTGCGTACTCAGGTACATTTTTTGCATGAAGTAGAACTTAAGCGTATTCTTGTATCACTGTCTTTACGGTCCCTGAGCCTGTTCTCTGCTCAAGAATAATTCAGGGCAGGAAGGTTAAATGTATTTATGCATAAATAAAATTAACTTCATGCCAGCCTGTGTTCGTCTCACGTCCTCTCCCTTCTTACCAGCCGCAGGTTCCATTTCAACCCGCATCCCGATGCAGCCCGCGTCCCAGCACAACGGATATGACGTCAGATCACCCCATCGGTCTCGATGTTGATTCACCTTGGACTTCGCCCCCAAAGAGGTCACTGACTAGTTGTTTACGAGTTTTTTGCCGCCTATTCTACAACAGTTCTTGCAGCTTTTTTCTACCTGCTGAGTAACCCGTCAAATTACGATGGAAAGCGTCGTTAGGGCTTGGGCTTCCTCCGCAGAGACCATTAATCCGCCTTCGCTGGTGCCGCTGTCAAACCCAATACGAGAATCAATGCCTGGGGCCATCGTTTCAATTCCGACTTTGCAAACACTGCTGGTTTCCTCGCCAAACCTTTCAGCCTCCTCCGCAGCTAGGCAACCGGGACCCACTCCAGGATTCCAGTTATCTAGCCCTGTGTCGACCTTCTCCCTCCCCACACTTTACACGACCCACCCCTTAATGGTCTCCCAGCTATGATCGACGGGTGTATTCCGCCACCGCTAGTCTTGCGCATGTGCGATGGGCGTGGTCTTACTGCTCCTTGTTGATTTCCTCGCCGCCGCTATATATATGGTCACCGCTATGAGTATTATCTGTGCCACCATGTTTGATTATTCTCTCGCCGCCGTTATATTTCGCCGCCGCTATGAGTATTATCTGTGCCGCCATGTTTGATTATTCCCTCGCCGCCGCCGTATAAGAACCTGTATTTTAACTTGTGTCGCCCGTTAGCTTAACTGCTCCCTGGATAACAGCCAGGTGATCTTGTTAATTTTGTTTTGTGTAATTCTTTTTCCATTCCACGTGTTGTTGGAGTGATAGTCAGTCATGTCACGTCATTGTCGTCTTCATGGCGTTTCCCAAGGTCGGTACGTCGGTAGGTAAGTACTTAATTTTCCACTGTGTCAGTGTGACTAGTAGTACCAGTTCAGCTGATGTGGAGAGCGTGATTCTCGGCTAACAAATAATTTGTTTGCTACCTGCAGGCCTTAGTCTTGGCAATTACTCTACCTCGTAGCATTTCTCTCTGCTGCCGCTATACGTAGGTTCCCTCGTAATAGAGCTTCAGTTTCGACTTCAAACAAGTACTCGGTCTTGTCGCTTAGCAAGAATCTCTCTCCGACGGTACTACTACCTCCAACATACTTTGCGTATTCAGGTACATTTTTTGCATGAAATAGAACTTAAGCGTATTCTTGTATCACTGTCTTTACGGTCCCTGAGCCTGTTCTCTGCCCAAGAATAATTCAGGGCAGGAAGGTTAAATAACATATTGTCTAGAATTGTCTTTCAACGCTAGTACGTTGACATTGTGTCTTTTCTTGGCCACTGTTTATATATATTTTTGAATGAAAATTTGTCATTTGGTTCATCTCGTTGGGTTTTTTTTAATATTAACATTGCATGTTCTTTCGGTGTGTCAATGCATGACTACAGATGAACCTTGCTAACTAATTTTCTGGATGAATGTTTTTTTGATCTGTGTGCCATTAATACAATAAAAAACAGAAATTAGGGGAGGGGAGAGTGGGGTTAAAAAATGCATATAAAGCGGGCGAGGGGTTCAGGCACAGAATAAAGACTATACAGAAAGGCCACTTAGCGGTACAACGTGTCCTCGTATTTTTATGCAAAAATATGCAGTTTACTGGCTAGGACAGCCAGTTCAGCGTGCTTATTGGCCAGAACATGCAGTTTACTGGCTGAGCAACATGCGTAATGCGACATGCGCGGAGACAAAAACTTCAAAGGTTCCGACCCGAGTGGCCCTTCTGTATAGTCTTTATTCTGTGGTTCAGGGGTTGTTGCGTTCATGTATTTCTAGTATTTCCAATACTGATTTGAAAAATGTTATATATGAATGACCACAGTATCTGGTAAAATCTTCAACTTAAAAAAATTAGGTTTATTGGCAGCGGTGGGAACGGGATTCGAAACCACACTATCGAAATGACTGGTGCCTAAAACCAGCGCCTTATTAGACCACTAGGCCACGCTACCTGAATGACGTGAGTATCATAAAAGTTTGCTTGGAATAATAAGAAATATTGATTCCATTTCCACTTACATCTTTCAATATAAAGCCTCCTATTGAATGAGAAAAAAGCTTTTTTAATTTTAGGTAAAATGTTAAGTAATTTAAATGTTTTAATTTGGAAAATGCTATACATTTATACCGAGAATATCTGATAAAATTTAAAACGCGTAAAATACTGTTTATTGGCAGCGGTGCATGGGATTCGAACTCACACCATCGAAATGACTGGTGCCTTAAACCAATGCCTTAGACCACTCGGCCACACTACCTGAATGTCGCGAAAACCATAAAAATCATGTTTGCCCGGAATAATAAGAAATATTGATTCCTTTTTCACTTACAACTTTTAATATAAAATCTCTTATTGAATGAGAATTTTTTTTAAACTTTTTTTCAAATTATTATGTACGTTGAATGTACTAATTTGGAAAATGTTATATATGAATAACGACTGCATCTGGTAAAATTTTAAACTTAAAATTTTAAACTTTAAATTGGCAGCGGTGGGATTCGAACCCATCCCTTGAAATGACTGGTGCCTTAAACCAGCGCCTTAGACCACGCGGCCACGCTACCTGAATGATGTGGGGGGAAAACATTAGAGTTTGCTTCGAATGATAAGAAATATTGATTCCTTTTCCATTTTCACTTTTCAATATAAAATATCGTATTAAATGAGAGAATTTTATACTCTTTTCAAATTATTATGTACCTTGAATGTTCTAATTTGGAAAATGTTATATATGAATAACGAGAATATCTGGTAAAATTTTAAACCTACAAAATACTATTTAAAAGATTTAAACGTACAAAATGTTGTTGATTGGCAGTGATCGGATTCGAAGCCAAGCCACCGAAATGACTGGTGCCTTAAACCAGCGGCTTAGACCACCCGGCCAGGCTAACAATATGACGTGAAATCATAAAAGTTTGCCTGGAATAATAAGAAATGTTTGATTCCTTTTTCACTTACATCTTTCATTATACACCTTTTGATATGCCTCAACATGGCCATGTTGATCTGCGTCCTTCGCAATTCAGCCGCTGGCTGCAAGTAAGGATGATTCCCCCAGTCCTTTATTCTTTATCCTTTCATATAATTATATTATACAATTATATTTCCAATACTAATTTGAAACATGTTATATATGAATAACGAAAGTATCTGGTAAAATCTTAAACTTAAAAAAATAATGTTTATTCAGGTAGCGTGGCCAATAAACATAATTTTTTTTTAAGTTTAACATTTTACTAGATACTGTCTTGTTTTTTTCATTTTCATTGCATTTTCCAAATTAAGACATTTAAAGTACTTATATTTTTCAAAAAATTAAAAAAGGTCTTTTCTCATTCAAGAAGAGGCTTTATATTGAAAGGTATAAGTCGAAATGGAATCAATATTCCTTATACAAAGCAATTCGAGTTTGCGTCGATTGATAAGAAATATTGATTCCTTTTTCATTTACACCTTTCAATATAAAATCTCTTAATGAATGAGAGAATTTTATACTTTTTTCAAATTATTATGTACCTTGAATGTACTAATTTGGAAAATGTTATATAACGAATAACGACAGTATCTGGTAAAATTTTACTTTAAAAAATATGTTTATTGGCAGCGGTGGGATTCGAACCCACGCCATCGAAATGACTGGTGCCTAAAACCAGCGCCTTAGACCACTCGGTCACGCTACCTGAATGACGTGAAAACATAAAAATCATGAACATCATGTTTGCCCGGAATAATAAAAAATATTGGTTGCTGTTTCACTTGCAACTTTTAATATATAATATATAATCTCTTATTGAATGAGAGAATTTTTTTTCATACTTTTTGTCGAATTATTATGTAACTTGAATGTACTAATTTGGAAAATGTTATATATGAATAACGACAGTATCTGGTAAAATTTTAAACTTAATAAAATATGTTCATTGGCAGCGGTGGGATTCGAACCCACGCCATCGAAATGACTGGTGCCTAAAACCAGCGCATTAGACCACTCGGCCACGCTACCTGAGCGACATGAAAAACATAAAAGTTTGTTTTGCATAATAAAAAATATTGATTCCATCTTCACAAAAGAGCTTTTTTAATTTTTTGTAAAGTATAAGTACTTTAAATGTTTTAATTTGGAAAATGCTATAAATTAATAGCGACAATATGTGGAAAAATTTTAAACGTATAAAATACTGTTTATTGGCAGCGGTGGGATTCGAACCCACGCCATCGAAATGACTGGTGCCATAAACCAGCACCTTAGAACACATGAAAAAAACGTTAGAGTTTGCTTCGAATGGTAAGAAATATTGATTCCTTTTTCACTTACACGTTTTAAGAAAATATAATGTGTTATTGAAATATAAAAAAGATTTCTTAATTTTTTGTAAAATATGAAGAACTTAAAATGTATTAGTTTGGAAAATGCCGTCAATAACTGTTAAACCCACGCCATCGAAATGAGTGGTGCCTTAAACCAGCGTCTTAAACCACTCGGCCACACTACCATTATGACGTGAATATCGTAAACGTTTGCTTGGAATAGTAAGAAATGTCGATTCCTTTTTCACTTACACCTTTTTGTTATAATTATATTATACAATTTTATTTCCATACTAATTTGAAAAATGTTATATATGAGTAACGACAATATCTGGTAACATTTTAAACTTAAAAAAATTATGTTTAGTGACATCGGTGAGTTTCGAACCCAAGCCATCGAAATGACTGGTGCCTTAAACCAGCGGCTTAGACCACCTGCATGGCCAGGCTAACATTATGACGTGAAAATCATAAAAGTTTGCCTGGAATAATAAGAAATGTTGATTCCTTATTCACTTACATCTTTCAATATGCACCTTTTGATATGCCTCGACATGGCCACGTTGATCTGCGTCCTTCGCAATTCAGCCGTTGGCTGCAAGTAAGGATGATTCCCCCAGTCCTTTATTCTTTATCCTTTAATATAATTATATTATACAATTATATTTCCAATACTAATTTGAAACATGTTATATATGAATAACGACAGTATCTGGTAAAATCTTAAACTTAAAAAAATGATGTTTATTCAGGTAGCGTGGCCAATAAACATAATTTTTTTTTAAGTTTAACATTTTACTAGATACTGTCTTGTTTTTTTCATTTTCATTGCATTTTCCAAATTAAGACATTTAAAGTACTTATATTTTTCAAAAAATTAAAAATGGTCTTTTCTCATTCAAGAAGAGGCTTTATATTGAAAGGTGTAAGTCGAAATGGAATCAATATTCCTTATACAAAGCAATTCGAGTTTCGTCGATTGATAAGAAATATTGATTCCTTTTTCATTTACACCTTTCAATATAAAATCTCTTAATGATTGAGAGAATTTTATACTTTTTTCAAATTATTATGTACCTTGAATGTACTAATTTGGAAAATGTTATATACGAATAACGACAGTATCTGGTAAAATTTTACTTAAAAAAATATGTTTATTGGCAGCGGTGGGATTCGAACCCACGCCATCGAAATGACTGGTGCCTAAAACCAGCGCCTTAGACCACTCGGTCACGCTACCTGAATGACGTGAAAAACATAAAAATCATGAAAATCATGTTTGCCCGGAATAATAAGAAATATTGGTTGCTGTTTCACTTGCAACTTTTAATATATAATATATAATCTCTTATTGAATGAGAATTTTTTTTCATACTTTTTGTCGAATTATTATGTACCTTGAATGTACTAATTTGGAAAATGTTATATATGAATAACGACAGTATCTGGTAAAATTTTAAACTTAAAAAAATATGTTTATTGGCAGCGGTGGGATTCGAACCCACGCCATCGAAATGACTGGTGCCTAAAACCAGCGCCTTAGACCACTCGGCCACGCTACCTGAGCGACATGAAAAACATAAAAGTTTGTTTTGTATAATAAAAAATATTGATTCCATCTTCACAAAAGAGCTTTTTTAATTTTTTGTAAAGTATAAGTACTTTAAATGTTTTAATTTGGAAAATGCTATAAATTAATACCGACAATATGTGGAAAAATTTTGGGATTCGAACCCACGCCATCGAAATGACTGGTGCCTTAAAACCAGCGCCGTAGACAACTCGGCCACGCTACCTGAATGACATAAAAAACATAAAAGTTTTCTCGGAATAATATACAATTATTGGATGAGGTTGAGCATGATATCAAGAATATTGATATTTTGTAGGTTGTAAGAGTAGACATCAAGAATTATCTGTAGGTTTTTAGCCAATCACAGTAGAGATTGTATCAGTATTGTATAATAATAAGAAATATTGATTCCATTCCCATTCAACATAAAGCCTCTTCTTGAATGAGAAAAGAGCTTTTTTAATTTTTTGTAAAATATAAGTACTTTAAATGTTTTAATTTGGAAAATGCTATGCATTATAATACCGACAATATCTGGTAAAATTTGAAACGTATAAAATACAACATGTTTATTGGCATCGGTGGGATTCGAACCCACACCATCGAAATGACTACAGCCTTAAACCAGCACCTTAGAACACATGAAAAAAACATTAGAGTTTCCTTCGAATGGTAAGAAATATTGATTCCTTTTTCACTTACACGTTTTAAAAAAATATAATGTCCCACGCCATATCGTAAACGTTTGCTTGGAATAGTAAGAAATGTCGATTCCTTTTTCACTTACACCTTTTTGTTATAATTATATTATACAATTTTATTTCCATACTAATTTGAAAAATGTTATATATGAGTAACGACAATATCTGGTAACATTTTAAACTTAAAAAAATTATGTTTAGTGACATCGGTGAGTTTCGAACCCAAGCCATCGAAATGACTGGTGCCTTAAACCAGCGGCTTAGACCACCTGCATGGCCAGGCTAACATTATGACGTGAAAATCATAAAAGTTTGCCTGGAATAATAAGAAATGTTGATTCCTTATTCACTTACATCTTTCAATATGCACCTTTTGATATGCCTCGACATGGCCACGTTGATCTGCGTCCTTCGCAATTCGGCCACTGGCTACAAGTAAGGATGATTCCCCCAGTCATTTATTCTTTATCCTTTAATATAATTATTTTATACAATTATATTTCCAATACTAATTTGAAAAATGTTATATATGAATAACGACCGTATCTGGTAAAATTTTAAACTTAATAAAATTTACTTTTATTGGCAGCGGTGGGATTCGAACCCACGCCATCGAAATGACTGGTGCCTAAAACCAGCACCTTAGACCACTCGGCCACGCTACCTGAGCGACATGAAAAACATAAAAGTTTGTTTGTAAAAAATATTGATTCCATTTTAACTTACACCTTTGAATATAAAGCCTCTTCTTGAAAGAGAAAAGCGCTTTTTTAATTTTTTGTAAAATGTTAACTACTTTAAATGTTTTAATTAGGAAAATGCTATACCTTTATACCGAGAATATCTGGTAAAATTTTAAACGTATAAAATACTGTTTAGTGACATCGGGGGGTTTAGAACCCAAGCCATCGAAATGACTGGTGCTTAAACCAGCGGCTTAGACCACCTGCCCAGGCTAACATTATGACGTGAAAATCATAAAAGTTTGCATGGAATAATAAGAAATGTTGATTCCTAATTCACTTACTTCTTTCAATATACACCTTTTGATATGCCTCGACATGGCCACGTTGATCTGCGTCCTTCGCAATTCGGCCGCTGGCTACAAGTAAGGATGATTCCCCCAGTCCTTTATTCTTTATCTTTTAATATAATTATTTTATACAATTATATTTCCAATACTAATTTGAAAAATGTTATATATGAATAACGACCGTATCTGGTAAAATTTTAAACTTAAAAAAATTATGTTTATTGGCAGCGGTGGGACTCGAACCCACGCCATCGAAATGACTGGTGCCTAAAACCAGCGCCTTAGACCACTCGGCCACGCTACTTGAGCAACATAAAAAACATAAAGGTTTGTTTTGTAATAAAAAATATTGATTCCATCTTCACAAAAGAGCTTTTTTAATTTTTTGTAAAATATAAGTACTTTAAATGTTTTAATTTGGAAAATGCTATAAATTAATACCGACAGTATGTGGAAAAATTTTAAACGTATAAAATACTGTTTATTGGCAGCGGTGGGATTCGAACCCACGCCATCGAAATGACTGGTGCCTGGAACCAGCGCCTTAGACCACTCGGCCACGCTACCTGAATGACATGAAAATCATAAAAGTTTTCTCGGAATAATATACAATTATTGGATGAGGTTGAGCATGATATCAAGAATATTGATATTTTGTAGGTTGGAAGACATCAAGAATTATCTGTAGGTTTTTAGCCAATCACAGTGGAGATTGTATCAGTATTGTATAATAATAAGAAATGTTGATTCCATTCCCATTCAACATAAAACCTCTTCTTGAATGAGAAAAGAGTTTTTTTAATTTTTTGTAAAATATAAGTACTTTAAATGTTTTAATTTGGAAAATGCTATAAATTAATAGCGACAATATGTGGAAAAATTTTAAGCGTATAAAATACTGTTTATAGGCAGCGGTGGGATTCGAACCCACGCCATCGAAGTGACTGGTGCCTGGAACCAGCGCCTTAGACCACTTGGCCGCGCTACCTGACCAGTGACATGAAAAACATAAAAGTTTTCTTGGAATAATATACAATTATTGGATGAGGTTGAGCATGATATCAAGAATTATCAAGGCCGAGGTTTGTGTTATTTGCTGAAGCCGAAGGCTGAGGCCGATAACACAAACAGAGGCCTTGATAATTCTTGATATCATGCGATAACCGAATTCAATAATTGTTTTATTATACAATTATAAATGTAGAAGCCTTTAGAAAGTTTTTTACCAAGTTAGGTAAAGATAGTAAATATTCATACCGTCTTCAGTTCGAGGTTCGCTAACTTATTTCGCTTTCAAATACAATTTTCTCTTTCAAACATTGCTTTAAACTCTAACACCTGTATTTGTAGCTCGCTTGTTTATTCTTGGTTGGTTTTAGCCTCAACAAAACGTGCCAAATCCGCCGGATTAATCCGCTTCTGATCTTCCCTCCTAAGGACGGCCGCCATGTTTGTTTTGTTCAAACCGCTGGCCAGCGCGTCATATTGATATTTTGTAGGTGGCAAGACATCAAGAATTATCTGTAGGTTTTTAGCCAATCACAGTCGAGATTGTATCAGTATTGTATAATAATAAGAAATATTGATTCCATTCCCATTCAAGCCTCTTCTTGAATGAGAAAAGAGCTTTTTTAATTTTTTGTAAAATATAAGTACTTTAAATGTTTTAATTTGGAAAATGCTATGCATTATAATACCGACAATATCTGGTAAAATTTGAAACGTATAAAATACAACATGTTTATTGGCATCGGTGGGATTCGAACCCACACCATCGAAATGACTGCAGCCTCAAACCAGCACCTTAGAGCACATGAAAAAAACGTTAGGGTTTGCTTCGAATGGTAAGAAATATTGATTCCTTTTTCACTTACACGTTTTAAAAAAATATAATGTGTTATTGAAATATAAAAAAGGTTTCTTAATTTTTTGTAAAATATGAAGAACTTAAAATGTATTAGTTTGGAAAATGCCGTCAGTAACTGTTAAACCCACGCCATCGAAATGACTGGTGCCTTAAACCAGCGTCTTAAACCACTCGGCCACACTACCATTATGACGTGAATATCGTAAACGTTTGCCTGGAATAGTAAGAAATGTCGATTCCTTTTTCACTTACACCTTTTTGTTATAATTATATTATACAATTATATTTCCATACTAATTTGAAAAATGTTATATATGAGTAACGACAATATCTGGTAATATTTTAAACTTAAAAAAATTATGTTTAGTGACATCGGTGGGTTTCGAACCCAAGCCATCGAAATGACTGGTGCCTTAAACCAGCGGCTTAGACCACCTGCATGGCCAGGCTAACATTATGACGTGAAAATCATAAAAGTTTGCCTGGAATAATAAGAAATGTTGATTCCTTATTCACTTACATCTTTCAATATACACCTTTTGATATGCCTCGACATGGCCACGTTGATCTGCGTCCTTCGCAATTCGGTCGCTGGCTACAAGTAAGGATGATTCCCCCAGTCATTTATTCTTTATCCTTTAATATAATTATTTTATACAATTATATTTCCAATACTAATTTGAAAAATGTTATATATGAATAACGACCGTATCTGGTAAAATTTTAAACTTAATAAAATTTACTTTTATTGGCAGCGGTGGGATTCGAACCCACGCCATCGAAATGACTGGTGCCTAAAACCAGCGCCTTAGACCACTCGGCCACGCTACCTGAGCGACATGAAAAACATAAAAGTTTGTTTGTAAAAAATATTGATTCCATTTTAACTTACACCTTTGAATATAAAGCCTCTTCTTGAAAGAGAAAAGCGCTTTTTTAATTTTTTGTAAAATGTTAACTACTTTAAATGTTTTAATTAGGAAAATGCTATACCTTTATACCGAGAATATCTGGTAAAATTTTAAACGTATAAAATACTGTTTAGTGACATCGGGGGGTTTAGAACCCAAGCCATCGAAATGACTGGTGCTTAAACCAGCGGCTTAGACCACCTGCCCAGGCTAACATTATGACGTGAAAATCATAAAAGTTTGCATGGAATAATAAGAAATGTTGATTCCTAATTCACTTACTTCTTTCAATATACACCTTTTGATATGCCTCGACATGGCCACGTTGATCTGCGTCCTTCGCAATTCGGCCGCTGGCTACAAGTAAGGATGATTCCCCCAGTCCTTTATTCTTTATCTTTTAATATAATTATTTTATACAATTATATTTCCAATACTAATTTGAAAAATGTTATATATGAATAACGACCGTATCTGGTAAAATTTTAAACTTAAAAAAATTATGTTTATTGGCAGCGGTGGGATTCGAACCCACGCCATCGAAATGACTGGTGTCTAAAACCAGCGCCTTAGACCACTCGGCCACGCTACTTGAGCGACATAAGAAACATAAAAGTTT
The DNA here is from genome assembly GCA_964035015.1 of Corallium rubrum. NCBI lineage: Eukaryota > Metazoa > Cnidaria > Anthozoa > Scleralcyonacea > Coralliidae > Corallium > Corallium rubrum. The sequence continues at coordinate 16,022,175 of OZ035997.1, forward strand.
GTTTTGTATAATAAAAAATATTGATTCCATCTTCACAAAAGAGCTTTTTTAATTTTTTGTAAAATATAAGTACTTTAAATGTTTTAATTTGGAAAATGCTATAAATTAATACCGACAGTATGTGGAAAAATTTTAAACGTATAAAATACTGTTTATTGGCAGCGGTGGGATTCGAACCCACGCCATCGAAATGACTGGTGCCTGGAACCAGCGCCTTAGACCACTCGGCCACGCTACCTGAATGACATGAAAATCATAAAAGTTTTCTCGGAATAATATACAATTATTGGATGAGGTTGAGCATGATATCAAGAATATTGATATTTTGTGGGTTGGAAGACATCAAGAATTATCTGTAGGTTTTTAGCCAATCACAGTCGAGATTGTATCAGTATTGTATAATAATAAGAAATATTGATTCCATTCCCATTCAACATAAAACCTCTTCTTGAATGAGAAAAGAGTTTTTTTAATTTTTTGTAAAATATAAGTACTTTAAATGTTTTAATTTGGAAAATTCTATATATTAATAATGAAAATATCTGGTAAAATTTGAAACGTATAAAATACAACATGTTTATTGGCATCGGTGGAATTCGAACCCACGCCATCGAAATGACTGCAGCCTTAAACCAGCACCTTAGAACACATGAAAAAACATTAGAGTTTGCTTCGAATGATAAGAAATATTGATTCCTTTTTCACTTACACGTTTTAAAAAAATATAATGTGTTATTGAAAGATAAAAAAGATTTCTTAATTTTTTGTAAAATATAAAGAACATAAAATGTATTAGTTTGGAAAATGCCGTCAATAACTGTTAAAAATTCAAACATTCGGATTCGAACCCACGCCATCGAAATGACTGGTGCCTTAAACCACTCGGCCACACTACCATTATGACGTGAATATCATAAAAGTTTGCTTGGAATAGTAAGAAATGTCGATTCCTTTTTCACTTACACCTTTTTGTTATAATTATATTATACAATTATATTTCCAATACTAATTTGAAAAATGTTATATATGAATAACGACCGTATCTGGTAAAATTTTAAACTTAAAAAAATTATGTTTATTGGCAGCGGTGGGATTCGAACCCACGCCATCGAAATGACTGGTGTCTAAAACCAGCGCCTTAGACCACTCGGCCACGCTACTTGAGCGACATAAGAAACATAAAAGTTTGTTTTGTATAATAAAAAATATTGATTCCATCTTCACAAAAGAGCTTTTTTAATTTTTTGTAAAATATAAGTACTTTAAATGTTTTAATTTGGAAAATGCTATAAATTAATACCGACAGTATGTGGAAAAATTTTAAACGTATAAAATACTGTTTATTGGCAGCGGTGGGTTTCGAACCCACGCCATCGAAATGACTGGTGCCTGGAACCAGCGCCTTAGACCACTCGGCCACGCTACCTGAATGACATGAAAATCATAAAAGTTTTCTCGGAATAATATACAATTATTGGATGAGGTTGAGCATGATATCAAGAATATTGATATTTTGTGGGTTGGAAGACATCAAGAATTATCTGTAGGTTTTTAGCCAATCACAGTCGAGATTGTATCAGTATTGTATAATAATAAGAAATATTGATTCCATTCCCATTCAACATAAAACCTCTTCTTGAATGAGAAAAGAGCTTTTTTAATTTTTTGTAAAATATAAGTACTTTAAATGTTTTAATTTGGAAAATGCTATGCATTATAATACCGACAATATCTGGTAAAATTTGAAACGTATAAAATACAACATGTTTATTGGCATCGGTGGAATTCGAACCCACGCCATCGAAATGACTGCAGCCTTAAACCAGCACCTTAGAACACATGAAAAAACATTAGAGTTTGCTTCGAATGATAAGAAATATTGATTCCTTTTTCACTTACACGTTTTAAAAAAATATAATGTGTTATTGAAAGATAAAAAAGATTTCTTAATTTTTTGTAAAATATAAAGAACATAAAATGTATTAGTTTGGAAAATGCCGTCAATAACTGTTAAAAATTCAAACATTCGGATTCGAACCCACGCCATCGAAATGACTGGTGCCTTAAACCACTCGGCCACACTACCATTATGACGTGAATATCATAAAAGTTTGCTTGGAATAGTAAGAAATGTCGATTCCTTTTTCACTTACACCTTTTTGTTATAATTATATTATACAATTGTATTTCCATACTAATTTGAAAAATGTTATATATGAGTAACGACAATATCTGGTAATATTTTAAACTTAAAAAAATTATTTTTAGTGACATCGGTGGGTTTCGAACCCAAGCCATCGAAATGACTGGTGCCTTAAACCAGCGGCTTAGACCACCTGCATGGCCAGGCTAACATTATGACGTGAAAATCATAAAAGTTTGCCTGGAATAATAAGAAATGTTGATTCCTTATTCACTTACATCTTTCAATATACACCTTTTGATATGCCTCGACATGGCCACGTTGATCTGCGTCCTTCGCAATTCGGCCGCAGGCTACAAGTAAGGATGATTCCCCCAGTCCTTTATTCTTTATCCTTTAATATAATTATTTTATACAATTATATTTCCAATACTAATTTGAAAAATGTTATATATGAATATGGTAAAATTTTAAACTTAAAAATATTACGTTGATTGGCAGCGGTGGGATTCGAACCCACGCCATCGAAATGACTGGTGCCTAAAACCAGCGCCTTAGACCACTCGGTCACGCTAATGAATGACGCGAAAAACATAAAAATCATGAAAATCATGTTTGCCCGGAATAATAAGAAATATTGATTGCTGTTTCACTTGCAACTTTTAATATATAATGTATAATCTCTTATTGAATGAGAGAATTGTTTTTCATACTTTTTGTCGAATTATTATGTACCTTGAATGTACTAATTTGGAAAATGTTATATATGAATAACGACAGTATCTGGTAAAATTTTAAAGTTAAAAAAATATGTTTATTGGCAGCGGTGGGATTCGAACCCACGCCATCGAAATGACTGGTGCCTAAAACCAGCGCCTTAGACCACTCGGCCACGCTACCTGAGCGACATGAAAAACATAAAAGTTTGTTTTGTATAATAAAAAATATTGATAACATCTTCACAAAAGAGCTTTTTTAATTTTTTGTAAAATATAAGTACTTTAAATATTTTAATTTGGAAAATGCTATAAATTAATACCGACAATATGTGGAAAAATTTTAAACGTATAAAATACTGTTTATTGGCATCGGTGGGATTCGAACCCACGCCATCGAAATGACTGCAGCCTTAAACCAGCACCTTAGATCACATGAAAAAACATTAGAGTTTGCTTCGAGTGATAAGAAATATTGATTCCTTTTTCACTTACATCTTTTAAAAAAATACAAAGTGTTATTGAAAGATAAAAAAAATTTCTTTTTTTTTTTAAAATATGAAGACCTTAAAATGTATTAGTTTGGAAAATGCCGTCAATAACTGTTAAAAATTTAAACGTTTGGATTCGAACCCACGCCATCGAAATGACTGGTGCCTAAAACCAGCGCCTTAGACCACTCGGTCACGCTACCTGAATGACGTGAAAAACATAAAAATCATGAAAATCATGTTTGCCTGGAATAATAAAAAATATTGATTGCTGTTTCACTTGCAACTTGTAATATACAATATATAATCTCTTATTGAATGAGAGAATTTTTTTTCATACTTTTTGTCGAATTATTATGTACCGTGAATGTACTAATTTGGAAAATGTTATATATGAAGAACGACAGTATCTGGTAAAATTTTAAAGTTAAAAAAATATGTTTATTGGCAGCGGTGGGATTCGAACCCACGCCATCGAAATGACTGGTGCCTAAAACCAGCGCCTTAGACCACTCGGTCACGCTAATGAATGACGCGAAAAACATAAAAATCATGAAAATCATGTTTGCCCGGAATAATAAGAAATATTGATTGCTGTTTCACTTGCAACTTTTAATATATAATGTATAATCTCTTATTGAATGAGAGAATTTTTTTTCATACTTTTTGTCGAATTATTATGTACCTTGAATGTACTAATTTGGAAAATGTTATATATGAATAACGACAGTATCTGGTAAAATTTTAAAGTTAAAAAAATATGTTTATTGGCAGCGGTGGGATTCGAACCCACGCCATCGAAATGACTGGTGCCTAAAACCAGCGCCTTAGACCACTCGGCCACGCGACCTGAGCGACATGAAAAACATAAAAGTTTGTTTTGTATAATAAAAAATATTGATTCCATCTTCACAAAAGAGCTTTTTTAATTTTTTGTAAAATATAAGTACTTTAAATATTTTAATTTGGAAAATGCTATAAATTAGTACCGACAATATGTGGAAAAATTTTAAACGTATAAAACACTGTTTATTGGCAGCGGTGGGATTCGAACCCACGCCATGAAATAACTGGTGCTTTAAACCAGCGCCGTAGACAACTCGGCCACGCTACCTGAATGACATAATAAAGCTAAAAGTTTTCGCGGAATAATATACAATTATTGGATGAGGTTGAGCATGATATCAAGAATATTGATATTTTGTAGGTTGTAAGAGTAGACATCAAGAATTATCTGTAGGTTTTTAGCCAATCACAGTAGAGATTGTATCAGTATTGTATAATAATAAGAAATATTGATTCCATTCCCATTCAAGCCTCTTCTTGAATGAGAAAAGAGCTTTTTTAATTTTTTGTAAAATATAAGTACTTTAAATGTTTTAATTTGGAAAATGCTATGCATTATAATACCGACAATATCTGGTAAAATTTGAAACGTATAAAATACAACATGTTTATTGGCATCGGTGGGATTCGAACCCACACCATCGAAATGACTGCAGCCTCAAACCAGCACCTTAGAACACATGAAAAAAACATTAGAGTTTGCTTCGAATGGTAAGAAATATTGATTCCTTTTTCACTTACACGTTTTAAAAAAATATAATGTGTTATTGAAATATAAAAAAGATTTCTTAATTTTTTGTAAAATATGAAGAACTTAAAATGTATTAGTTTGGAAAATGCCGTCAATAACTGTTAAAACCACGCCATCGAAATGACTGGTGCCTTAAACCAGCGTCTTAAACCACTCGGCCACACTACCATTATGACGTGAATATCGTAAACGTTTGCTTGGAATAGTAAGAAATGTCGATTCCTTTTTCACTTACACCTTTTTGTTATAATTATATTATACAATTATATTTCCATACTAATTTGAAAAATGTTATATATGAGTAACGACAATATCTGGTAATATTTTAAACTTAAAAAAATTATGTTTAGTGACATCGGTGGGTTTCGAACCCAAGCCATCGAAATGACTGGTGCCTTAAACCAGCGGCTTAGACCACCTGCATGGCCAGGCTAACATTATGACGTGAAAATCATAAAAGTTTGCCTGGAATAATAAGAAATGTTGATTCCTTATTCACTTACATCTTTCAATATACACCTTTTGATATGCCTCGACATGGCCACGTTGATCTGCGTCCTTCGCAATTCGGCCGCTGGCTACAAGTAAGGATGATTCCCCCAGTCATTTATTCTTTATCCTTTAATATAATTATTTTATACAATTATATTTCCAATACTAATTTGAAAAATGTTATATATGAATAACGACCGTATCTGGTAAAATTTTAAACTTAATAAAATTTACTTTTATTGGCAGCGGTGGGATTCGAACCCACGCCATCGAAATGACTGGTGCCTAAAACCAGCGCCTTAGACCACTCGGCCACGCTACCTGAGCGACATGAAAAACATAAAAGTTTGTTTGTAAAAAATATTCATTCCATTTTAACTTACACATTTGAATATAAAGCCTCTTCTTGAAAGAGAAAAGCGCTTTTTTAATTTTTTGTAAATTGTTAACTACTTTAAATGTTTTAATTAGGAAAATGCTATACCTTTATACCGAGAATATCTGGTAAAATTTTAAACGTATAAAATACTGTTTAGTGACATCGGGGGGTTTAGAACCCAAGCCATCGAAATGACTGGTGCTTAAACCAGCGGCTTAGACCACCTGCCCAGGCTAACATTGTGACGTGAAAATCATAAAAGTTTGCCTGGAATAATAAGAAATGTTGATTCCTAATTCACTTACTTCTTTCAATATACACCTTTTGATATGCCTCGACATGGCCACGTTGATCTGCGTCCTTCGCAATTCGGCCGCTGGCTACAAGTAAGGATGATTCCCCCAGTCCTTTATTCTTTATCTTTTAATATAATTATTTTATACAATTATATTTCCAATACTAATTTGAAAAATGTTATATATGAATAACGACCGTATCTGGTAAAATTTTAAACTTAAAAAAATTATGTTTATTGGCAGCGGTGGGATTCGAACCCACGCCATCGAAATGACTGGTGCCTAAAACCAGCGCCTTAGACCACTCGGCCACGCTACTTGAGCGACACAAAAAACATAAAAGTTTGTTTTGCATAATAAAAAATATTGATTCCATCTTCACAAAAGAGCTTTTTTAATTTTTTGTAAAATATAAGCACTTTAAATGTTTTAATTTGGAAAATGCTATAAATTAATACCGACAGTATGTGGAAAAATTTTAAACGTATAAAATACTGTTTATTGGCAGCGGTGGGATTCGAACCCACGCCATCGAAATGACTGGTGCCTGGAACCAGCGCCTTAGACCACTCGGCCACGCTACCTGAATGACATGAAAATCATAAAAGTTTTCTCGGAATAATATACAATTATTGGATGAGGTTGAGCATGATATCAAGAATATTGATATTTTGTAGGTTGGAAGACATCAAGAATTATCTGTAGGTTTTTAGCCAATCACAGTGGAGATTGTATCAGTATTGTATAATAATAAGAAATATTGATTCCATTCCCATTCAACATAAAACCTCTTCTTGAATGAGAAAAGAGTTTTTTTAATTTTTTGTAAAATATAAGTACTTTAAATGTTTTAATTTGGAAAATTCTATATATTAATAATGAAAATATCTGGTAAAATTTGAAACGTATAAAATACAACACGTTTATTGGCATCGGTGGAATTCGAACCCACGCCATCGAAATGACTGCAGCCTTAAACCAGCACCTTAGAACACATGAAAAAACATTAGAGTTTGCTTCGAATGATAAGAAATATTGATTCCTTTTTCACTTACACCTTTTAAAAAAATATAATGTGTTATTGAAAGATAAAAAAGATTTCTTAATTTTTTGTAAAATATGAAGAACTTAAAATGTATTAGTTTGGAAAATGCCGTCAATAACTGTTAAAAATTTAAACGTTCGGATTCGAACCCACGCCATCGAAATGACTGGTGCCTTAACTCCTTCTTGTCCGAATTGGTCTTTAGTATTTTATTCTGGCTAACGCCAGACGATTTTATTCACCTCTGGGGAAGCCCCCGGACAGGAATGAGTTATAAACTATCTCTTTAACTCCTTCTTGTCCGAATTGGTCTTTAGTATTTTATTCTGGCTAACGCCAGACGATTTTATTCACCTCTGGGGAAGCCCCCGGACAGGAATGAGTTAAACCAGCGCCTTAAACCACTCGGCCTGCACACTACCATTATTACGTGAATATCATAAAAGTTTGCTTGGAATAATAAGAAATGTCGATTCCTTTTTCACTTACACCTTTTTATTATAATTATATTATACCATTATATTTCCAATACTAATTTGAAAAATGTTATATATGAGTAACGACAGTATCTGGTAAAATTTTAAACTTAAAAAAAATTATGTTATTGGTAGCGGTGGGATTCGAACCCACGCCATCGAAATGACTGGTGCCTAAAACTAGGGCCTTAGACCACTCGGCCACGCTACCTGAGCGACATGAAAAACATAAAAGTTAGTTTTGTATAATAAAAAATATTGGTTCCATCGTCACAAAAGAGCTTTTTTAATTTTTTGTAAAATATAAGTACTTTAAATGTTTTAATTTGGAAAATGCTATAAATTAATAGCGACAATATGTGGAAAAATTTTAAACGTATAAAATACTGTTTATTGGCAGCGGTGGGATTCGAACCCACGCCATCGAAAATACTGGTGCCTGAAACCAGCGCCTTAGACCACTCTGCCACGCTACCTGAACGACGTGAAACACGTACGTAAAAGTTTGCTTCAAATAATTCCTTTTTCATTTACATCCACCTTTCAATATAAAGCCTCTTATTTGAAGAGAGAATTTTTTATACTTTTTTGTAAAGTATTAAAGTGCCTATGAAGCGAAAATTATTATTGTTTTAAATGAAAGAACTCTTAAAACTACAACGTAACATCTTTGCAGATCGTTTCCGTGCTTCGTTGTTGAGATATTTCAGTTTCTTTGATATGCAAATTAAACACTTTGACATCACACGTGTATAATGAGTTATCGGACAAAGTTCTATATCTTTGCTATTATCGAACGAAATCACTTCGAAGCCGATCCTGTGCGTCTATTTCGCATACAGCATTGGACATACAGATCTTTAGTTGATTTCGTTTGATTATAGCAAAGATACCGAACCTTCTCTGATAACTCATTATACACGTGTGACGTCAGTGTTTAATTTGTATATCAAAAAAATTTGAAATATCTCAACGAGGCACGGAAACGAAGATCTGAAAAAGATGTTACTTTGTCGTTTTGAGAGTTCTTTCATTTAAGACAATAATAATTTTCGCTTCATAGGCACTTTAAGTACCTTGAATGTATTAAATCGGAAAATCTCATAACAATATCTCGGTAAAATTTTAAACGTACAAGTTATGTTTATTAATTGGCAGCGGTGGGATTCGAACCCACGCCATCGAAACGACTGGTGCCTTTAACCAGCGCCTTAGACCACTTGGCCAGGCTACCTGAATGACGTGAAAAACGTGAAGTTTGCTTGGAATAATAAGAAATATAATTGATTCCTTTTCCACTTACACCTTTCAATATGAAGCCTCTTATTTGATGAGAGAATTTTTTTTAAACTTTTTTGCAAAGTATTAAGTACTTTAAAGGTATTAATACCGACAATATCTGGTAAAATTTTAAGCGTATAATACACTGTTTGTTGGCAGCGGTGGGATTCGAACCCACGCCATCGAAATGACTGGTGCTTAAAGTCACGCTACTCGAGTGACGTAAAAGAAGAATGAGAAAAAAGCTTTTTTTAATTTTTTATAAAATTTTAAGTACTTTGGAAAATGTTATACAACAATACCGACAATATCTAACTAAATTTTAAAGGTATATAACAATATTTATTGGCAGTGGTGGTGCCCGAAGCCAACGCCTTAGACCACTAGGCCACAATACATGAACGACGTGTGAAAACCATAAACGTTTGCTTGGAATAATAAGAAATATTGATTCCTTTTTCATGCACTCACACCTGTCAAAATTATTTGACGAAAAAGGCTTTTTTAATTTATTGTAAAATATTAAGTACTTTAAATTACGGAGTTGGAAAATGTTATACATCAATACTGACGATATCTGATAAAATTTTAAAGGTATAAAATGATGTTTATTCAACGGTGGGATTCGAACTCATTTTTATCCTTTTTTCTTGGGACCGTCGCAAACAGCAAACTCTTTTTTCCCCATGACTCTCCCTAACTCCATATCCAATATTTCAACCCGCTCCCCACTCCTATTTCATTCTCTACACAGGTTCGACTTTCACTAAAAAATATTAAATTAGACCAAAAGACGTCTGAAGAAGGTAAACATTCTTGCATGGTTAAAGACTTGGAATTATAAAAATGATACATTGATATTAACAGTAAAGTTGTTGCTTTCTGTTACAAGGTGTTCTTGGTGTATCCCTAAACTTTATTTAAACCTAAATGTAGCCAGTAACCACCGTAATATAGTATGGGTAATACACAGGAACATGTCACACTTGCAAGAATTATGGACTGTGTTCAATATCTTTAACATTTAATGTTATTAAATTGTTATTAATGTTAGTAAAGCCCCATATCCCCCCCCCCCCCTTTCTCACCCTCCGCTCCCTCCATTTAAATACGTTTTTTTATCTATTCTAAGTGGTTTGCTTTGTGTTTTTGTGGAATTGTGGATGTGGAACTGCCATATTTTTCAAAATATTCCTCATTGCGGTAAAGAGATAATTTCGTTCGATAAAGACAAGACGACTCTAGTTACTTCAAACGAAATCTATGCAAGTACCTACCTTTCAAATGTGTAAAATCTCTTCTCTTCGCCGCAATGAATATTTTGAAAAATATGGCAGTTCCACATCCACAATTCCACAAAAACACAAAGCAAACCACTTAGAATAGATAAAACATTTAATAGTTCAAATGCGAGACGGAGGACCTTACCGGGATTTCAAAGTCCGAGTGCTTCTTGAAAAAGCGAGCCTTTTTAATGCACGAGGACTTTGTAACCCGGTAAAGACCGACGTCGAATATTTGACTGCTTACTTCTCAAACTCAAAACTCCGAAGATACCTCTGAAACGTAATGTAATTTGCCTTATTTCAAAGTCCTAAGACTTTGAAAACGTATTTTACATTATTTCAAAGTAGTAGTACTTTTCCTCCGATTTCAAAGCACCGATTAAACATTAATTTCTTCTGTTTTTGGTTCATGAATTATTAATGAGTTTGAGAATAAATCTTCAGAAGAAAAAAATCTCCTACAAATTTAACTAAATTCTTCACGGCTCCTATTCGAAGGATGCGGTCGCCATCTTCCAAAATTTATTTGGGTAACTAAACTACCAGCATGCTTTGCTTTAATGAATAAGGTTCAATAGGCGAGTTTCAGGGTGTTGCGCGCGCATCATTTTTCAAAAAAAACTGGCAAGCTCCCCTCAAACTAAACATACTATTCAAAATAAACAAACTATATTTTTTCTGTTTGTCATTGCTTACTTTGTAGAGAGCCCGCCAAGAGCCCGCCAATTTCTTTCCAAAACGATGCGCGCGCAACACCCTGAAACTCGCCTATTGTTGCGTTGCAAGTTGAATAGCGTTGTTGCACGTTTACCCTAAACATTGTCACGCAACAATGATTTTGTTGCAAGTTGAATCAGCATGTTGCAGCAAGTAGAACTGCATGGAGTCGATACTTTTGTCAACAAATGTTTTCAACTTGCAACAAACCATTGTTGCGTAACATTGTTTAAGGTGGGTGGTAATACGTGCAACAACGCTTTTCAACTTGCAACGCAACAAGGTTGTGTTGAAAGTTGAAGAAAAATGTTGCCCGTATTACCTCACCTTTTTACATCTTTGCTAATATCAAACCCAAAACAAATTTAATATGAAGAAAGAGTGTGCATCAAATAAGACAAACATAATTTTCGTTTCATAGGCACAATCAAGCATGAAATGGTAGATCTAATTATGAATTTTTTTAGAACACGTAAAATATGGATTTACAAATTACAAGCATTCAAAACGTTTTATAATTCCAAGATTTATATATATGGCCTGACAACAAACAAAAGACGTTGCTTTGAAACTTAATTTCAATTACAACTCCTCTCGGTAGCAGTCAAGCAAAAGATACATAAAATCAATTACATAACATCAATGATCAATTTTATTTGATTTCCCTGTTACAATAACACAACTTCTACAATCCCCGATAAATAATGCTATTAAGTAGTATATAATCTTGTTTCCGCTACACAGTAGTTAAATAAAACAGCTCTGCAAAAAATTAAATGACTGGTTCTGAAAGATTATTGAATAGCAATATATTCATTTTATGACAGATATTATGGTCCGATTCATAGTTTTAACTGAAAAGTCTGAGTCTTCAAGAAGATAGCAGGATCAGAGGCAATTATTTTAGTCATTATGTATGGGTTAGTTAATGTCACGAGTGTGATATGGGATTTAACATGTGAGTGAAGCTTCAAGGCTGATTTCCAGTCAGTGGAATTTTGCAAGTGGGCGGAATTTTTCTTTGTCTTTTGTGCTCTGAATTAGATTAGTTTCGCTCGAGTGCTCACAAGACAAAAAAAAATTCCGCCCGCTGGCAAAATTCCACTGACTGGAAATCAGCCTTTACGAGCGATGTTAATCAGTTAATCGATGCCAATCAGTTGAATCAGTTGATGTTAATCGATGCTAATCCGTCGAATGAAGGATTTAATGCTTCTGTTGGAACAATGAATTGTGGGTGTGTCATGAGATAAGTAATATTTCATAAACGAGTGGGAGTGTTTTACCAGGCGTTACAAACACGAGAGGACAACCAAAATCACAAGGCCGTTAACCGAGTAATTTTCATTGTTGTCGAGTGTTTGTAATCCCTGGTAAAACACGAGTTTATGAAATAGCTTCTCAATCCCCTCTATTATAGTAGAATTCGCGAGAGGACTTGGCGATATTGGTGTTGGGTACATAATGTCTCATGTCGAATTTATAATTAAGAAATGTGCCAATAACCAGTCTTTTATAATCTAATTTCTTAATTATGAATTCAGGTCCGGGCGACCTTTACTGGTTTCAAAACTCGTGCACATGACCACATATTTTTCTTTGGAGTGGCTAATTAGCTCATGAATTATTAATTATTTGAGAATGCCTTAAGTCGGGTTTCCACCAGGCGGAATTTTGCGCGCGGCGCGGAATTTTTCTTTGTCTTTTCTAATTAGTTCCACCCGACAAATCACAAGACAAAGAAAATTTCCGCTCCGCGCGCAAAATTCCGCCCAGTGGAAAACCGCCTTTACAATGAACTTATTTCCCGATGACTTCAGACAGGTTTCGCCATCATAATAACGTTTCTTGCTTATCTCATGACACACTCACAGTTAATTGTTCTAGCAGAAGTGTAAAATCCTCTATTCAACTGATTAGTATGCATACAGTGTTAGTTGTATACTAACGAGTGTTTTGACCTCTAACTCTTAGGCCTGCGCTGAACGTCGCACAATCGACGAATTTAATTCAGGCGAATTTAATTGTTTGAATTTTATTCGACGAAACTGCGACGTATAACTCGATTAAATTCGACTCACGAATTAAATTCCTCTGGGCAATTAAATTCGTCTGAGTCAGACGGATAATGCGACGATAGTGCGTGTTCGAGTTACACGACGAATTATCGTCGCGTCGAATTAAATGTTTCTCTTCTGTCTGTGACAATTCGCCATCATGTTTTCAAGAAATTGTTTTCAGGCTCCACGGGTCGAAGTAAAAACCATTACATTCGACTGTAATTCGACGTCGTTAACTCGAATTAAATTCGTCTATTGTGCGACGTTTAGCGCTGGCCTCAGCTACACAAATATGGCCGCCGTGAAAACCATATATATTGTAAACCTTCAGAACCTTGTGTCACTTAACTACTGCAGTTCTGTGATAACAGTTGTACATCAAACTTCAAACCACATAATTGCAAGCAATAATATATTATATATACTCCATAAGGTTTTATTCATAAGTAATCGTTAACATTGTAATCACCAAAAAATAAACCTTGGTAGAGAGATTGAGCCTCGCGTTTTTCGTTTTGTCAAAAGCATAAGCTAATCACTTGCTTTCTCCGAACCTTCCGCTTGCTGTTATTATAATAGTGAAAGCGAGATTTCACTATTATAATCAACGCAAGTATTTTTTCTTCACTTTTTCAGTGTTTTCCTGTTGAATCGCTACACCATGAGAACACATTTTGAGTAATTTTAATAACAGTTGACATTAAAATCGGCAAACGGTCAAACACTCAAAAAAGTTCAAACACTCGAAAATATTTCTGAGCCACAGACAAATTACAATCTGCAACCCTCTAATGACTGGTCGGATGCTCTAACCATTGAGCTACTGAGACTTGGACGAAGAGCTAAGGTTGCAAATTCATATATAGTCATACAGAGCCTGAAATAATTTTAAAATTTGTCCGGCAAAACTTCCGAGCAAAATGAAATTTGGCCGGAAATTTTCAAATTTGGTCGGAAATTTTTTAGTTTAGTTTGACCCCCTCGGCGTTGAGTAAATTCTGTCAAGCATGCAGTAAATCACTCTACTTGTTATTTGTAATAATAAAACACAAATGTTTAATTCTGAATTGCGTATTAGTTATAGTGAATAATAATTTAATTAAAATGGTAACTATGAAACAACTTTAAACTGAAAAGCTGGATTACACGATAAGTTTCTGTGATTACAATGGCGTCAATCGCAATTTAACGCAATGGTTTTGAATTAAAAATCACGCACTGTTGTTATCTCGACTCGACAACCTGGAAGATAAAGAATACGTTTCCTCGACGTTTTGAGCTCAGGACCTTCGTCAGGAGAGTCAAATAAGCCTATTTGATCAGCCTATTTAACTGACCTGATCATGAAGGGCCTTTGCTCTAAACGTCGAGGAAACGTATTCTTTATCTTCCAGGTCGTCAAATTAACAATGAAAGCAGTCACTCTGACTCGTAACTCACTGTCACACACTTAAGTTAACTAAACTTTGTTTAAAGCATACTCTGATCGAAGAAATTTTGATAGTGCACTGTAAAGTGTAAGACCAATTTAACTCAAAACTGATGGAAAACCCAATGGAAATTTATTCCACTGTTGAGCGCCGACCCGATCATTTGAGAAAACAGATTATTTTTTTTTTTCAAAATTTGTCCGGACAAAATTTCCGATCATTTCAGCATTTGGTCGGAAAAACTGGAATTTGGTCGGAAAACCGCCGGCCGCTGGCCGTTATTCCAAGCTCTGGTCATATGTACCTCTAAACTAGGGTATAGTTAGTAAACATCTTTCTTGTCGCAAAAAGTACACACCTTCATGTGTGCTCCAAAGCGGTAGCGTTCGCATACGAGATGTACACACAGTACTAAATGCACTACATGTATACGTGTCGTAGAACCTATCCTATTAAACCTTAATTTGCCTAAAACAAGAATCAAAAGGCAGCCTCATGTTAAACGTTTGACATAAAAACACGGTGCTTAATCTCTCTCATCTCTTGCATAATCTAGTATTCTATACTACCACCAGTTAAACCAGAAAACATAAAATTAGAAATAACAATAAGATTTATGATCCAGACGGTTTGTTGGTACCACTCTAGTTGACAAAGGGAGAGGCATACATTTTTGAAAAGGTCTTTATGCGTAGTGAATGACTGTGTAATAGCGTTTGCCAAAGTGTCATCTTTTATCATTTCTCAGAAAAGTCGGTTTGACACATTATTTTGCCTTATGCCGCCATATTAGATAGATCTAAACTTTTATTTTGCGATCTGTTTAGGGTCTAGAAAATATTTTGCAAAATAGGGACAAAAATGGTTCCTTTTTTGTTGCACTGTAGGCATATGATGTTTTTTAGACTCTAAAATGTTCAATATAATCTATTATAATATTATAAAAGTTTAGTATAGTAAACCAAGTTAAATAGCTGCAATTGAGGTACCTTGTTTGAATTCAACAATGCCTCTTTTAAGAATAAGTTAAATAGCGATGTAATAGTGTTTATACAGACCTCATGCCGGAAAACTGCCTGTTGGGGTTAGGGTCAGAAAACTATATATCCATTTCCTCCTGAAAATGACACATCTGGAAATGCTATCATCCAAATATGTAAACTAGGCATGTTGACCTACATCACCATGAACATTAGCCTTTGTTCTCCAAAGTGGTAGCAATCGATCATTTTTAGGAAACACACGCAGGTCGTTCTATTTTGTCAGTTTTCACTTATACGATTATGGAGTATAAGTAAACAAGTACTGTTACATTCCGCTAAACGCAATTGGATGGATGGCGCTGTTATAGAACACACGTCCATTTTTTTTAATGTGCATATATATCAGATACAGTTCGTTCAGTAAGTTTCAGACGGCGAACTGAGAAACCGCTGTGTGAAAAATAACATAGCCATGCATATAAAGTAATAACCTAAACCCGCCACATCCCGCTCCACGTAACGGAAGACGGGACTTATAGGGTACAATATTTGTCAACCAAGAAATCGTATTTTATTTTTTTTTTGAAATCTAAAGGAACGCATGGTTACAGCTTGTTATAAAGTTTTGGAAAAAATCCATATCACAATGTGGACGTCTCTTGTGACGAACATGCAGGTTGTAAACGCTTGAAATGAAACGTTGCATAAAATGTCTTCGAAAGCCGGCTGTGTATGGATTTTCTAACATAATAATATACATTAAAAAATTCTCAATTTTCATTGGCTAAGAGCAATGCAGTTCTCAATAAACCAATCAAAAACAAAAAATCTGAAGAAAGCCAATCACGTTCTAACAGCAGATTTTCACGACCAAGAGATTCCGAGTAGTGGAGGACAATTATTTTAAATTTAAAGCGAATTAATCCTTTATATTGCCAAGTAATGTAAGTCTGGAAGAAGACTAGAAAATCCTCAGTACTTTTTTCAAGTAGTGGTGAAAGAATCGAAGCGTTTTCAAAGAACCAAATGTACGAAATGGTACTAATGTCGTATAGGTAGTTGTAACTTGAACATTTTTTCATGTATATTATTAGTATAATAGCATGGTTTTCCGTGCAATTTAGAAAAAACACGCACTCGCGAGTTTTCCAAAGACATCATCTTTGAATAACTCACTCGTGTATGTTTTTGCTTTGTTTTTTAAATTGCACTTGGAAGCATGCTATCCAATACAATGAACAGTTCGACTATTGAACAAGAGCACATGGGTTAATCATAAATAACAAGTACATCTTGTTCGTTTACCAATTCACACATCAATAATCATAGACAATACATCTAACAGTTAAAATATTACGGTATTACTATATGCATTTCTAACAAACAATATTTTCACTGAAATTTAGACGCTAATCAGCTAAAACCCTAGCAATTTTCATTTAAAATGACACTAAAAACCTATAAGGTGCCTAAATTACAATTTGTCTTTAAAAGTTAAACTATAGCTTAAATGATTTCATATTAAATTACAATAAATATAACGCACGAGTTTTTATAGCAATATTAAATGAGATTCAAGCCGGACATTTCTGCAAGTGTATCTATTTAATATATCTCATCATTTTGTCAACGAATTTCCCTTGCAGAATGACGACCTCAGTTAACTTATCATGTGCAATGCATTTCTTCTTTTACTTTTAGTAAACTGATTTCTTGTCGGTTTTTAAAGACAGACAGGTCTTTCAACGGACAGATATGCTCCATGTCAAAATGAAATTCGTACATGTCAAATTTCGTAGTGTATAACTTAAACAAACAGTTATAGTTAAAGTTAAAGTGCCTATGAAACGAAAATTAACTTTGTCTTATTTGAAAGAACACTTAAAATCATAGAGTAACATCTTTTACAGTTTTTCGTTTCCTTGCTTTCTGCTTGAGATATTTTAGTCTGTTTGATATGCAAATTAAACATTTTGACGTCGCAGGTGCATAATGAGCTAGATATATTTTCTATTATCAAACCAAATTAATTTGAATAGAGCATGTCGATGTGTTTCGCCCACAACACGAAACATGTAGATCTTCAAGTGATTATTGTATTTGATACTAGAAAAGATATATAACTTTTTCGATAACTCATGATGCACGTGTGACATACAAATGTTTAATGTGCATATTTAACAAACTGAAATATCCCAAGGACGAAGCAAGGAAACGAAAAACTACAAAAGATGCTTCACAGGCACTTTAATAATCAATAGAAATAAAAAAAAGAAAGATTACTGACTGAAAAACAGAATTGATTACTAAATTAAAAGTTGGCAGAACAGATAACCGCAAACTGGCCTGTATAAGCTAACACAAAGCACGTACGTAACAAGAAAATTCAGCAGATAGAAATACTAAAGTCGAAATTCAGCACATTGGAAACGACGTAATCTATATATAATGAAAACTCTTTTTTTTGTTTCATTTTCTCGAAACGGGATTTATGATTACGTTAATTCATAAATAAAACCGCTCATATTATACCTATAACGTTACAATTACTATTACTATATAGAAGAAATGCGAAATTAGTTGGCGTTTAGACTCGTGCGGCTACTCTAATATCTTAATGCTACAAACCATTACTGTAGCCACTCAATCTCCTGCTGAAACATTCCATATACTTTAGTTTAGAAGAGTACCTCTTGCCACCAGACAATCTACCACGTAAGCTAAGCTTTGCCGTCACGATCTCTGTGAATATAGAAATTAATCCCGGTTAATATAAAAAAAGACGCCTGGGTCAGGCGTTCACTCGGGCTACTGGCAAAGTGCGGATGTCTCCTCTGCAGAGGCTCTATACCGCGCGTCTGTTAAACTACAAAGTCAGTCAGTCTATTTCAAAATCTACCAACAATGTGCAAGAACACCTTGATCAAAAGGCAAAGTGTTCAACTTTTTGTCCAACTCCAAAAGCAAAAGGAGCAAAGAAAAAAGCTCACAGCGACGCTCCATCACACGGCTAACTCACCGGAAGTATGAATAGTAGCGCAAGCAGTTCGCAGGCTCCCTGGAGGCGCGGGCGCGGAGTGGGCGGAGTTGAAAGACAGCCTACTACTGAAGCAGTAACGTTTCGGATTTATGCGTACAGAATGTAACAAAATTCCCATTCCCGAAACCTAGACTCGGCCTACCACAGGTAGCCCCAATAATAAAAAGTTATCTTACCAGTTTTGTCCAGATGACCGTTTATCATGACGATCATGGTAAATAACATGTATCTATTTTTTTCTCTATGATTTTATTTATAACATATATATGTTAAATAGAGCTTAGTATACGCTTTGATATTGTTATATTTTTTCAGATCAGGCCAATTCCTGAAGACGAGCGTTTTATCGTTCAGGGTATAGTTAATCCGTATGGTTGCAAACGACTCAAATAAATTTAGGATCTTTATCATCAGTGTTTCATCGCAAATTAGGAGCGATGACTGTTTAGACTATTTTGCACTCGATTCTAAGTAACGCTATATAGTTTTCTACGTTAACATATTGATAGATGCATTGGAATCCAATTCAGAAGAAAAATATCTGGGCTCAATATAAAAGTCTATCTCACACGAATATAAGCACCTATAGCCTGGTTGAAGTAACGTCCCAGACAGTCGCCGATCTTATCGGAAGCATCGTAAGAATCGGAATAATTTCTATTTGGAAAATGCATCCCAGACGGTCGCCGACGATCGGGGATTCTTAGGACTAGTTACGACATGTGTGAACACTGAAACCACTCGTCTGGGACAATCGGGGATGATTCTCGATAATACAAGATGGCGTCCAGCGAAAGCTACTGATATCTCTGGCAGGAAAGTCCAGAAACGGTGAAGACACCGCGTTTAATGAAATTGTAAAATAATTACCTTGTCTGTATAACATGAGCAGCGCACAATTCAAGGACAAAAACTTGAAATTGAATTCATGGAAGAAGATCGCTGCTTTGCATACCACCGAAGGCATGCAGTCACGAAACAGAAGTTCTTTCTGCTTGCAAGCACATATATGAGTATTCACACTGCCTTTTCTCGTTATTTAAAAAAATGCAAACTGCCTTCGGGTTCAGGGAGTGTCGTTGTCCGTGTAAAATCATTCGTCTGTTTAAGACCGCCATCTTTAAAGTTTAAACTTTGGCGCGAATTACGACAAGTCACGACAAGTGTGAACCTGGCTGTCGTAAGAATCGCCGACGATCGGGGATAGACTGTCCCCGATACTTATGATTCTTACGACAAGTGAGAACTAGGCTTGAACAATCAAACATCGTCTTACCTTTGCATGCATTTCTGTCTGACTTCACGGATTTTTAGCTGCAAATTAGATTTGCTTGGGAAGATATCACTATGTTCTATTTGAAATTCGGTCGTTTCCTTTTCATCGGGAAAAAAACCATGTTTCTGAAGAAATTGTTGAACTAAGTTCCGCTTGTGGTCCATATTACGTTTCAGACCATTATTCGCCGGTGCTTCCTGACCTTTCTCTATGCCAACTGCAACTTCAGCAAGAGCGTCTAAATTGTCGTTGCTTGGTTTACTCGTTCCTACAGTAACGGGCTTACTGACACCGGTCGTTAAAAGTTGCACGTTACATTTCCGCGCTTTCGTTTCAGAGTGAGAACTGTTCGGGTGAGATGAAGAACTTGTCCCTTGAACTGAATCGTGTGTATTTTTAGCTGGACTTTCTCCGTCTGCAGGAGATCCACACTTCGGGATGTATTCTGGGAGTGCAGCAAATCGTTGTTCGAAATTCACTTCAGAAAGAACTCTAAAAACGACAAAACGTGCAGAAACGTCACATGATATTTGCTTGTATACAGATAAAATAATTTTTCAGGTTTTTTTCAGCAAATAATGAAATAGAAAGCATTCAACAACCGTACCGATGAATAACAACTGAATAAAAACCATATGTCAGAAAACGAAGGATTATTATTTAGGCCCTGTTTATATGGAGGTAGTAGGGTCAAAAATAGCCCCTGTTTACATGGAAGGTAAGAAGATCTTTCCAGGAGGGTCAAAAGATAGCCCCTGTTTACATGGAAGGTAAGAAGATCTTTCCAGGAGGGTCAAAAGATAGCCCCTGTTTACATGGAAGGTAAGAAGATCTTTCCAGGAGGGTCAAAAGATAGCCCCTGTTTATATGGAAGGTAAGAAGATCTTTCCAGGAGGGTCAAAAGATAGCCCCTGTTTACATGGAAGGTAAGAAGATCTTTCCAGGAGGGTCAAAAGATACCCCCTGTTTACATGGAAGGTAAGGTAACCTATCCAGGAGGGTCAAAAGATAGCCCCTGTTTACATGGAGGTAGGGTGACCCCTCCAGGAGGGTCAAACGATAGCCCCTGTTTACATGGAGGTAGGGTGACCCCTCCAGGAGGGTCAAAAGATAGCCCCTGTTTACATGGAGGTAAGGTAACCTATCCAGGAGGGTCAAAAGATAGCCCCTGTTTACATGGAGGTAGGGTGATCCCTCCAGGAGAGTCAAACGATAGCCCCTGTTTACATGGAGGTAGGGTGACCCCTCCAGGAGGGTCAAAAGATAGCCCCTGTTTACATGGAGGTAAGGTAACCTATCCAGGAGGGTCAAAAGATAGCCCTTGTTTACATAGAGGTACGTAACTGTGCGTGGTCACTAAGCAAAAAATTGGTGGATAAACGAAGCATTTTGGTAGGAAGAATGATTATTTTTTGTCTTTGGGGCCTTTGGTTGCAGCATTTTAATTCAGTGAAAGACAATTAACTAGGATAACCATTTTACTAGGGTAACTCTTCTAGAAGGGTCACTCTACCTCCATATAAACAGGGCCTTAAATGTAGCAATGAAGTCAAAATAGATTTATCAACGCTGTAGCCGCATACATATGCTATAACATGTTCTCCCTCCGTGTTATAACATTATCTTGCGTGTTATCTAATCGCGCCAACGTTTAAAAACATGCAGACCAGTGAGGATAAAAAAATTACATTTGAACGTTTCGGGCTTCTTTTCCAAGAATTAAATGCTTTAATAGATAATTGCGTATAATTATATAATTTTTGAAAGAGCAGGAGCTTTATTAAAGACTTTCTAGAAGCCACTTTAATGGTCAGAATAAACGTGAAACGTGTAGCCACTTATAGAGCAAGAGGTGGGAATCTAAAACGGTAAATTACATCTTTACTTTTTATAATAAAACACGAAAGCCTGAAGCATAAAGCTTGTGTCGAGTTTAGTTTGAGAAAATGGTGTTAAAATTTATAGCAAAAAAGAAAACGAACCAAAATACTATTATAAAGTAATTTCCACCTAAATTTGACAAACTTTAATTTATATTTTGCATTGTCAAGTAAAAAATAAAGGAAAAATACTGCATTAAGGTGGCTCCAAACACGTGATTGAACAATTCGGAAAAAGAATAAAGCTAAATGTTATGCATAGTTAAACATTCTGACAATCAAAAACTGCTACCAAATAAATAGCAAGAGTTGTTGCTATGGCAACAATGACGTTTCAAAATGGCTGCCAATTACCCTTCAAACTAATTTAATTCGGAAAAACCTTTGGTGACCCCCAATTTTTTTTCATTAAAACTTTCCTTTAAGTATGAGTAATCAATAGGCCGATTTAAAAAAAATTCTGTAAAACGAAATTTTAAAAAAATTAACAAACATGATTTTTCCGGAAAAAAAATTCGTTCTACAGAATTTTTCTAAAATCGGCCTATTGATTACTCATACTTCAAGAAAAGTTTTAATGAAAAAAAAATTGGGGGTCACCAAAGTTCTTTTCGAATTAAATTAGTTTGAAGGGTAATTGGCAGCCAATTTTTAACGTCATTTTTGCCATAGCAACAACTGTTGGTATTTATTTGGTAACAGTTTTTGATTGTCAGACTGTTTAATTATGCATAACATTTAGTTTTATTATTTTCCCAAATTGTTTATGTACGTGTTTTGGACTCTCAAAGTTGTATTTTCCATTTTTCAAGAAACTGTATGGAGCCACCTTAAAAAGAATTGACCTTTAATATTCTATGACCATAGCTGGCAGACGTCCTTCGCTTACAATTACTGTTAATAGCAAAAAAATTAAACAAGTTATACTTACTGTTCCATTCCGTCAGCAACATACTTCTTTAAAATATTCTTTGTTGCCTTTCCCTCTTTCTCACTAGGCCCTTTGGAAACTTGGAAAATCTGTGTGGCAGACCTAGTGGACATCGTTGCGGTTTCAAAAGGTTGCTTTTGTAGTCCGTCACGTTTCTTTACAGAGACGGCCTCAATAGCATCCTTATTTGTTACAGGACTTTTCTCATCCTGCTCCGGGGCAGAAACATTTCGAGGCAAAACATATTGGGGAGACTGGACGTGGATATTAAGGACAGGAGAAAAGAGTGTATTCACGAGCGGGTGACTGGCATGACCAAGAACGTTAGACGTAGGTCGAAGTAGCGCAGCCGTGTTTGGTGGGATTGGAACAGACAAAGTTTGTGGTCTAAAAGAAGATAACAAGTTGTCCTGAATGGGCAATCTAGGGTAAGCGAGAGCAACCATCGGAGGAACGTAAGAACTCGTAGGCACGTGTTGATATGTCAAACCTTGCCCAGAAAACGAGTTTCCATCTATAGCAACGTTACCGCCAGAGCTATACACAAGGCGAGGAATAGTACCATATTGCATACCTGTCACCGTCGTTTTCTCAGAGTTAGACAGATCTGAGACAGCTAACTGGGGTCTTCCTGAAGAAATGGTTGTTTGCAATGCAGAACTGACGGGAAGATTTGGTATGGTTTGACGCGACTTGGATTGAGCTGCTGCGTTACGAAATGGGACGGTACCAGGACTCGAGGTTGTGGTAGTTCTTCTAGTCACTATGTTCTCATCACTTGAACCAAGCTTACGTTCTTTCTGCTTTTCAGCAACACACGTGTTTCTGTCTTCAGGCGCAGAACTCACCCTCTTTGACTCGATACTTTTAAAAGCACTTTTCTGACCGGATTGGAAAGATAAAACAGGTTTCTCCTTTGTTTCTGGAAAGCTTGTTGAGTTGTTTCGTGGTTGACTTGATGTTATTGTATTCCCCCTGTATTTTGAAAACGTTTCAGTCGATGACTGGACGAAATTTGAACGATGCCTTTTAAAATCTGGTGTCCAAGGGCGACTGATAGGAATGGGAGAGAAGTACCGACTCCTTTCTGGGGTAACACTTCTCGCACGAGCAGGATTTACAGGAGAGAACCGTTGCTGAGGAAAACGTTTATTTTCCATTACGTCATCAACATCAGAATCGTCTAGTTCGTCTCCTAGAAAAGAGGAAAACAAAACAATACGATCAATTGAAAACGCCAACAAAAAATATAGGAGGCTATTTGCTTATATACAAATTCACTTATTCATCTACTCACTTATACTCTTATTCCTTTATTCGCTTATTCAATGGACGGTACCGAAAAAGATGGTGACGGTGCATTTAACCATAATACTTTGGGACCTCAAATCAGTTCAAATAACAGCTAAGCATTGTTTATCAGGCTACCGTGGATTAAGTAAGCAAGAACTTTATTCCTACCAAAGTTGATCATTTTAAAACCCTATCTTTCGATAGTTCTGCAAGAAACAATATTTACTGTGCACAAAAGATTGCGATTAAATGTACAAGTCGTCATCTTTTTCGGCATTACCTTATATTCGATTATTCACTTATTCCCCTATTCATCTACTTACTTATTCACTTATTAATTAATTAATTAATTTACTCATTCATTAATTTACTCACTCATCCACTCATTCATTCATTCATTCATTCATTCATTCATTCATTCATTCATTCATTCATTCATTCATTCATTCATGCATTCCATTCATTCATAAACTTGTTATTCTATCAAGACACATCAAAGCTTGCGATTAACAAGTTTGGTGCCGCTTGCTTGATGTATACATTTATGTACAGAACCATAGCAGCACATCATTGAAACAATCCGCAACATGCTCATTGATATAACGACAACAATTACGAACAAGCTTGCGAACAGTCAACCTATCACATAGTTTCGAGAATAATCATCACTAAACACTCCCTATACTCTCCTCTCCAAAATGCAGTAAGTGCCATTTCAGAGGTCTCATAAATCCTTAAATAATGTTGTCACACTGATTTGCAAACGCAAATTTTGCTCCTCCAGGTGAAATTTGGTTCCAACGGCACTGATGGAATATTATCATATCTTACGGTAAACATTCTCGATTATTACTAGTACTACTTTCACAATGGCGACTGATTTGAATATGCTTTTATCTGCATCTTAATAAGCCTTTCTCGCCTCGTTAGCGTGTCTGTAATTCAAAAGAATCTTTGCTTCATAACGACGCCAGAAGGGCTCATTTAGATGCACATAAAAAGAATATTTATTAAAGTGTCGACCATTATGAAAGTAATCTATATACTATAGGTTGGTTAACGAGATAGCTAAACTAGCTAGTTCATTCATGACGTAAATGATATCCGCCGTTATTTAACAAAAAATAGTATTGTAGACGTAGTTTTAGAGCAATATAGCAGCTCATTTAATATACATGCATGGCAACTAACCAATACCGCATACCGCAACTGTAAATTGCCCAATCAGAGAGCTTTGTATCACGTGACCTGAGAGATTTGTATCACGTGACCAGTCAATTACTCGGGCTACTGTGGTAGCCGAGTCTAGGTTTCGGAAACTCGTCATTCGTCAATCATTGCTTTTGCTGTTGTGCTCGTCGTTTCGCCGCTGAACTCGCTCATTTCCGCTATGAAAGATTATTTTTGCAGTGAGTTAAATACATCGCAAATCTTCAGACAAGCGGCACAACGAACTGGGAATTCCCTTACTGTAGAAATGTTTCGGTGTATTAAACTGAATCGACATCAAGCCGATCCAGATGCAGTTGCATTGTTATCTAGAAGCCTTAAGACGACACTTAATATCAACAGAATGGACAATGAAAAGCTGACAAAAGTTAAAGTGTTTATGAAACGAAAATTAAGTTTGTCTTACTTGAAAGAACTCTTAAAATGGTAGAGTAACATCTTTTGCAGATTTTCATATCCTTGCTTCGTTGTTGAGATATTTCAGTTTGTTTGATATGTAAATTTGACTTATAACTTGACGTCACAGTTTGCATTATCGTCACAGCAATGACTTATCGCAAAATGTTCAATATCTTTGTTATTATTGAACAAAAGCACTTGGCGAATTAGTAACCATGTGCGAGTGTTTCTCCTACAACAGAGTCTGTAATTTTAAGTGTTTTTGTTTGACAATAACAAAGATATATAATGTTTTGCGATAAGTCATTATGCAAAGAGTGACGAAAAGTTATCTTATAAGTTAAATTTGCATATCAAACAAACTGAAATATCTCAAAAACGAAGCAAGGAAACCAAAAACTGCAAAATATGTTTCTCTATCATTTTAAATAAGACAAACTTAATTTTCGTTTCATAGGTACTTTAAGCTAACTTTTTAAAATTATTTAAAGTGGTTCTCTGATGAAAATATTGTTGGTAATGCTTCTGCATAATCCTAAAGATATTATGGTAGTTGGTAAAGAGCAAAGTTTCATTTCGAACTTCTCAAAAACAAATTTTACGTGCGAAGTTTGTATTTTGTTGTCAGCAAAAGGGTCCTTGTTGTTTTTGAGTCTATGACGTCATAAGCAACAAAGAAATCTCAATTGTTTGATCTCAATTGGGACGCAAGTTCTGTTTCATATCCCTGTCACAATTGTAATTAATTAATTTACATTTAATATATATTATTATTATTTATTATTATTATTATTAACTCTTCTAGTATCAGTATTACGTAATTTGTGGCAAAGTTATTAAATTCAAAATTCATAAGCCTCCTCGACTCATTCTTCTCAAGCTCGACTATTTTGATGGCGGCGCTCCAAAATACAAACTTCGCACGTAAAATATCACCTTTCCTTCAATGAATTTTGAAATGAAACTTTGCACATCTTTAAGATTATGCAAAAACATTGCAAACAATATTTTCATCAGAAAACCACTATAATTGAAAGATTATGTTTCGGTAATCGATATAATATATCAATTATATAGACTCTTCGCTCGGGGTATTCCGCAAAAAATTACCCCGAGGGATGAAATAACACGACGCGAGGCGACGCCGAAGCTTCGCCCTCGGGTTATTTCATCCCTCGGGGTATTTTTTTGTGGAATACCCCGAGCGAGGGGTCTATATAATTGATAATAATATTCGCAGAAGATCAAAGAGAATCGGGGCATGGGGTTATTTGTTTGTTTGATATTTCGCAGAAGAAACATGGACAGATTTCTCTCCAGTAGATGCCCAATATTCATGTCCAATTTAAAAGCTGACTAGATATACCTTAACACAACAACCTTCTGTCTTAGGTGACTATAACTATTTTAGTGTAATATCAAAGTTGAACATGAAAGCCGGAAAATTTATAGATTTCGCTTAGATTGTTAGGGAGAATTCCAAAGTCAGCTTATTTGTAGTTTATCTTGCAGCCTGTGACTGACTTCCATGTATGTTTATAACAACGACAGAGCAGAAACAACGTAATCTGAAAATTAATAGCCTCAAAACCATATATTATAGAGATGATAAACTCGATAAGAGAACAGTTGGTATACATGATAATTAATTAGAGAATCAAGACCTTATTTACCTGTTACATTTTCTTTGCATTCTAAAGATGAAAAATCATCTGGTTTAGAATGCGGCTCTTCTTCGGAATCATCTTCAGTTTCTGAGAAGGGATTGGAGTCGACTTTTGACGAACACACCTACAATATCCAAATCATAACATTCGTCACCGAGCAGCATCATATTCTCCACAAGGTACAGCACGACATTGTTCACAAAATAAAAATCCAGCAAAATATTGTCCACAAAGTGCCATAGAGCATTGCCCTACCTCCTTGTAAATAGGCCCTCCTTGTAAATAGGCCCTCCTTGTAAGGGGCCGTTCATATGACGTGGGTTAGCCCGGTTACCGGGCTGATTTTATGTCACGAAAATCTTATTACGACTATTTGAGAAATGACATTACGAAGAAAAATTGGGTTTGTTTTTCTGTAGGAATAGCACACGGAGTATTATAATTCCTTTTTGTAGAAAGATTTTCGTAAATGATTAATCATTACAGTGGTTCTCTGATGAAAATATTGTGGCCAATATTTTTGCATAATCTTCAAGAGGATATGGTAGTTAGTACAATTGCAAAGTTTCTTTTCAAAATTCTTTGAAGAAAAGGTGATATTTTACGTGTGAAGTTTGTATTTTGGAGCCCAGCCATTAAAGTGGCCGAGCTTGAGAAGAATGATACTAGGAAGTTTATGACGTCATAGACTCAACAAAAACAAAAGATCATTGTTGTTGTCAACAAAAGGGCCGTTGTTGTTATTGAGCTATGACGTCATGAGCTTCCTCGTCTCATTCTTCTTAAGCTCGGCCACTTTAATGGCGGCGCTCCAAAATACAAACTTCACACGTAAAATATCACCTTTTCTTCAACGAATTTTGAAAAGAAACTTTGCAATTTTCCTAACTACCATATCCTCTTGAAGATTATGCAAAAACATTGGCCACAATATTTTCATCAGAGAACCACTTAAGCCTTACGAACTGGTCGCAATGACAAATATCCACATGCAGATAGGAAGAGAATTACATAAAGTAGTCTCAGTTAATAAACTTGATTATCTTGAACTGAAAATCAAATAGTTATAAACAAATCTAATTTGAACCCGAAGTAGATTTTTGTGTAAACAGTGTGTAGTGATGTATGGGAATCTTAAAGATTGTCAACTCTTATGGATTTTAGAGAATGGTCAAGCGATTCATCAAAATACATTATGAAGGTGGAAAATGAGATAGAGTTGATCTATGCAAAAAGAGAACCTCAGAAAGACAATGCGTACCAAAAAATAACCAAATACGCGGGAGATAAACAAAGCAAAAATCGGGATGGCAAATATATACATCATTAACTATTTTTAACCGTTAGTCAGCAAGCATCCAGATTCTATATAGGGCGGGATAGTCATGTGTGTAAGATATATGCATGGGTATTAAGAGGAAGATTAATGTTTGAAGTGCACATGAAGCGAGAAGTGAGAAACAACTCTTAAAATAATGAAGAATATTAATTTTTAGCTCTTCCGTTTTACTTTACTTCTCGAGGTATTAAGGCTTACATGTAATATGTGACATTCAAACAAAATAACGTATAATGTCAAATTGTTTACACAACATTTCAACATACTTAAGAATCTTGAAATTTGGAAAAAAATTATGAGCTTTGAAAAATACACTGTTACCATAATACCATGAAAACCATAAAACTTGAAGGCTCTTCTCCAGTTTATTTGTCTGTATCCATGCAGAGTTCCGAGTGATTTCGTTCAATTTATTAAAACATTGTGCAAATGCAATTGCAAACATACAGTATAAATATGCATGCATGCATCAAGACTAGTTTTCAGTAACAGTTACCTTTGCTAATTCCGACAGTGTTTCCCTGGCGCGCGGTAGAGATGGAAATTCTTCTGAAACAGTACTCCTCCCTCGAAGCTCATTCGCGGGCACACTCTTCGATCTGCTTGGTCGGGCTACCAAGTCCAACTCACTGTCGCCAGTCTCTGTCAATAGCTCGTCCGTAACAGAACACCTTCTTTCATTTTTTCTTGGTACTCTTTTCTTTTCTTTATTGCACCACTTCCATTCAGGATGTTTTCGGTAATGGGCTTCTTTAACCTTAAATAGGAAAAATAAAAATACACTGTGGATGTGCCTATGTGAGCATTTATCGTAGTACAGTGTCACACTGCCCCTGAAAGACGGAGTCGTGTTGATACATTATAATTCTTTAGAAACACAATTTTGTGGAAGCTAGCCCATGCTCGACAACTGAGATAGAAACCCATGCAGCCTGGGTTTGATTACACGTAAGCAATAAAGCGGAAAGTGTTAAAAATCAAGCTCAACTTAAATCTTCAATTCGTAAGTACAAAATAACTTGAAATTAGTGATTCGAAAGTAATAAGATTATTAAGATCCTAACCTCGGCCCCAGGGCGTTCGTGAGAAGATGTGGCAATGCGTCCGCATCTCCTCACGAACGCCCCTAGGCATGAGGTTGATAAAATCCCGATTTTCAAGACTTAACAAGACGCATGGGTCAAGGTGTTCACTCAGGCTACTGGCAAAGTAGAGATCTCTGCAGAGGCTCTATACCGCGCGAGCAAACTATACCGCGCGAGCAAAGTATCGGTCATATATGGTTTAATTATATGGGGTTCTTGTGCAAAGACACTATTCGATGAACTTGAGCGAATACACGTACGGGCAGCAAAAAGCATACACAGCTTAAACTGGTTCACACCTAGCAAAGATGTCCTTCTAAAAGCCAAGTGGAACACCTTAAGCACTATGTACAATAAACGCTTACTTAATTTAGCACACACTTGCTATTATGGCAAAGCTCCAGTGTCTATAGTAGATCTGTTCACCAAGAGCAGTCATAAATATGACTTGAGAAAAAAAATGACATTTGTACTTCCCAAGCCTAAATTAGACTATGTTAAGAAGTCAATTTCTTATCAGGCGGCAGCCTTGTGGAATTCTCTTGACAATGACACAAGAGCACTGAAGAATAGCCTCAGTTTTAAGAGAACCCTGAAGGCATAATGTTTACATTGAACTTTATTTGTTATACTTATTGTAAATATATATGTGTATGTATGTATGTATGTATGTATGTATGTGTATGTGTGTATGTATGTATGTATGTGTATGTGTATGTGTGCATGTATGTATGTATGTATGTATGTATGTATGTATGTATGTATGTATGTATATATGTATATATATATATATATATGTGTATGTATGTGTATGTATATATGTGTATATATGTGTATATGCAGTATAATTACTGTATCTTAATTTTAAAAATGGGCTTTTGAAATAAGGGCAGGGATTATAATAATTAGATACACGACCACATCAGTTTTCAACTGTAACTTTATCGTGTTTAAATAAATGCTTTTATTATTATTATTATTATTATTAAAGGTGGGAGTGGGCCGAGGAAGATGAGATCGAAGGGTGAATGTGGTGCATACTTCACAGAGGTGAACATATTTATTATGACCAAGGAGTTGTCAGCCACATCACTGTTACATAAGCTACAAAGTCAGTCAGTTTCGAAATCTACCAACAACGTGCAAGAACACTTTGATCAAAAGGCAAAGCTGTTCAACTTTTTGTCTAATTCCCAAAGTGAAAGGAGCAAAGAACTTACAACTCACTCCGCCACACGGCCAACAACTCACCGGAAGTATGAATAGTAACGGAAATAAAAAGTGCAAAAATACCAAATCGTGACACCCAAAAGGGAAAAACCCCGAACCGAAACCCACAGGAAGCCAGAGTAGTAAAATATACTTAAGAAAAGACAAGTACAATTGCCTGTGTAGAGGCAACTCTATATTATTAGGCTTTCAATTTAATACCCATAATTCATTAATTGGACAATTCATGTATGGGAATAATCATGGTAAATATGAATATCATTCACAGCTAAAGAAATGTCATTGCAGTCTTACCTGATGAGCAAGCTCGTGATACATCTGTTTCTCGTTTGAACCCAGGGCATACCACCATTCGCCTAAGATTTTACTCACAGTCCTGTTGTCTTGGTGTGGATGTCGCTCGTGAACACGTGCGCGGTGTCTCTTGCTGAAGATCATGAAAGCATTCATGGGACGTCGAATATGCTCTTTGTCATGCTTTCCCTGGAGAAATATCATGATCGTAAAGAAAAGTAAATTTATTACAGGCAATGGACTTGCAGCATTCGGTACATATTAAACATAAATAATGGTCAGAAAATATTTTGCTTCTTCGTGTTTTGATTTTCACAATAGTCAGCGTAAAGCGAATTAGCCCGGTTACTGAGAACATGCAGTATAAACAGGGTCTACTGTACATATCTTTGGTCAATGAAGTATTTTCTTCTCAATTCTGTCACAAATTCATCATGTCCTTTATTACAGACCCAGTAACCCACATGTATTTTAAATCCACCTGAGCAGGGGCGTAGGAAGCAGTGTTACTTTGGGGGGGCTACTTGAGTTTGTGTAATGCGCATTCGCGTCTTTGCCACAAATCCGCCTAAGGGGTCCACGACTAGTTTTCAGCTTCAGAAAAATGGTCACATAGCATGGGGGTTCTACCTCTGCGCTGTGCGTACTGGGTTCTACTGCAGTCCAGGCCCCTCGCATCCCTGCCTGGTGATGCCTGCAGAGAAATAGATTTCGGTCATATGACGAATTTCCCGTTCTGTACGAAAGAAATTCATATTTTTATGGTGTTAGGAGGATTTATTTTTTTACTTTTATAAATTATTACCAACGACCTCTTTAACTCATTTAATCTCAAACCGTAGTTGGGCAAAATATTGGGGGGGCTAATATCAGCAAGATAAAATATTGGGGGGGCTGCAGCCCCTTAGCCCCCCCGGTTCCTACGCCCTTGCACCTGAGGTTTTTTGGGAGGCTACATGTACTTATGCAGACGAAAAGTTTGTCACGCTCGTCAAACACGATCGCGTTTAGGTAAGCGCGATCGCGCCACGAATTTTCATTGCGGTTATCCTAAACGCGATCGCGTTTCTTTCAAACCGGCGATTGTGTATGACCGTTCATTGATATAAAATCTCACGGCTGATTACTCTTGTCTCAACATTCAAACTTTACATTCGTTCAATGTCGTTTGACGAATACACGAAAGGTAAATTATTTTTCTCACAACTAGTTGAGTCATTTCACTTATATTGATTGAATCATTTCACAACTATAGTTGAGTCATACTCATTTCCCTTATATTGATTGAACCATTTGTATTGTGGTTACGTCAGTTCATAAAACGTAACGGCCGCCCATACAATTTGCATGATAGCAATGTATCACGGAAAAAATGGACGAAGCGAGCATTTTGCTTGTGAGAAGAATTGATTCTTTTAAGCACATATTTTGTAGGGCAGGAGAATTTCGAAAAGGGCAATGTATTTGTGGGACTACAGTATATAGAACGTGTGCCAAAGACAGTGAAATCAGAGCATAAATGGACGAGAAAATTGCTATAGAGCTAATTGAAAGAGTGAAGAATATGCTAGTAAATACGTTCCCGACGGAAGGTTCTTCTGGACGTTTTCAGGTGAGTAAGCTTAGTGAACATCGGAGCTCATCGTTTTGCCTCACAGACATGCGTGTGTTGTTGTTCTATCGCGATCTCGTATTTTCTGAATTACCAAATGTGTTCTGTAATGATTTTTTCGTTTGTTGAAATTAACAACTTTTGGCGATGATGTCTGTCATTCGTTCGATTCAGCATGTCCTCTGAAAACAATGTTTTTAAAGAGTCTTTGAATTTTTTGGCGCGGAAACAACCCGGTTTCATCGGCAACGGTACTGGCACTTTGTAAAAACACCAAGAAGAAAGCACTTTTGCCTGACGTTCTACTGTTTTCCTTTTCTGTTTGCTACGTTGTGGTCAGTTCATATCCTGTCAAATAAACCAGTAGGTTCTAGAACTATTGTAGGCTGTAAATATATATTCATAACTATATTATTCGTTTAAAACGTTGAAAATTTACCGAGTTTTGTTGCTGTGTTGTAGTCAACAAGCTTTGTAAAACACAGGGGTGGTGCCACTGAGGTAGAGGGGGGCAGGAGTGCTACACCCGCTGTTGGGGAACCACAGCCCTCCAGGCCCCATCGGAAAACTTACCAATTTCTCAGGGAATCTGGAAGGAAAACTGTACTTTTGCCAATTGGCAAAGAACTTTTTAACTGATTAATTAGCCAGACACGTAATTAATGCTTTTGTGAAATAAACTTCAACTCCCCCTACTAGCCACCCTGTCGGGGACCTTAGCCGCTGTGTTGGGGAACTCTTGGTACCACCCCTGGTAAAACAGTGACTTGGCAATTATAATTTATGTTGTGTTTTGTTTTAATAACTTTATTGCCTATTGCAACTGGTGATCAAACAAAGCGAAATGCCCCAATTGAACATGACTACCATGATGTAAGTGTTGTTTTTGCGGAGGGAGGAAAACCGGAGAACCCGGCGAGAAACCCCCGAAGCACAGGAGAGATCAACTACAACTCTACTCACATTAGTTTCCAGCTCGACAACGGGGTCATTCCCAAGCGGTCGCCTAACTTTTGGTGAGAGGCAAACAGCACACGCCACCCGTGCAGGCTATAGATAGTCTGTAAACTCTGTACAACATTCTTTAATCAGATTTTTCTCAGTGTTCTCTCCATAGATAATATGGACTATAGACAAATTTTAGTAATAGTTTTATAAATCTTGATAATTAATACAGTATTAAAATTTCTAGTTAGGTACTGTATATAATCTGTAAATAGTAAATTGTAAAATATATAATTTTGTGAAATCATTAATAATTCATGAGTTTTGCACCCAATCCAATTTCAGAAATTACATCACATGTATACCCCTGTAAACCCCATACAAACTAAAACCAATGATGCTAATTAGTTACAACCACCAGTGGATGTATACTCTTCTGATACAACCACTAGTGCTTGTAACTAATTAGCATCTCAATGTCCCAAAGGGATTTTTACTATTTATTCATTTCACAAGTTGTTTACAACACTCGCGTCCTTGTTGTATTGAATATACCATCACTCGCCTTCGGCTCGTGATTGTATATTCAATACAACACGGCCGCTCGTGTTGTAAACATTACATATAACTCATATATAACTGTAAATAGGAAATAGGTTTTAGTATTAATTTATAAAATGGATAATGAACCATGTACTTCAATGGAGTCAGACAACGTATTGACAACTTTAGGAGCCAAAGGACCTACATCTTCAGAAAGGAAGAGAAAAGGAAGTGGAACATCTTACAGTATTCCTACCTGTACATGATAACAACACAAAACGAAATCCAGAACTTTCATTTTACCAATTTCCAACTGACAGAAAGCTGAGAAAGATGTGGTTGCATTGTGTTGGTAGAGCTAACTTTGTCTGACTCCATTGAAGTACATGGTTCATTATCCATTTTATAAATTAATACTAAAACCTATTTACAGATATATATGAGTTATATAATTATATATTTTACAATTTACTATTTACAGATTTATATACAGTACCTACCTAAAAATTTTAATATTAATTATATATAAAACTACTACTAAAATGTGTCTACTATATTACCTTATTCTATGAAGAGAACACTGAGAAAAGTTTGAAATTTATAAATAAAGAATGTTGAACTTGTACAGAGTTTACAGACTATCTATAGCCTTAAATTATAATTTCCAAGTCACTGTTATCAGGGGTAGTGTCAAGAATTCCCCAACACAGGGGCTAAAGTCCGTGACAGGGAGGCTAGTAGGGGAATCTGGGGAGATGCTACCCCAGAAAATTTTCAAAATTTGAATGTCTAGAATAGCTTTTTCCATCTTCTCAGTGTGAAATTATCTGTGTTTCGACAGGAGTTTTATTTAACTATTAAAGCATTACCATAGCTGACCGGGTAAGCACCCTCCCCCCATCCTTTGAAGAAAATTAAAACGT
Source organism: Corallium rubrum (assembly GCA_964035015.1). Classification (NCBI taxonomy): domain Eukaryota; kingdom Metazoa; phylum Cnidaria; class Anthozoa; order Scleralcyonacea; family Coralliidae; genus Corallium; species Corallium rubrum. The sequence goes on from OZ035997.1 coordinate 16,057,254, forward strand.
TGGGTGGGTGCTAACATGAGCATGAGTGCTTACATGAGCAAAATGCGCCTTAAGTGAAAAACTGATTTTGCATGTATAAAGTCAACACAACACTCTGAATACATGAAAACAAACAAAACCATTTTAATACTTTTAATATATTGAAACAAACAAAACTATATTACAAAATACGGTATGAACTTAAAAATACGCATTTATATGGTATAAAAGTCTTTTGCTCATGTTTGTCAAACCTATCAAAGTCTGAATCTGACTCCAAGTCAAACAATATGTCTCCTTTGTCTGAAACGAGATCATCTTCGGTCCCTTTGTGAAGACGTGGTCAGTTGTACTGAGAATGTTTAAAAATAGCCTGGAAAATTATTTTTTCCTTAAACAGGGGGGTGAGTGCTTGCTTCAAGATGGGCGCTTACCTGGTCAACTACAGTAATTACTTGTCTGGCTTAATCAGTTAAAATGTTCTTTGCCAATTGACAAAAATACAGTTTTCCTTCCAGATTCCCTGACAAATTAGTAAGTTTTCCCCGATGGGGCCTGGAGGGCTATGGTTCCCAGCACTCCTGCCACCCTGTGCACCCCCATGCTATGGTTATAGCACCCCTGGCCCCCTCTGCCTCAGTGGCACCACCCCTGTGTTTTACAAAGCTTGTTGACTACAACACAGCAACAAAACTCGGTAACTTTTCAACGTTTTAAACGAATAATATAGTAAGAAATATATATTTACAGCCTACAATAGTTCTAGAACCTACTGGTTTATTTAACAGGATATGAACTGACCACAACAAAGGAAACAGAAAAGAAAAACAGTAGAAAGTCAGGCAAAAGTGCTTTCTTCTTGGTATTTTTACAAAGTGTCAATGCCGTTGCCGATAAAACTGGGTTGTTTCCGCGCAAAAAAATTTAAAGACTCTTTAAAAACATTGTCTTCAGAGGACATGCTGAATTGAACGAATGACAAATATCATCGCCAAAAGTTGTTAATTTCAACAAACGAAAAAATCATTACAGAACACTTGGTAATCACGATAGAACAACACATGCATGTCTGTGGGGCAAAACGATGAGCTGTCCGATGTTCAGTAAGCTTACTCACCTGAAAACGTCGAGAAGAACCTCCCTTCGGGAACGTATTTATTATAGAGTAACTATTTTGCAGTCATTTGCGCATATTCTTCACTCTTTCAATTAGATCTATAGCAATTTTCTCGTCCATTTCTGCTCTGATTTCACTGTCTTTGGCACACAACGTTCTACATAGTCCCATAAATACATTGCCCTTTTCGAAATTCTCCTGCGCTACAAAAAATGTGCTTAAAAGAATCGATTCTTCTCACAAGCAAAATGCTCGATTTCGCTTGCACGTGAAGCGCTACCATTTTCCCCACGATACATTGCTTTAATGGGAATTTTCTCCATCTGAGAACAGTAAAAATAAAATAAAATAAAATAAAATAAAATAAAATAAAATAAAATAAAATAAAATAAAATAAAATAAAATAAAATAAAATAAAATAAAATAAAATAAAATAAAATAAAATAAAATAAAACAAAATAAAATAAAATAAAATAAAATAAAATAAAACACAGTTGTAAAATAAAACGAAATGAAATGAAATGAGATGAAATGAAGTGAAATGAAATGAAATTTGGATGCCCTGAAACACCATTTCCAGCACTCTCAGGCGAATACTGTATTTCACTCAAAAAGGCACGGTAAATTGATTGTAATTTTACACTTTTTTTCCATGAAAAAATGATAAATGAAAACTGACATATTTATCGAGCTACACCTCCTCCACAGGCCTTTATTTCCCTTTCTTTCATAAGGGGGTGCACATAAATTAAAAACCGGTGGAGGAGGTAGTGTACTGAGTCTACCTACTGTACTCAAATTAAATTTATCATGCTTGTAAGAATCAACGTGGATGAATTAGGTTTAAAATTAAATATTTTAAAACTTTGTCAAAGTTATTACATTTGAATTTCTGTGAGCCAACACTATGGGGTACAGCCCTAAAACAAGTAGTTTCTCAGGTACCGTATATGGAAACAGACCTCTATCGGGATACAAAAAATCCTGATTGAAGACCAGATCTATAAAATCGGGATTTTTCTTCAGTATTGCGATCACGGTCGCATCGGGATTTTGAAGCAAAATCAGATACATAAATTCCCAAGGAAATCGGAATGGTTGGATTAACTCTGGATCAGTCTATTTGATAAGTTTAACGACCATCTCTCCTTAAACTCATTTCCTCATGATCAAGTTCCCAAAACCATCACACCGGACAGTCAAGACGGACTGAAAAGGTAGTCGGATCAACAATTCTGGACTGATTTTTTCAACCAACTCTCAATTGTTGGGGTGGGTGGGGTGGGGGGGGTGGGGGGGGGGGGTGGTATCACACCCCCAAAGTTGGAAGTGTCCACAATTTATTATATTGACAATTACAGTGGCGCTCAAAAGCTTTGTAACACCTGCGTGGAGTTTTTACACCCACAATACACGCACTTTACAAGTGCGTGTAGTACATACTGCGTGTAGTACAGTCAAACTACACGAAGCTTCGCACCACACGCAACCTTGCACTACACGCAGTTGCGTGTAGTTACACTCACACGCAGTTTGCATGTAGTCCGCTACACGCAGTTTGCGTGTAGTTGACTGCACGTGTAAAATATAAATAGTTCGCTCGTTTTGAAAGATTAACTCTTTGGACTACATGATACAATATAAATTTTACATGCCAAGATGACTATAGGTTGCATTTACAGTACCTCACAAAGTGTTTTGGGCAAAGAATAGCTTGCGCTTGTTTTGGTTTGTCGCTTTGTCCTCACAGTCGCCTAATTACACAAAGTTTGCGTGTAGTCAGGAAAAATATAAATACAGTAGTTCGCTCCTTTTCAAATGCGTATCATCAGTATAATTTTGAAAGGTTAACTCTTTGGGCTACATGATACAATATATCAGCAGAGTCCTATCAGCCGCAGTCAGCAGAGTTCTGTACTATCGTTCGAGCAACTTAAGAAAATATCCAGCTCAAAACAAAACTTTGCTGTGAACTGTTTACGGCGTCTCTTCCAAGGTGAGTTAGAAGGCAGAAATATTTCCGACGTGCTATCGACGAATTTATCAGACGTCCTGTTAAACGTAAACATTAAGTAGGCAGATTTATTTTTTAATTAAATAAAACTTTTCTTACCTTTACTGTTGTTTTCATTATTCTTATATAAATCAATGATTTCCACGCTGACTGTTTCAAATTGCTATCTAATCCAGATTCAAACGTCGAATTCTTGTAAATTTTAGTTTTGACGCAAGGTTCGGTCTGGCAGCTTTCACATTTCAGTGGCGCCAGGCTAATTCAATTGAGTTTCACACAGTAGAAATTTTACAAACAACTTGTTCGGGTTTGACTCAAAATTCTCATGTGGAAAATCATCTCAAACTGATCGCTGCTATCGCCGCGAACGCTCGAAAATCACGATCGCTACAATCGCTATAGTCGTGTAGACAAACTATTGAAGCCGTTCTATGATCTACTATGTTCTATCATACACAAAGTTTTGTGTAGTTACTATACACGAAGCTTTGCGTGTAGTTATTATACAGAGCTTTGCGTGTAGTTATACAGGAAGCTTTGCGTGTAGTTATTATACACGAAAGCTTTGCGTGTAGTGCGTGCATGTACAGTATGTTGCGTGTACACGCAGACTACACGCATTTCAGTCCACGAAGGTGTTACAAAACTTTTGAGCGCCACTGTAATAATGACAAATAAATTATTCTCACACAATATTTTGTGTTTTATGTATATTTTACCTGCACTTTATTCTAGAGGATTTCATATATTATAATCCTCATGCACAAGATCTTATCTAAAGGATTTCATATATTCCAGGACATATATTTTCATACAATCATGTACAGTATACCCTGCACAGGAATGAGGATCCCACAGGATCATAGTTACTGTACTGTATATTGGATTCTAAATAAGAACAATAGGCACCACAGGATTATGCAGGATGCCAGCAGATTTTTTGGGATCTTTGTGTAGGATCCTACAAAAATGCTACTAGGTTCCTAAATACAAGATCCTGTAGGATCCTAAGTAGGATTCTGAAGGATCCTATAGAATCCTCAGGGCCGCTGAGAGGGAAAAGGGGCTAGGGGGGCAAGTTCCCCCAGGCCCCAACTTGAGAAGGGCCCACTAAAATTTTGAGATTTGAGTTTTTGATGTAAGAAAACATGATGGCCAGAAAGCGTAAAGATCAGTGACACTAACTTCATTTTTCACCAACCAAGGGGACCAATTGAGAACACATAGGTACAAGCCTATGACGTGTGATGTGATCAGATGTGTGACATTATCAGCCAGGGCCCCCCAAATCAACCCATGTCATGTCATCATAGGCCCCAAATCAATAATTTGCCCCAGGCCCCACAATCTCTCAGCAGCCTGAAAATCCTGACAGGATCCCACAAGATCCTAGTTTCAGAAAATTTAGGATTTTGTTAGGATCCTGTTAGGATATCAGGATTTCTGCCAGGGTTATAGTTAATAATTTAATTATAACAAGATATTAAAGACAGCATAAGTTAAGTAAACTTACTTTAAGTGGTGAAGATATACTTTCATCTAGTACATCCTCTGAATCTTTTTTGTCTTGACAACATATTGCATTATCTGTCACTTCTTTTGAACTTGAAGTTGTTTTCTTGATCTCTTGCCCAGTCTGCAAAGTACTACTTAATAGATTTATGGAAGAACATACAGAGGATCCAACAGACCATGGTGTAAATGTAACTGTGTTCGCTTGTTGAGGTTGAGTAAAAGAATCCTCTTGTTCCCCTTTGCAAGACTTGTAACTTTCAGTTTTTGTCTGAACTTTTAAATCATCAGGTTTAGTAATTCCTTGACCATGGCCATGCATCAAAACTGGTAGAACTGCTTGCCATGGATAAACTGGTGTTGTAAACCCTCCAATATGAACTTCAGGTTGTGTGCCCTCCTTTTTAAGACCAGCTCCTGAAGATGCTGCAACTTTCCCTCCTTTATCAGTGGTCAATTTCTCACAGTCATCTTCAATAGGGCTTAATTCTCTCTCACTGTTAACAATAACTGTTCCTGTTTCCCTTGCAGTTTCAAGTCGATTATTACTACAATTACTCAAATTATTCAGATATTTGTTACAATTTAAAGATTTTAAATTAGCTGAGTTACTTTGAGTAAATGGTGTAAATATACTTGATGATGTAACAGGCAAAGACTGAGGAACTGGAGAATATATGAGACGACTGATAGGAGGGGTTACAGCAGATGGAGCTGGTAAATTAGGAGTCACAAACCACCTTTTTCCTTTTATTGTGGGTGGGGCATGTAGGTTGGGAGAAACTGTTCCACTGTGAATAGGCGGTATTGGTGAAAATGTCATTTTTCTTGTAGGGGTACATGGTGATAAGACAGGAGCAGGTGACATCATTGATGAAGGTGTGTTGTTAAAGCTTCCCCTGTCATCTCTACAAAGCATCTGTATACCAGAGTCTGGACTGATAGCATTTGGATTAGAAATATGTAATTCATTACCAGCAAATTTTCCGATTCTGGTAGCAACTTGGGATAAACTTTTAGTTGGAGTAGAGTTCATGATAGGATGTCGTGTGATAGAGCTAATATCATCAAATGACGTTGAATGTGTGCCAAATGGTGAGGGAGACTGGGATGAATAGGGAAGTGGAGTATTTACATTAGAAAATGGAGTTGCTCCCCTTGAGCCAAGGGAGACCAAACTCATTGCAGCTTCTGTTTCCATATCTTTGATATCACTATCAAAACTACTGCTCCTGTCACATTCTCTTTGAATACTGCTATCACTTTCTCCACCAGACTCCCATTCTATTTCTCCTCCCTCTTTGATTATCTTACCCCTTCTCTCACCAGGAATGGCCGAGTTTGTACGGATTGGTTTCCCCTTCATTGATAAATGCCTGGAACAAAATCCTCGTCGCTGTGACTCCTTGTTACAAAGGTCTCTAGAACACAGCCTTCTCCATTGCTTTCCATTAAACTTCTTTCGAATCCCATTTTGTGTTGTAATAACATCTCCTTTTTTGTATTTTGGAGCAGTTGCTGATGCATTAGCTGTGGAGTTTATTTTTCTTGAGGCAGCAGAGGTATCAGACGACCAATTTCTTTTGGTCTTTTGGTTGGCAACCTGTTCATCTAAGCCCTCATATTCATCACCGGAAATAGTGCTGTCTGTGTCCTCTTCATCCTTTAATCCTTTTTGACTAGCTTTTACACTGTCTTTTGTTAAAAGCAGTAATTCCTTTTTAACAATATCACCTGGGTCTGACTGTTTATCCATCTCATTTATTTCTGTAGCTTTGTTTCTTACTTTATCATCAATTATGTTTGTCCTCCTTCGCTTACGTGGTGAATTTGTCTCATAGTTTATCTTTTCACTTGCTGTAGAAAGGTCTCCCTTTGCCTGTTTCAATGCCTGGGCACTTGTTCCAGGCTGTGCTTTGGCATCTACTGTCCTCTGGCCTCTTCTTCTCATATTGCTCTTGTATACTCTAAAAAATTACCCAAGATATTTAAAAAAAGAAAACACAAATTTTTAAATCAACTCAACATCCTGTTTATGCAGCATATTAAATTCTGTTTTCTGACCAGTATTAATGCCAACTGTGTAAAGCTAACAGAAGGAAAGAAAACGCGAACGCGGGGGTCCTTTTAATATTTAACTCAAAGTGCGATGAAAGATTGCCTTGGCTGAAAAGTAAACAAAAAAAAATCTTTTCTGGACGGTGTTAATAGCATCAATGCTTCCGTTTTCAGATGACTCAGTAGTGACTCAGAGTAGCATTCATCACTGTTTTTGAAGAAGGATACTATTCAACAGTATCAAGGAAAAAGAAGAGCAATTTAAAATAAAAGCATAATTTAGCATTTCATTCCTCTTATTAATGATTTATGCATGACACTGTGTTTGGCTGTCTTTGCAGTTTTTATAACACGGACAAAAGAATGCTGCGATATGCCTTCGACGGTCATTGATCACGTCTCTAACAGCACTGAAACACGCAACCCTTTCCTGTTGACATCGTTTTCCTTTCGAAATCATATCTTACCAAGAATCTAAAACAGCAACACTTTAAAGAACTGCAATACAGTCAATAAAGAATTAAATTCATGTGAGCATCCGTGAAACACTTCGAAATTACTCTATCGTAAAATTACGTTTTATACTACGAGCAAAGTTCCAACAACATAGCAACCTAATCATAGACTATCGTCATTATGGCGTATAGTACATTAGAGATGTTGAAAGCGAAAGGATTTGGCCGAGGTGGCAGAAGGTACGAAGACTCGAAGCAAGACAATGTCTTCGGAGAAATACAGCACTGTACGTCAAAGAAATTACGTGTTACAAGAAGCACAGCCAGCAAAAACAAATCAAAATTGGCCGCGGATACACTTACGAATGTAACATTACAGAAAACGTTTTGAAATTTGTATTAACTACATCTATGTTTGTAAACATGACTCGCCAATAAAAAGCTACGTTGGACCACCAGACGCTTCCTCAAACGCCAGTTTACGCTGATCGATCAAGACTGCTTCTTGATCAAGATACAAGAATTACGTACAAGAATTTATGCAGCTACAAACAGCAGAATAAACTTTATATATGAAGTAACTTACATGCATTTATTTGATGCTTCTTTGATACGACGAAGGTTACCAAACGCCGCGTAGTATATTCACAGTTCGCTTTCAGAATTTTTTTTTTCGTGTAGGCCAGCGGCCAGAAAAATTTGAGTGAATGAGGACAAACGACAAGTATAACAAGCGCTATGATTGGTCAATTTTCATGCAGGAATTAATGAATGACCCTTACTGGTTATCGATTTTTCCAATTACCAATCAGAAGCCAAGGTTTCTGAGGTGACCATCGACTTGTTGTCGTCGGCCCAAACATGTTTTGAGAAAATTTGAATTCCAAATTATATGATTATGTCATTAGTGCAAGATATATTTTCAGTGTTTGTTCGTTTGGCAAAGCTATATAAGTATAAATACTATATACCTATTTGGAAAAATAATATTAAATCGACAAAGCAACTTGGGAAAATGCGTGACTTACAAGTTCAGACACATTCCGACATCAGTGTAAAAGTAGATGCAAAATGTCGACGTCATGGATATTAACTCCCTTAATGCGAATGTCTAAATATCTGGGTGTAGATGCATGTACTTCTGCACATACCTTTGAAACCCTGAACTTGTTCCAGACTTTATACTACGTATACTTAAAGAATTATTGTGACCATGTCTTGGATGGATGAAAGTGGTAAAGCTCCGCCAGTAGGGGGAGGGGGGGGGGGGGTGTGCTCGGGGCTCGGAGCTCCGCCAAGAAACAGCAAGTAATATAAATATAATAAAATTTAACTGTTTACTGACTATTGAAGTAAGATTGCGTCACACTCACTGATAGTCGCAAATTAAGAAAGGAAACTATTCATACAACCTGCGCAAGACAACTGACTTTTGAATAACAGTATATAGACTTTTGTTGTGTATGGGCCCGAGTATGCTAATACCCGAGTATTGTTCAATTGTCATATATACTGGCTAATACTGGAAAATTTAATTTGGCAGAGAAAAGGGGGTGGTCGCAATACGAACTGCGAAAAAATCGTCAAAAACTTAACCGCAATACCGAAGCCGCATTTAGTAAACGCCAGGTAATTATGATTATTGGCCAACCTCGTCCCCAGGCCCTGGGGACGAGGTTGGATTATTGGCCACGCTTGCACAGAACTTAATTAACCTTGTGTTTGAGCTGTGACTGAGGAAATGTTTTTAATTTTGGGTCTCTGAAACGGCATTTCCTGCATTTTGAGGACGCTTTTCTCGTATTTCCGGTTGCGGATATTTTTATTTTGGACATTTTGGTCTCGCATTATTTAAAATTTATCATAATTATCCAGGTCGACCTCACATCCAAAATTAAGGATTATCCTTAATTGTCAACTCGCCTAGAATTAAGGATAATCCTTAATTTTAAATGAAAACTCATCCCCCATACCCCAACCCCTAACCACAACCCCCCGGTAACCCTAAACCTAATAAAAAAAAACCGGTAGCCCTAAACCTAACCAAACCCCCCGGACTCTAAACCTAGTCACAACCCTCCGGAAAAATGACCCACCTCTCAAACCCCGACCACAATACCCCTCTAGGATTTTTAGCTTTATGTGTTCAAGCAGTTTAACATCCCGCTTGTGGGACAGATAAATTAAGGCCATGTCTTAATTGTAGCCCTATTTTAAAATTAAGGCCATGTCTTAATTCGAGCCCTATTTTACAATTAAGATATACACTTCATTTTGAGAAGAGATCGTGTTGAATTATCAGCCTAGCTGACGCCCGGGCCCAGGCCCGGGTCTGGCTATACGCCACTGCTGAAGATATAACACTGCAGCTTGCTTCGCTAAATCACCTAAGAGCAGGGGCGTAGCCAGGGTCTTGGGTTTGGGGGGGCGAGAACCTTGGTCTCCTAGGGGGGTCCGGGGGCATGCCCCCCCGGAGAATTTTGGATTTCTAGGTTCTCGGAAACACTATTTCCTGCATTTTGAGGCAAGTATTTAAGAGTAATCTGAAAGCAATAAATTACATAATTTTGTTGAAATCAAACCAGAACATAGAATGATACACGTACGTCAGAATATCTTTAGATTTATTTATAAACAAGTTGTAAATGTAAAAACAGGTTGGCAGCATTTTGTATAGACCCTTACTATTGTAATTTATAGCATATGCATGCCTGCAATATATATAACACATCAACTATCTACTCATTTGGACTTTAAACAACTGCCCCCCCCCCCCCTACAAGTTTCCACGGATTTAAACTTTTCACGAGAACGTTCTTGGAGACCATTGGGGGGGGGCGACCGCCCCCCTCGCCCCCCCCCCCCCTTGGCTACGCCCCTGCCTAAAAGTCCTAAAATCCTCAGAAATTAGCATGCATATAACCCCGGCTGTGTTACTTTCCTTTTGACTCTTGTTTATTTCGTATTTTTTTGTCAAAGCCCCGCTATGGATTATATGGGACATTTGTGAACTTAAATCGTTCTATAAGTTCTGACCGGAACGATTTGAAGAACACCAAAGTGAAACGTTACAAGTTTTACAACACAACACAACATAGATCAACATATAAACAGAACTTTTCATACTGCCTCAAAATTAACCCATGGCAAACAGGCACTTATTTTTTTTATGAAGCTACTGTTATATACCCTCAGTTCTGTTTTTGATCGTATTTTACTTTTAGTATTATTATGCACAGACATTACTAGTAGTGTTTTTAGCTTCAGTAACTTTCTTTTAATCTCTATTCTGAAGTTCAAACGCATGGTTCAAGTTTTGCTAGACTTGCCATAAGTCAATTATTTTCTTGTTTTATAACTTTATTCAAGACAGTCAATTGCAACAAACGCAGTGGCGTAACGCTCATTAGGTAGGGTTAGGGCGAGAACTAAGGGCCCCCGACAGTTGGGGACCCCGAGGGGCCCCCAGCCCGCCGCAGTCCCGTCCCAACAAAATTAGAACACGGTATTATAACAACTAAACACAAAAAATGCATGTTAGCATTTAACAGCAAGATTAAATTTATTGAGCTAAAAAATTTGGCCTCCATGACTCCATCGAGGATGGCAGCTGAGTTCTTTAGCTCAGCAAAAACAAAAGTCCTTGGGACGAAGTTCTTTACCTTTCAATTCAATTCATGAATGCAAAACGAAATAGTTTAATTTTTTTTCCTGATAGTAAAAAGACTATATAAGTAATAAATCTTCTCTTCATCTAAAACACTTGTATCAAGTAATCCAGTCAGTCAAACCATGTCAGTCAAATCATGACAACAGGGGCCCCCAAACCAAATACCTTTTACCAAATACATGGAGGTCTGGGAGTCCGGAAGTGGAAGTCTGGAGGTCTGGAAGTCTGGATCGGAGGTCTGGAGGTCTAGATCTGAAAGTCTGGAATACTGGAAGTCTGGATCAGGCCTGGAGGTCTGGAGGTCAGGAGGTCTGGAAGTGTGGAGGTCTGGAGGTCTGGAAGTCTGGACGTCTGGAGGTCGACAAGGGGTTTGGAGGTCTGGGATCTGGATTCTGGAAGTCCGGACGTCTGGAGGTCTGGAAGTGTGGAAGTCTGGTAGTCCGGAGGTCTGGAACTGGAAGTCTGAAAGTCTGGAAGTCTGGAGGTCTGGAGGTCTGGAGGTCTGGAGGTAATGGGGGTAATAGAACAAATTGAGTCATGCTATTAATGTCAAATCATACTCGTGATTAACAAATCAACCTCCCGCTTCGCGGTCGGTCGATTTTGTAATCACTCATATGATTTTGGCATTAATAGCACTCCTCGTCGTTCTATTACCCCCATTAATAGCACTCCTCGTCGTTCTATTACCCCCATTAATTGAGCCCAACTAGGGATGGAACCATTAGACTATTGATGGGTGGGGGTTGGGGAGTGGGGTTGTGTAAATTCTAATTGCACGATTTTAATTAATATATTGCATTCATACACTGTAGCACTTCCACTCCTGCATAATTTTTTTTCAATCTTTGCTTAGCTTGCTTTACTTGCACTATATTCTCTTTTTGGTTGCTCCATTCTTATTTTTAAATATGCAGAGGGCTCGATATTGTTTACGGGATTGTCAGGATATAATGCCTAACTCTAAACCTAATAATCAACTGGACTTCCTGGTTGATATAAAAAAGCATTTTACAAAATTTTTGAACTGATTTTATTGTAAATATTAATAATATATAATCACTTACTAAAAAGCCTGATATAAAGGTTTCTACTAGATCCCTAGCCCTAATACACCAACTTTCATAATACATTGATTAATTTGAATACATATTCTTTTGTGTGCATCTATAAAGACATAAAGTAATAAGCCTTTCTGGCCTCGTTTAATTGTATGTCTGCAATAGAAAAGGAAGAAAATTATCTGGTGGATAAATAATTAGAATATTGATTAGTTTATATAAATACTGGTCTATATATGCATAAAAACAGTAATCAGGTAAATGTACATAAGAAGAGCTGAAACGGAGCTTGGGGAGAGTTAGAGGAGGTGGTTGCCGGGACAACAAGTCTTGAAGGAGAAAGGTAACCAAATCCCAACGAGTCACGGACTGTTGTTGATTTTAAAATTCATTAAAATATGAAAAGAAAGCATCTCTCCACTTCTTCCAAGCAGTATTTATAAAAATGCTTATAATGAAATGGAGTGTGTTGATCTGTAGTTGTTTCTTGTTTGTGGATTTTGTTCAATGCCTGATTCTTGATGGAGAAATATCGACTGAAAAAGTGGTAAGCTTAAATTTGTAAGAATAAGCTTAAATTAAAGATATCAGTTTATAATTAAGCCTTATTTATGAAAATAGCAAACGATGCCAAACACGCCAATTCTTATATCTTAGAAGTTATATAATCTCTTTCTTTCTGTATTATCTTTTTAAGGATTGGAAATTTGTAGCTCGTTTTTGCTTCCGAAAATCAATGGCAAAAATGACATTTAATTTTGAATATCCAGAAGTAAGAATATCAATCATATTTTCTGTTGAGTGTTGTGTATACTTTTACATGTAAAGCCCTGTTTCACGGCCTAAATTTAAACGGGATCTGAACCACATCTGACTTTAAGCGGGCTTAATAAACAGATCGGCGTAAAGTTTGCACCACCTCAAACAATCGCGATTAGTTTGCACGATCAGTTAATCGCGCAATACAACGGGTTGAAAAACGCTTGCTATTAATACGGTGTTATTAATACGATAAAATGCATATTTTTGCCCTGCTGTGGAAGCTTCCATCTCGGTATTGTTTGTTTGTTTGTTTCTTTCTTTTAGCTATTACTCTTTCTCGTGTACCGATGTCTTCCGTTGTTCGTTGACGCACGCTACCCAAAAATATAGCTCGTCCGCCATGTTGAATAATGGTTATAAGCTTATATAGATATAATGTTATTTGACAACTGGCTTGCAGACCTTGACTGAAAATCATGTTGGGCAATTCTTTAAAAGTGTTTCTACTGACGTACAAATACACTAGTCTGTGATATTTATGACATTTATTGCAGTCATAAATCAACACTGCAGTACTCAACACGCATAATGGAACCCTTCCCTTTCTTCAAAATTAGTTTATAGTACCTACTATACTACAGGTAGTAATATTATAAAGATTTCCGAAACTTAGGACGAATAAATGATTTTAGATTTTTATTTTTATTTTTAAACATTCATACGATATTTGCCTGTCAGGTGACTCCGGTATTTATTAGTATTCCATTTTGCATTTTCAATTCACTTTGTTTGATTGTTTCAATTTAGTAAATGTATACTATACAGGTATAACCCTAGTAGTAGCTGTAGACTTGTATACCCACATCTTCCATGTGTATTTTTTGTAACATGCACTACCTGTATTTTTTTGAATGGCACATGCAAAAATTTATTACTGTGTGCACAGCACATGTAGATTGTACCACATTTATGCATAAATGGAGCTTTAACTTTCATTAAATATCTGATTACTTTTGTTATCTGTCATGTGTACATGCAGCCATACTAAAAACTGCAATTAGCAGGTTACCTGTACTTCCTTTTCAATGTTTTTGGTGCACAATTTTTTACCAGACAGTTTTTATCCTCCCGCACACTTTGCAAAGACTGGATCAGTATCACACCTGCATCATGAGAGCTCTGAATTGGTCAGCAAGATTCTCTAGTATGCATCTTGCTTTTCCTGAGAATTATATATTTTGAGGCTGTAAAACAATACATGTATATTGGCCATGTTTGATATCAAAGTCAATCTTGCTGCACAAATGATCTCACAAGGTGGTTACCTTGCAGCTATATACTAAGAGCTTTTGTATGCAGCAGGCTTTAGGTGTCTAGCTGTAGCAGTTGTTTTATTTAATTGGCAGAAGATAAATTGGATAATTTTGGGAGTACCTGCATGTACTACAGTAGGATCATCTCTCAGAGGTGTTGATGAATGATAATACTGGTTTTGGAAACTCACTGTTTTGTTAAATTGAATGATTTTTATATTTATTGTATTTGTTGATTATTATTTGGATATAACCCTGGCCTTGTGGTGAAATTTAATATATAAATCTTGTAACAAATTTTCATCTATTGGCAATATTAACAAAATAATACAAACACTGACTACTGTAACTTACATTTCAAATATTCAAATATGATATGACTAGAATTTGTTGATGTATGGCAATTAAAGTGCTTATGAAATGAAATTTTCACTAATTTCTTTATTTCATAATATAAAAATGTAAATCACTGATATAGCTACATATGCTCGCTTTGTTTTTACATGTTTAGAAAATGCTTTATTTTTATATTTAAACTTCCCAAATTGTAGCATTTCTTAACTATAAAGTCAAATGTCAGCAAGGACTGAGACAAGTAACAATACTGTACCTGTGATGTCACAAGGTGGTTCAAGATTAAACAAATTTATGATAATGATCCACCGTGCAACTTTGAACTGTAAAATATAGTGTTTTCCAAAGACGTAAATATTAAATGAACATATATACGAATATCAGAATATTAATGTATATTTTTATATTATCAAATAAATATAAAAAGCAAAAATTTCATTTCGTATTAAGCACTTTACAACTTGTACAGGGGTGGGGCAAAAAAGCAGAGAAAAAGATCCTGGATACAAGGTTTCAACTTTGTTTGTACTCCGTAACTGACTACAGTTTACCATTATGCCACTGAGCAGCACTACTTTTTAACCATCAAGTGAGATTATGGGTGGCATACAGTAGGTACAGTAACACTAAAAATAACTAGTCTACATGTAATTTAATTACCCCTGTCTGTGACAGTAACTGGGTTTAATTCCTGACACACAAAACATTTTATACAGTAATTAAATCTAATGCATATGACACAGGAATGGTTGTAAATTTCAGGGACTCATGTCCAGTAATGTGCGTGGTGGCAGCTCTTACTGCTGCAGAGTTGCAGTTTAAAGTTAAGCCATGCACAAGCTTGGGAATGATCCTGTTCTTGAAATTTAGACTCATGTTAGTAGAGTTGTAGTTGCAGGTCTTTCCTGTGCTTCAACAGTTTTTCACTCAGTGGGTTGTCTGGTCCCCCATAAAATTTATACTAAGATCTTAGTTGTGCTCTCAGTCTCCAGACTGCATTGGCTTACTGGAGTGTCAATCTCTGATATGCCTTTGACTAGGCCACATTGACCTGCAGTCTTTAAATTGTAATTTCATCAGTGCTGTCATTAATTGTCAAGTACATATATGTGTAATGTATGATTTCATTAGCCTCTTGTCTTTTTCATTTTCAAACTTAACCCTAGGCTGTATACTGTGCTCAGTTTAATTGATCCCTTTTGTTGGTCTTGTAGGATTACTGTTGTCAAAGTATTTTATTATATTTTGATAAGCAGTGGAAGCAAGTCTATCCTGGAAGTAATTTGGTATGAATTAGGTCACTAGTGTGGTTTTTGTTTTATTACTGATTGAAATACTCATATGCATACAGATACTGTACATTTTTTAAAACTGTATTTATTTGTCTGTACAATTTATTACAGTTTTACACCCAATTATGAGCTGTACATTGTAAATGCCTATGGTACATTACACTGGTCTGGTTTTGCTCTGCTATCAATTCAGGACAGCACAGCTCAGCACAACACCTCCCCACTCAGGGCAGGTCAGTACAGTACAGTACAGTGCAGTACAGTACAGCGTATAGTTGCAGACTGGACAGGACAGCACATGCAGCACACCACCTCCTGGCCCAGGGAAGGTTATACAGTAGTGCAGTGAGCTCTGTACCTAAACAAGAAAGTCTATAGGTGACCTAATTAGACTGAGTAGTCTATAGGCCACCTATTGCATTCTATAGGTTGCTATAGCCAATCGGAACATTCCCTATAGGCAACCTATTATAGGAATGCATTAGCTTAATACAGTGGAGCCTCGCTATAGCGTGCATCATTATAACACGCGACTCGGTATAATGCGGTTTATCCTTGGACCCCAAAAATTTCTCTTTGCCTGGTTATTATGAACACTAGAGAGAATTTGAATTTCTTAACAATTGCTGAGCGTCTTGAATGATCGCGACTCTCTGGTCGATTCAACGCAGATGACATGTCTAACTTAGCACAAGTATTTGGTGAATCGTTTTCCGCAGAAGAGGTGAACGCATGGCTCAACGTTGACAAGAATGAAGTGATTTCTTCTCAAATGACAGAGGATGACATCATCAGTAGCGTAGTAGAAGAACCAGTACCAGAAAGTGACAGTGAAGATGAAGAGGAGGCAGAGCTGATCCCGTCAATGAAGTCTGTGGTTCAGAGCATAGAGACAACGCTGAAGTGGGCCAAATTGCAGGAGAACTCTGCCGCTGCAACTATTTTTCATCTTAGAAATTTGTTACATCAGGCTAAAGACAAAGCATGAAAAAGTTGCATATTTAAATATCGGTTTTGTATGTATTTAATACTGATAGTCTGATATTCACTAAGTAATATAACAAAATGAATAACATAACAGCAAATGCGTGTTGATTTTATTAGACATTATAAGGATCCAACAAAAAGCGTTTCTGGCAGTATCTCAATCTCGTTCCCAGTCGTCATCCCGCGCGGTTGCTGTGAGGCGGGGAAGACTCTGGGATAATCGAATTATTTTATCTGATTTTGAATAAACTATTTTTTGTGCGCATGCTTCCCCATAATCCGCTTTCTTGAATAACGCGGACTCATTGTGAAATTCTAAATATTCGATTCTGGCTATTCTGGGCCTCTGGCTTGCTTTTTTCTCGACTTTTTTTGGAAAGAGTTCATTCTCATATTGTAATTTTTACATCCTGTATTTGTTTAACCCGTGTTAACACACTCCATGGCCTCTTATCAACCTGAAACGACCCTGGAAGAAGTTTTAGTCGATGCTCTTCGAAAGCGTGGTCTTGGTGATCTTATCTTGAAGAAGGAGCAGCACGAGTGTATTAAATCTATAATTAACGCAAAAGATGTCCTGGCTGTATTACCAACTGGCTTTGGTAAATCACTTATATTTCAGCTTCTTCCAGACGTGTTCGACTGGTATTACGGCGCTTCGAACTCGATAGTCTTGGTTGTTTCACCCCTCAACGCCTTGATGCGTGATCAGATATCCAAGCTGAATGACCAAGGCGTGTATTCTTGCATGCTTCAAGGTCAGCGTGTTACGGATAATCGCTTTCAAGATACTGATGAACCCCACATGGCGACGTCTTTGCCGTGGGAACAACTACACAACCCATCCTTCAAATTGCTTTACGCCCATCCTGAAGTATGTGTTTACGACAAGCAAATCCTTGCTCTATTCAACTCGCCTGTTTACCAAGAACGGGTTCGATGCGTAGTTGTCGACGAAGCTCATTTAGTCCTTGAATGGTAAGCGGCAAATTTCATTATTTTTGTAGTCATGTGGTTATTTAACCACTGTAGGTTATGAAATAGTATTATATAATATAAACACATAAGCTGACTGTCACTGTTAAGTATGTTAATTGCAGTTTGCATGTTGTCGCTCTAATTTGAGAAAATTAAAACAAATATGGCAAAACGTTAAAGCGTTTCACCTGAAATTTGCTTTGAGGACTCAAAACAAGAGTCAAGTATTTATATTAATATTCACACTTTGGATACAGCTCAGACACTATCCCCATCCATAAAGTGTACCTCGCTTCCAGGGCCAGGGTGCATTCCATGTCAACCCCATGCTGAAGATAAGCCATGGTTGTTCAGGTGCTGTGCCATGGAAGGTCAAGACGAACACCGACACCAGCACCACCCCACTAACTTGTATAGTTGTATGGCTGTATATGTGCACCAAGTGGAGTGTGATTGTGCACCAGCACACCGAGCACTTTTCAAATTCACGCTGAAGATCTTCGGCATGACCTACATGTACATGGAATGCACCCTGGAACCATGGTGCATTCCATGTAGATCACGCCGAAGATGTTCCGTGTGAGTTTTAAAAGTGCTCAACGTGCTGGTGCACAATCCCACTGCGGTTGGCATGCTGGTGCACCATATACATCCATACAACTATACAAGTCAGTGGGGTGGCACCAGCACCAGCGTTTGCCTTGACATCCCTTGGTGCAGCACCTGAACACCCATGGCTTATCTTCGGTGTGGGGTAGACATGGAATGTACCCTGGCCTCATTTACAGTCATTGTTACTTTAAAGGGTAAACGATATAATATTAAGCATTACTTACCTGCAGACTGACCATATAATAGTACTATGGAAAAGACTCACCAAACCATAAATGAGTCCAGGTTATATGAATCAATGCATTGGTGTTCTTAAATTTTAGGGTTGTATATATATATATATATATATATATATATATATATATATATATATATATATATATATATATATACACTGTATATATATATATATATATACATGTGGTGTTGGTCTATATCTATATACAACCCTAATATATATAATATATATATATATATATATATATATATATATATATATATATATATATATATATATATATGTATATATAGGCCAGAGTGCTCAAACTGCCATAAGGATAAGGGTAGTGAGTGCATTATTGCATTATATATATATATATTTTGCATTATATATATATACATATACATGTATATGTATGTGTATATATATATATATATATATATATATATATATATATATATATATATATATATACTGTATATATATATATATACTGTATATAATTCTATTTTTTTTGCAGGGATTCATTTCGACCAGCATATGGCAAGCTTGATGTCCTTGGTAGTGTATTTCCACATATACCTCATGTCGCTGCTACAGCTACTGCCACCATTAAATCACAGCAGTTGATATGCAATTCGCTACAGCTTTCAAATCCTACCATTGTGTCTATTAATCCTGACAGAAGCAACATTTTCCTGGAGTCAAAGAAAAGACCTGCAACAGGTGAAGATAAATTAGATCCAATTCTCCAGCCTCTCTGTGAAGAACTAGTGAAAAAGAAAATTGACATGCCTCTTACCGTAATATATGGAACACTGAACATGTGTGCAGAATGTTATATTTTTTTTAGTAAAGTGCTTGGAAACCAGCAATATTACCCTGCTGGTGCAGCACCCATTAGCCAAAACAGGCTATTTGCCCAATTTCATGCTGAATATCCTCAACATGAAAAGGATGTTTTAATAAGTGATCTAATTCATAACAGATGTAAAGCAAGAGTGCTTTTTGCAACAGTGGCATTTGGACTTGGTATAGACATACCTTATATCAGGCGAGTTGTCCACATTGGTGTGCCACACACAATGGAGGAATATTTTCAGGAAGTTGGACGTGCTGGGCGTGATGGTGAACCAGCTATTGCAACCATTTATTACAACAGTTATGACATTAAGAGTGGTAAACATTCTGTTGATCCTATTATGAAAGAACTTGTGACAAGTAAGGACTGCAAAAGAAAATTAATATTAAATTACTTTGGTCATAAAGTACCACCTAGATCAGTACTTCATACTTGTTGTGATAATGACATGGTTAGTTGTGACTGTGAAGAGTGTTTGTGCAGACTGGCAGAAGAATTAACAACCCATCAAACCAGCTTGGAAATGGATGATTATCCAAAAGAGAAACCCACCTTGGCTGCTTCAGATGAGATAAAGAATTGTATTCGTGAAGATCTTGAGAGGTATAGGATGTCATTGTTTTTTGGAAAATCATGTGTTGGTGGTATTTCTCTTGCAACAGGATTTACTGCAGATCTAATTGAGAAGACAATCGAACATTGTGAGCAACTTACATCTATTGAGGCTATTGAGGATATTTTGCCCGTTTTTGGCAAAGAAAATGCAGAAGTTATTTTTGATGTTGTGAATAGGTATTGTAATTGATATGACAGGTTGCATACAGTAATATAAATGACAATTTTGCATAAAAATAACTATATTTAGCAACTGCAGTTTGTTGTATTATCAAAACACTGCCTATGCAACAATCTACTCTACTTTTTTAATTAAACTTGGGTATATTACCTGTAATAATGCTCTATACTGTATTACTTGGTTTTACCTCTATTTAGTATTTATGTGTACATTAAATGTCCTCATCATCCATCAGTAGGTATTCTTCCTCTACATGTACTTCTTCTTCATCTTCATCATCATCATCAGAATCTTCTTCTGGTTCATGTGAATCAAATGGATTGGTTGTAAGTGCTATTTTCTTTTTTGTAAGCCATGTGTCTAGAGCAGTAATATCTAGATTATTCAATGGACTGTTGGATATCTTTGGATATGCTGAGTGCTTTCTTCCTTCAGTGTAATGGAATGGTTTCAGTTTATGAAGAACTTTCTCCATGTCTTCAATGTCTTTTTTGGGGTTGCCATAAGTGTGAGAAGAACTGTCTGGTGCAATATCTGACTTTTTGTCAAAGTTTTCTGTTATCACTTTAAGGCTGTATGCACTTTTGGTGACTCGTGTGACAGCTTTCAAGGTTTTATTTCCACACAAGCCTTGAAGAACAACCTTATTACATTTTACAAGGTGTTCTTGCTTCAGATCATTAGCATAGTTATTTCCTGGTCCTCCGCTCGGATTTACAAACTGCCCATGGATTATTTTATGGGCAATCTTTGCTGACAGTAATGCTTTGCAATATGTCAGCAACCGCATTGCTTCAAATGCATACTTTTTTGAACGTCCTCTTGATCTCGCATACAGCATCAAAAGCTTCCAATTTCTCATCCTTTCTCCATCTCCTTCTCGTTCGGTGTCATCAAGTTGCATGAGAAATAGGCCCAATTGCAATATGTTAAGGCCATAATTAAAAACACAATCATCTTTTTCTGACATAGAATCTGGAGGTGCTGGATGTATTTGCTGGGGTGGGTTTTCATGGGGAGTGCTAGGCTGACCCGCCATTCTCACCTGTACTGGTCGTCCAAGGAACTGTTTTGGCCAATAGACATCGTGTCCTTGCATAATGTTCTGGTTCCCAAATTCTGCATTTGAGACTTGTGCCCTATTTCCATTGACAATTGCAATAATTTTGACCCAACATCCTCCACCAGGGTAAAGGGTGTTTTCTTCATTTTGTTCATTGCTACTTCTGGTAACCTGGCCAACTGCTACAACATTTTCCCCATTATTTCCCAACAAAACTAGTATTTCATCTAAAATTATTATAAAACACAATATAAGCTATTTTTTTCAAAAATCATATTTACAGTCAAAATGGAAACACCTACCCACGTGTATTACTGTATTTCTGTAGTCACTATTGAAACGTAAAAAAATGTTTTTGTCAAGAAATGTGAATAAAAAGTATCCCAAATCAATACCAACAAACAAATATAGATCAAGAATAAGTGACTTTTATCACTATAATAATATTTCTCTCAGTGGCTACAGAAATATAGTAATACACAACAAACTACAGAAGTGGGAAGGTATTTCATTATGACTGTAATTTAAAAATAATTTAGTGCACCCCATATATTAACCCATTAAGGGGCAAGGGCTAATCAGGGCTCATTAGTCATCACTTACTGCGAGGACTTTGTTAACCCATAAAGAGGTAAGGGTGCATCAGAGCTGTCAGATCACTTAAGATGTGAATAAAATTTTCTGGCATTAGCCAGAATAAAATGTTAAAATGCATCCTTGCTCCTCAATGGGTTAATGATTTTTTTAAATGAAAATAAATTATTCCAATGCAATTCAGTAATAGTATTACATGTACTAGAATAAAAACAAACTACAAATTTACATTACATTAATTATGTTTTATATACCTTTTTTAAATGTACTGTTTGGATCAACATGTAACACAGTGGCTTGGGATTGTGTTGCTTGGATTGTTTGACCAACATCATTGGTGGCAGAATAATGTTGGGAACTGGTATCAGTTTCTAAATATTAAAAGAATTGAATTATCACTTAGGTGAATATAATCATATGGCATTAGCCATTGACTAACTGTTAAAGTGCTCGTTGCCCCTTAATGGGTTAATATGTTTAAGTAGAAATTCAGTTGTTGTTTTCTACTGATGGTATAACACTCAAATGCACACAAAAACACATATTTAACCCATTAGGCCTTTAGGGGAAATGGCACATTAGGGCTCATCATGTAGGTCTGGTGTTAGCCAGAATAAAATATTCAAGTGTGCTTTGCCAGATGATTGTATATTCACCTTGCAATGACAACAGAATAAAATATTCAAGTGATCAATCTTGCTAACATGTTGCTAGTTAATTATTTACCATTTACATCCCTGTGTTGATTTTGGTGTTTTGTCCTCCATTCCTTCTCAACGTCTAATTCTGAAAGGACATAAGCATCAACAAAATTGCCAATGACAGTGCACATAAACTCTTTTTTCACATTGTTTGTACTGTTTGCATGAGGGATGGTTATATTTGAAGGAGTGTCATCATTCATGTCATCTAAACCAGCCCATTCCATAAAAGCTTCACATAAATAAGCTTTTGTTGCTTCGTTCATTAGTTCTGCTGAGGCCTTGTAGTTCTTTTTCACATCAGTATAGACATTCCTCTTCCCAAACTTTTGACGAAGATGGTACAGTGTACCAACATCCCGTGCACTTTTTGTACTGTACAGGTGCTGCCATATGATCTATAATAATAGAGTTTATTATGTATAGAGTTACTCAAACACTTCACCATAGTAATTTTATAACTAAGTAAAACTTTACATGCTAACTGTAAATAGTAGCCTGTTGAATCAGGGCTGTGACATAGACAATGTAAATAGAAAACCTGTGGGATTTAATATGAGTGAAATATTTTGAAAGCATACTGAATGATGGTGTAAACCAACAAAAATATCACAGAACACTTGGCTTTTTTATCATATTGCTATAAAGTGCCTTATTTAAAAATCCCACCTGCCGTCCTGTGCATTTAAACCATAGCTTTAAACAGGGCTGCAATGGCAAATGGACCACAGTGTATGACAGTAACTTTCAATTATTTTCCCCCAGTCTATAACTCCATTGAATTATGCTTTCTGATTGGCTAGATAGCAGTCCGTATCAGAGGAGACTGTACGGACTTTGCCGGTTAAACCAGCCAACAAGAAACTAGGTAAAACTTTTAAAATTTGAACAAATAAAGGGGGAAATAAACATGTTATTTACCAAACATAGTCGGTCTATGCAAGGAAAAGTTTGCCGTCATATGGCCTCGTTCCATACAGTCAACACTTCGGGTTTCCCATTTGGGAACCTCCACTTTGGTAAATAGCATAATATACAGTCACAGAATAGTAATACAACCAGAAGTCCAACTTGAGTGAAAACTTGTCCACATTTCTTCAATGCGCAGGTGCGATGTTTTACGCCGTCCTACACCATCCTACGCAATCTGGCAAGTTCCCCCGGCAGTTTTAACCTAGTTCTTTTGAAGATCCAAACTGCCAGGGGAACTTGCCAGGATGGCGTAGGATGGCGAGGAATCAAGATGCACGAGGCGATATGCGCGAGGACATAAACTTCAAAGGTTCCAGTGCGAGTTGGACTTCTGGTTCAGGGGGGCACCCTGATCTGAGGTGTGCCAGGGGGTGACCATCTAAATGGCAATTTTCATTCTTTAATTTCTTCTTTAAAACGAATTTTTGTCCATTTCACCAAAATTTCATGTATTCCCGCAATAAATAATTTCCCCCAGGTTTTTTCACACCCTAATCTCCCTTGAAATCAGTCTTCTTGATTTCTGTACAATAAAGCACGTCATGTTTCATTCATGCTTCTGGGCACAAGTGTTTTTTAAGAAACTCCATTAAAATTGGCCTGTGAATGACTACCAAAAGGCTCATATTGTCAGAGTTCATGGGGGTTTCCCCTTCTGGGACATCACCAGGGTGTTCCCACTCACCTTGGGGACACCTTGGCCCAAACTTACACCACTCTACTGTATCCGTCTGTATTCGCATGCTAACTATCATTTGCTAATCTCCAACTAATCAAATGGAGACTAATTCACATAGAAATTACTGTAACAAATACATCTAGTAATATTATGTCAACATACACTTAAAAAGAACTGCTTTGCATGCCAAACTGCAGGTACTTCCACAATATGTTCAAATTTGTCACTCGAATGATCACATCCTGCTCTGGTTTTCTTAGCTCCAGTTACTCGTTCTCTTCCAAGCAGATCACCGACTAAAGGAACTTGAACATTTTGTAAGACAGCTGACTTTCGTCTTGAGAGATCAGCAGATGATGAAGTGGTTAATTCTTCCTCATCCCCATAAACATTGACCAAAAAATCAGAGAGGTATTCCAGGTATCTGCAAACATCTGATGTCTTGTTCTGGTTGTATGGTACAATGGGCATGCTGATAATTTCTGACTTTTCTGCCATCTCCTTTGAGTACTTGTGACTAATATGCTGAGGTACAATTTTTCGGATGACTTTCATACATGGGAAGAACTCAACCAAAACTCTGCTAACCAGTACAATGTACTCATCACGCATATTCTTTAGCTCACACTTTGACAAAAGGTATTCTTTATTGTCAAATTGCTTGATGTCTTTCATTATTGGTTGGGAGTTGTCTAGATTTGAGGATGAGATTCTATCAAAGGTGATATACTGACATATCCAGTGCATATCAGAATTCTGATAACCATTGATGATAATGTTTGTCAAGATTCTAAAGTCAAAGTTATCAAAAGTTACACGAATCTCCTTTCCTTTATCCACCATCTTCCTTATGTGATCTGCAATACCATCCTGCAGATCATCTAAAATGTTCCTATATGAATGGCGTGACTGACAAATTCCCATTGCATTGCATCTTTCAAAGGTCTACAAACCAGAAAAAATGTTACGAATAATTAATCAACAGATAAACAGTTAATAAGAAAACAAATATGGTTAGCAAACCCAGCAAACAACACTTTTAAAAATGAAATTGCAATATATGTTGGAAAGGACCTGAAGGTATTAAAAGCCTTTGTCTCAGGTTTATTAATATTTATATGGTACACTTGAGTGATAGTGAACCAAAACAGTGTTATAATGGATCATTGATAACTTAATTATACAGAGAATGTGTGACATAATGCACACACTTCCATAAACTTTAACAAAATCAAATGCTTATTTTCTACTAACTATGATGAGGGTCCTGAAGGGTAAAATGGGAACTGGGATTTATCTATTTTTAGTACTGGGAACTGGGATTTTTAGAGATTTTTACCACTGGGAGTGAGATTAAAGTGGCAGTGGGAATGGGAAAAATTTTAATGAGGAGAACATGTAATTGGGATTTTAAGACTTGTCAATGGGAGTGGGATTTGCTAATTGCTGTACATTGGGAAATGGGATCTAGACACCCCCCCTCCCTCCAGAACCCTCTATGACTTATATTAATTCAGCAGTAAATACACTGCAAAACCAAGATCACCATGATCAAGACAAATGCAACATTACAATGCGTGTGAGTGTGAAGGGGTAATAATTTCATAAAATAATTTAACTTCTGTCAATAATTTTTGGGCTCTATTATTTATATTTATTCTATTAAGAGCCAATTCCACTATTTCATTTAAGTTACTTTGATTGAAAACATTTGGCGGGGAAATATTTGGCGGGAAAACGTAATATGGCGGGAAACCACTTGGCGGAAAAACGCTGGGTGGAAACGTTGGACTTGTTAGTAATAAACAAGCTTGTAGCAGTTATATTTGCGAATTTCGTGGATATACAGTAGTAGGGGGATTTTGTGGGAGAGCGCAATTTTGAAAAGTTGTAAAGCCCTGCATCCCAACATACTAAATGGCAAGAAAAAAACTAAAAACGCAAATTGCCCTCATCAATAACAAACATAAATCACAAAACTTGAGCAATTTCTATTTCTATTACATATCAGCAAATATTCTGCACAAGTAGAGGAATCTCCCTACAAAGCAGGGAAAGTAACACGCAATAAACTTACCATGACAAAAAAAGATATTCTAAAATAAGGGCCAACAATAAGGCATTGTATAAAAACATTGGACATTGTTTAACGCCGAAATTGAATGATGTTGAAAGCGTAATTAAATGGCCAAACTCAACATTTTAATGGCATGAAGACACGAATGTTTCTCCGCTAACATGGAACACAAGTGACATAAATGAGAAAATTTAATGTTCCATTATACCATGTTATGAACATAAATGTCTTGCCGTTAAAATGTTTACTATCTTTGAAATGTACTATCGTGGCCTATCGTTGAAAATGTCTCTTGATTTCCGTATTTTGAGCTATACTGATTTTTTATGAATCGTGCAACATTGTTGAATTATAGTTTAACGGCGTAGCCATGCCTCCGTTCGACAAAGAATGAATGTGGTCAATTTTACTGCTGTCATGTCGACCAAACACCTTTAACTTATTGTCGGAGTTCAACTGTGTTCAACCATCATTGTTGAACAATGTTGCCTGAATTGTTGTAAAGTAAGACAAGCACAGTAATTTATATTCTCATGTCAAGTTTAGAAATTGATGCACGTGTCACTTTACCTTTGTTGTGCAATGTCCCACACCAAACAGAGTAGTGACTACTTTTTGAATAAGGCTTAATTCCCTCCATCTGTTATTCAAGAGTATACCATACGCTACACAAATAGGGGGAACTTGATTATCGCCTTCCTTTAGGATGGGTACACTCACTGCAGACAGAAAATCGAGAACATCTGGGGCTCTATCTTTCATTTCTTCCATTATTTTCGTCCAAGAGAATTCTTCCAAATCATATTTAGTGTTCTGTCGTTTGCTGCATAGCACAGAAGGACCGTGTTTGCCATGTTTTCGCACGCACAGATCTTTACACTGTTCATCCACTTCTTCTAACATTCTGTACTTAACACAAAGTTTAACACTTGGCAAAGAAAAAATCACTTGGCTGATTTCAATGGCACTGCGTGTTTGTATCGCCTCCCAGAGTTGTTGCACGTCTTTTTCCGGCAACAAAGTTGTAGAATTTTCGTTGATCTAAGAATATATAAAAACACAATGTAAATAAAGCGAGTCGATGCAGTACATAAACAAAGTTAATTATACTGTTAAGTGTCTATTCGTACCTGGATATTTCGAAGACCTGCAGACCGTAGAATTTCATGACACCTGCTCTCTTTCTTAGATTTTTTGTCAGTAGTTTGCTCGGGTGTCGACGTGTCTGGGACAATAGCCGGAGCGATCGTGTTGAACCGAGATATTAACAACGATTGTGGTGGTAATGCGTGTGAACCCTGCGATGAATGCGTTTCACGGCTATGAGTTGAAGTTGAAGTCGATTGCCTGACACGCTTTGATTTAGAAGAAACAGATGGTGACATCGTTTTTTGTGCAGGACTTCGTACACTCATTAACCTTTTACCAGTAGTTGCCTCACCACAAGTGTTTCCAGTTTGGCAAAGTGACGAAAACTTCTTCACGCGGTCTTGAATGCCTTTCACAAGAAGATAGCACGATTTACAAACAACAGTTGACAAGCGTCCAATGTCGCGCTCTTTAATTATTATTCCACCGTACTGCTCTATTCCATGTATAATATTTTCAGTCAAAGCTTTCTTAGTTTCAAACAAATTAACATAATTGTTTGCAATAAACTTACGGCAACAGCGACAATGCATTTTTGTAATGTTGCTTGGAACAGAAAGGGTTTGCCTTTGCGGGGTTTCCTTTGCCCATTGAAAGGTGACATCCGGTCAAGGTCATTGTTTCTAAGCATCCAATAGGAATTCTATGAAAATTCGATTTCCCCAGAGTCTTCCCCGCCTCACAGCAACCGCGCGGGATGACGACTGGGAACGAGATTGGCAGTATCTAAGCCAATCTCGTTCCCAGACCCTTCTCACGCTGGCCGCGCCCGTCGACCGAAAGCTCTGGGATAACCATCGTCTCTTGCCAAAATTTAGCTTCCGTCGCAACTGATCATGCGTGAGATTACGCTTCTTCAATGAAATATTTATACATTTGCTGCGGTTTTCAAGACTATTCGATGTTGTCGGTATCTTAGATTTATTTGTTTTGGCCTCGAAAAACGTTGATTTATTTAATGCTGCACTGAAGTATGCACTGCGAGAAACAAATAGAGATGGATTACGCACCAAAGAAAAGCAGTTCGAAGCCCTGAAGACGATTGTTGTCGAACGAAAAGACACCTGTGTGTTCTTCCCACTGGTTATGGGAAATGGCTTATTTACCAGCGAATAAACTTGTCAAGAACTAAACAGCCTTTTAAACAGCAAGTAATCGACGGCTTTTGAATGATTCCAAGAGAGAAAGCGGTGAGTAGCAAACTTGTCGTAGCTGAAGTGGCACGGCGGGTAAATATACGGCATATAATTATCTTGTCATTTGTGGAACAAAATGACTAGTAATTTCAGAACTACGCATCGTTGAAATATATTGTGTACGTATGTTGTTATGTGTTGAATGAGCTTTTATTTGATGTATCGTTCAAAATTCTGCGTTTTATGAAACTTGTGATACTGTCCAAAATGTGCGAACCACTGTTACAAATAATATTTCATTACAAATATACGTTTTTACATTTTTAAAATATTTTCCGTTTAACGAAAAGCTTCCAATTTCTACCCCGAATAGAATTTTTCAATAGCTTCTGTATGATATATATCTCAATGTTGTGCGTTAAATATTTCAAAAGAAACCTAAATTTCTGTAACACTTATGAGAAGTCAATTTCCTGTTTATTTGTAATATTATTTCAAACAGTGGTTCGCACATTTTGGACATTTTAACAAGTTTAATAAAACGCAGAATTTTGAACGATACATCAAATGAAAGCTCATTCAACACGTAACAACACACGTACACCATATACTTCAACAATATGTTGTTCTGAAATTACTAGCCATCTTGTTCCACAACTGACAAGATACCGCACCTTGGCAACACGCCACTTCAGTACTCACCGCTTTCCCTTTCGAAACCAGCATAAGCCACCGAATACTTGCTGTTCAACTGCCGTTTGGTTCCAGAGGTTTGGTTCTTGACAAGTTTCAGTCGCCAGATAAAATTTGAAAGCCTTCAAGGCTTTCGAAAGACAAAACTAGCCACTGTCAACATGAGAAAATCAGAGAAAGTCTCCCGAGCAAAAAACCAATGAAATGTCGATTTGAAACGGATTATCCCAGAGCTTTCGGTCGACGGGCGCGGCCCGCGTGAGAAGGGTCTGGGAACGAGATTGTATCTAAGCTTGTTCCCAGTACTCTTTCCACAATATTGCACCAGGACCGAGTAGGAAGAGTACTGGGAACGAGATTCACCCAGTGACTCGCAATAACGCGTTTCATCTATAACGCGGTCTCCACTATGGACCCCAACTACCGCACTATAGCGAGGCTCCACTGTACTGGCAACCCATGAATAAGATATCTATAGGCACCAAGAGGTCCTAATTAGGCAATTGGAATGTTCTCTATAGTTTCTTATAGGTGCCTACCTGTATAGACTTTTTTCACAAGGCTAGTGTAGTGCAGTGCAGATTGTGCAGGACAGGACAGCACAACACCTCCCAGCCCTGGGCAGGTCAGTACAGTGCTGCACAACACCTCTAGACCCAGGTCAGGTCAGTGCTGTACAGCATAGTGCGGACTGGATAGAACAGTGTATGCAGTGCATGGTGCAGTGCAGTGTAAGTTTAATGTTTTTTAGGGGTGCACCGGAACTCGGTTCCGGCCGGGTAGTTCCGGCCGGAACTCTGATTTTTCGGAGATCCGGTTCCGGCCGGAACTGATTAAAAAAGCATGGCCGGAACCGGAACTCTGTCGTTTTCAGAGAGATTGAATATCAAGTTTATTTATTAAATAACATCGATCAAACAGACTGAACAGATCACATTTCAACAACTGTGAAGCATAATTTACATAAATAGCAAGAAACAACATGCAATCATTGAAAAAAAAATAATACTCTTGTCTTTTTTATAACACAGCGTTTATTTTTTCACAGATTTTATTCAATAATATATTTTATCACACATCAAAAGACGGTCAGCGGTTCAGAATGGTGGGTTAGGGAAAGTACTTCATATAACAAGCACATACTGATAATTTAATCATTTCATACTAGCCATGCAAATGAAAGGTTGAAAATTGGTGTGAAACATACAAAATAAAATGAAAACAAGTGATTTTATATATGCTGATATACTCTAGTTACAACCTCGTTCCCAGGCTCTTTGCTCCCGTGTAGATAATACACTATACAAGGATATATTTGTATACCATTAAATCATTAATACCAATACATGAGCATTTCATGAAGATATTTTACACAATTACATTAACATTATTCAATATTTGTATTCAAACTTTTGCCCCCCCCCGGCTCTTGATAAAATAGCATATAACCATATATGGCTTAACAAACCCGGTTCCGGCCGGAACTTCCGGCCGGATTTCTTTTTCAGTTCCGGTCAGATCCGGTTCCGGCCGGATCTTAAAATATTGGTTCCGGTGCACCCCTAATGTTTTTTCACAAGGCTAGTGTAGTGCAGTGCAGATTGTGCAGGACAGGACAGCACAACACCTCCCAGCCCTGGGCAGGTCAGTACAGTGCTGCACAACACCTCTAGACCCAGGTCAGGTCAGTGTTGTACAGCATAGTGCGGACAGGATAGAACAGTGTATGCAGTGCATGGTGCAGTGCAGTGTAAGTTTAATGTAATGGCAGTGCAATGCTTTAAGTCCAGTGCAGACTATGCAAGAAAGGACAAGACAGCACAACACCTGCCTGTCCAGGGCAGGTCATTTCTGTGCAGTACAGAACCCTACAGCATATTTTCTTTTTCTTTTGTAGAAGATATATTTACTGTATGTATGCTTTGATAAATAATTTCTATTTTAATATTAATTTACTACATGTATTTTTTAATTCGAGGATTTGCATTGATAGTATATTTATGACTAATTCTTATCTCGATGGATATCAACTTGTAAATAAATTTAAATTTTGGATATTTTATTAGAATTGCTCTGCAAAAGAAGCTGTACTTGTTCCATCATACAACCAGAAGATCATTTTAAGTGACAATTATGTCTATAGTGGATGCCATAGAGTGAAGACTGCTGATGACACATATAATTTAAATTGTGGAGGTAACAGTGCAACATCTACTACCGTAGAATTCCGAAAGTAATGCCCCCCCTGAAAGTAACATTGAATTTGTGAATTCTAAAAGTTCCCTTTTGAAACCTCCTAAAAACATATTTTGTACAACCAGAATTTAATAATGAAATCTAAGTTTTGCTTTGATATGTTAAATCAGTTTAGTCATCTTATCCATAAATAATAGAATGATCTTGAGGATTATTATTTGTTTTTATACAGTATCTGTTTGTTTTTATATTGGCTGTACATCAGGTGTGCTTATTTTAATCAGGGTGGGTGGGTGAGGGTGTTTCAAAAAAGCATAATAGTGGGCGAGGAGTTGTTGCATTCATGTATTTTTAGTAATTAATGTTATAATTATACAGGTCGACGTTCGTTTGTTTCTGTTCGAGCAAGATGGTGGTTTATTACTGTCAGTAATTGTCAAAGTACTAAGGTTAGTCTTGTAGATTAAAGCGGTCATGATTTAGGGGTAGACAATACCTGCAGTGGTTTTCAAAGAACGAGGCAACACAATAGAATACAATACAAACAATAAAACGGAATACAATAGAATACAATAGACAATATACTCTAAAAATAGTAAATGCCCCTAAATCGTGACTCATATGTTGTATGGGTTGTTCACGAACAATTCATGATGTTATTTACTTGCTTTATTTATTCATTGAAAAGGGTTCTGTTTGTTTAAATTTTGGTTAATAATTACCATATCCGGTAATGCTCGAGACAAGAGAAAATTAGACGGATGACATTGCCTAACAGTGAAAATAATTATTTGACAATATACACATGTAAATTCATATTAAAAGAAGAAACCAATCATCATTTACTAATTAAGTTTAGTATTCATACAGTACATGACATGTTGTGTATATATATATATATATATATATATATATATATATATATATATATATATATATATATATTATATACTGTAATAATTAATATTAAAGGCAGAAATTAGCAATGTATGAGAAGAGTGCTTTAACTGCCAGGTTGGCTGGCAAGGTTACAGTCTCACTCTCACAAAGATAAAATTAATCATATTACTGATATTAATATTAAAACCATGAAATCTCCAAGCAAGATAAAATTTCCAGCAAAGCATCAATTCAGTCTAGCCCAAGAGTAAATCTATAAATTATCATAAAGACTATAATGATATTCAAATCATACAGTATAGTAGGGTTTCTTACCTCAGACGACCTCAGAGCGCATCACTGTTTCACTGTATAAAATTCTCGCAATTGATATTTCGATATATATCCTTTTAATCCTCTGTAAAAGGTCATCTTCAGTGCATAAAGCACTTGATGAAAGTTTCACGAATATTTCATCATAAAGGTCTTGTAGGTATCCTTGCTATTGAGTGTTGGGAATATAAAAAGACGCCACTCAGTTCTGGCGCAATATTATGGCTGAGAATATGCGCATGGCTTCGTAGAACCACAGAAGCGATCGCTAACTATACTGATTATTCAGAAAGGCGCGTATCCTGCAAAATGACGTTTCAGCCTCTACACCAATCGTAAGCCGTAATTAGAGCAAAATTAGCCAATCAGGAACGTTGAAAACCCAACCAACTTCGTCAAAATTTGACGAAGTTCACTTTCGTCAAATTCATCAAACCGAGAGCCTGCATCGCATTTGCGGCCTGGAAATGACTGTGAACCCGATCCTTGATTCTCCCATTATGTCCCGTGCATCCCACTGCTTCCCCTCGAAATCAGTCGTAGCTACAGAATGAGACCTCGCGCGTAACAAAAAGGAGAAACGCCAACGGGGAAATTTTTCTGGCCTTAACCGAAGCCTCTGTAGATAGGCATTTTAAGAATAGAACATACTCCTTCCTACTAGATAATTATTTTTTATTTGCAGGATTTTATTTGTAAATTTTTGACAACGTGCAACAAACGAAAATTATATATTCACGTCAAATTTTCACGTCGTCGCGCGACTTAGTTGACGTAGTCTAAATCCGCCCCTGACTATAATGTCTGTAGGACATTTTTCACTTTATGTACACGCCACGATTTGCCGCGTGCCTTCCCTCCAAATGACTTGATTTATTTATGCGTGTCATGCATAAACAAAAAGCATAGCTAATGCTGTCCACTCTTCCAAAGAGTAACACGACTCTTTTGGTGAATCGAGTCTATCAAAGAGTAACGCGACTCCTTGTTGACTCCGGGAAAGAGTGCGGCCATCCCACCAGGAGTCTTATGACTCTAAGAGAGAGTGCAGAGACTCCGGCAAAGAATCGTTTTGACTCCGTATTGGAGTCAAAACAAGTCTTGGGATCAAAATGACTCCTTGGAATAGTCGAAACGACCCCTAGATCAAAAGAACTGAAATGACCCCTTGCAGTCACAACAACTCTTTTGAATTTACAGTGTACTTTGAAGCAAAGATTGTTTTGATGACAAATGTTGTGTTTTTCGAGAACTGAGCATGTGCAGAGGTACGAGAATGCGGTAGAATCGTAGGACAAACGCTTTTTATATGAAATTTCTAACAACACATGCACGTACATGATATCTTTCAATAGAAGTTATTAGCCATCTTCCACGCCTGTCTGACAAGTAGAATACATGGGGACTTGAAAGTAAAACTTGACTCATGCAAAATCTCAAATCGAAAGATGTAGCGTCATGTATAAATTATCGGCAGTGTGTCGTCAAGCTAGAGTCAAACTAATTGTATTAAATTCTAGCAATTTTGTGCTTCAAATGCGTTCGATATAGTGTGGTAAAGTCTGTCGGGACGATAGCATTATTACGAGCTTAACATATTTAAAAACATATTTATGCCCTCGAACATCAACTCTATTGTTATATTATGTTGTGAAAGAAGTTGCACTAATTTGTATTACTTATCTAAAACGTGTTTTTTTCCCTCTCGTGCAATTTTTGCTATACTGTAGGGTCTAAAGTTAAAATACACTATGGAATTAACAAATGGTGATTCGTTTTGGTCAAAACATTTCTCTGCTGATGAGCAATGTAAGTTATGCATCAAATCATAGATTGGTTTTACTTTCATCAATGTGTTTGAACAATGAACATATTTAGTTTGTTACTGAGCTCAAAAAGTCAGAAACTTGTACTTATGTGTACGTGATCTGCTCTTCAAAACCGGTTCCAAACTTCCTTTTGTGGTTTCATCTCTCCTTGCAAATTTATACGGTTAATGTAAAAAGTATGGTTTCTTTTGTGGATTTTCTTTTAAGAACTTAACATATATCACATCCCTTCTATTTAGATATTTTAGAAACTGATATTGTCTTTTTGGTTGCATTTTTAATTTTGCTTTTCCTTGGTCTTTTTGAAGCAAGTAAGTAAAATTTCTATATATCAAGACATTCAGTAACATTAAAAACCGTTGGTCCTCCGTGTGCAGTTTGAACACTGAATTTTATATATTTTTATTAATATAGTCTTATTAAAGCATATATACGCCAGTCAATTCCACTAGTTTTATATAAACTTCTTTTGTACCATTTAAATGCAGCTGAAGTCCATGCCGCTACTCTATTAAAAGAAAGTTGTCATTTTACGTTACTTTTCCTTTAGTCAATGCGTCATCTTACATTTAGCATTTATAGACCTGGAGCGAGGGGAATTCGATGAAATATTACCCCTCAGGACATATCATCCCGAGGGGTAATATTTCATCGAATTCCCCAAGCGAAAGGTCTATAAATTATATATTATACCGAAACATATTAATCTTTCCAAAAAAAGCTGAAATGTTAATAAAGTTCGCTTAGCTTAACTTTTGTCCGCTTTTCATTGTCTGTTTCCATTCTGTTGTCGTCTCAAGGTTTCTGGATGTTTCTTTGTATTCCCTGAATCCTTATTTTCTTGTTACCTAACAATCTTCTTGTCAACATCTGAATGTTCAGGCGAAACGTTTTCTTGTCTCGTCAAACTCCGCCATTGTTGACAGCTTCGTTGAATCACTTGAATCGTGCGTTCGTGGCGTTCACGCGTGGTACACGAAGCATATTCCCCGCTGCAGCGGGGAATATTACTTATGAGGGGTAATTCGATGATTAATTGACTGGTCACATGGTACAAATCAAGCTTTCTGACTGGACAATTTACACTTGAGATATAATATTATACTTTACCGCTTTATACTCTGCGCATGAATAATCCATTCACTCGTAATAAAGAACTTATAGTCATATTTATAAAATATTTTAAGATATAAACTCCGTGATTTAACAAGTAAATAGAACGAAATTCTATCTATCTTAGTTTACAATTCACTGGTAGGTATTTCTGCAGTATGTTCTATCGATGGGTTTTAAATTTCTTCATTTTTCAGAAATTCTTGCCTCCAGGAAACTCTTTCATTACACTTACAAGCTCTTCCTTTGGTCATCATTTTGTGAATGTGAGTATACTTGTTGTGTTTGAATGTTATGTCGAAAGATAATTTCTTTTCAAACGTAGATTTAATATAGATCTATAGTAATAAACAGACTTATGTTTGTTTGGGATTTACCGTTCGTCATTCGACTAGACTATTTTTTTAAATATTATTGTATCGATATCCAATCGACAAAAACTATCGTAACTCGTAAAAATATATTTTTACTCAAATATAAGTAAGAAAATGGCCATCTGTGAATTCTGTGTTCTTATAAACCGATGCGATGACGAGAGTGAGCCTGAGAGAATTTGAAAGTTTATAATGTGAACCAAGGCTACATTGATTCATAGTTATATTGAAAAAGCTTTGAAGTGCTTATGAAATAAAATTTTTGCTTTTTATAGTTATTTGATAATATTAAAATATAGAAAATTCTGATATTCGTACATATGTTCATTTAATATTTACGTCTTTGGAAAACATTTATTTTTCAGTTCGAAGTTGATAGCTAGGGCCGTGAAATGTCAACACAATAACGCGGCCACAACAACTATTTGACATCACACGGTAGATCATTATTGTAACGTGCCGAACTCTGAAGAATACTCCTTTTATTTACAAACTCCTTTTATTTACAACTTATTTACATGCGACCTTCGCTCTCTATACGGTCACATACACACTGCCTGATCTAACACCAGGTCAATTAGTCTCTTGGGCTTTGTCCGGAAACTCCACCTTACATTGTTCTTTGTCTATTGTCCTTTGTCTTAATAGTGGAATAACTGAACTTACATATAACGTTACACCATTCCCTAACTTTATGTTCTTGCCCTCAAGAACATGTTA
This sequence comes from Corallium rubrum, assembly GCA_964035015.1. Classification (NCBI taxonomy): domain Eukaryota; kingdom Metazoa; phylum Cnidaria; class Anthozoa; order Scleralcyonacea; family Coralliidae; genus Corallium; species Corallium rubrum. The sequence continues at coordinate 16,093,804 of OZ035997.1, forward strand.
TTCAAAATCTAAAAATGTAAAATTAATTAACTACATGTACAATATTCAAGAATTGATATAATACTAATTAACTAATTAGCGTACCGATCAGGCGGTTGTACATTTTGCCTGAGATTCCTAGGCCTAGCCCGTTGGAACTGGGGAGCATTAGCACAGTGAGGTTGAATGTCAGTCGTGGGCATATTGTAAACCACCTGATTGTCCCCGGTTTCTCTCGCGGGACAGACAACGTTACCGCTGCCAAATGGCACATAGCTGCGCTTCAGCTGATCATGGTGAACGACAGTAACCTTTCATTTTGTTGATTTTATCTCATAATCAACGCCTAAGCGACCAACAACTTCGTATGGTCCAATCCATTTGGCCCCACACTTCCACCCTTTCGATCTTTGCAAGTACACCGTCTCACCTGGCACAAATATGCGATGTGATGGGGATAACCAAAACTCGTCCCTTTCGTTGTTTCTCCCTAGCTTTTTCTAAATTATCCCTCGCTACCTGCCTGACTTCCTTAGATAATTTCCTAAGTGACTGCACATATTCTGATTGAGTACTTGGATCTTTAAGTGGCAGCCCCAGCTCTAATTCCAATGGCATTCTAGGTGTACCGCCGAAAACTACCTTGGTATGGTGACAATTGCAGCGATTCCTGGCTTGTATTGTACGCGAATACAACTGAATCTAACCACAAGTCCCAATCGCTTCCATGTTTTGCTGAAAATGCCGCTAGCATATCTTGCAGAGTCCTACTCTGTCGCTCTACCTGACCGTCACATCTAGGATGGTAAGCCGTTGTAGTTACTCGGGCTACCTATGGTACAGAACGAGTCTAGGTTTCGGCTCCGTTTGTTTTTTGTTTTTTTTTCGCCATACAAAATTGCAAAATTGCGCAATACGTCTGATCACTTTGAAAATTCATCGACAGTCATGTTCCTATTCTGTGGTTGTATCAAGCACATCACTGATCAACCATATAAGCAACTTACTTGGAAAACCTACCAACAATGTCGTCAAAGGTAAAGCTGGCCGAAGCTGTTGCATCAAAGTGGCAACCGAACAACCGACAAGGATATACAGTATATTTTTCTCATGGCTAGCAGGTCTCGGTATGAGGATCAAAACGCTAACACTAGGTTTTCCCCTTCGCTTACAAAATCCAAGATTATTATTTATGTGCTATATTACTAAACGAGTTTTATATTTGTTATGCTGAGTAGGAAGCTTGTATACACATGTATGTTCTATGTACCATTTGTGTTTTACCGACTGTTGCTTGTCTTGAGTTTGTTGTCCATCACAACAGCTTTTAATATTGATTTTAATATTGATCCATTAGGATTTATATTCAATGTTGTAGTAAGTGCTTTGAACCTAGAGTATGTATAATTTTGTCACAAGTATGTTATCCATATCTTGACGTTCATTTTGAGATTTTTAGTCATCTTTCTCTATAAACAAGTGTCAGCATCATCGAGAAATGTAAAACTCAGTTTCGTGAGTACAGGACTTTTTTGCCACGGACTTTTACCCGTAGTATCAGCGTACTGACGTTTTAATAACATCGTGGTCAAAGAATTTCAACTTCAACGAAACGTTTTCTAAAGTAAATTTCTTATTACTTAACTAAATATTTATATATGAACAGATAGCAATATTAAGTTAATTAAAAGGTCACAAAAAGGCCAAGAGTAATTGACTACAGGAGCCCGAGGGTCGTAAGGACGAGTGGGATAATTTCCCGAGGGCACTTACTTTCAAAATGACCGACTGGCGCATGCGCATAAAAATAATGGGACACTTTTTTTCCCGAGTTGGACTTCTGGTTGATCCTTATTCTGTGGTGTAGCCTTCGACTGCGCGAAAACGTTGTACGAAACTCAACATGTCGGGCTGAGATGCAGTCGGGTTGTGTTCGATCAACTTTCCCTTGATGCCACTTGGAAGACCACGCATGAACTGTCGCGCCAGAAGGGCTGTTTTGGCGTCGGCAGGAAGTGTAGATTGGGCTTTGTCGAGCAGTTGTTCGAGTTCCCATTTGTAAACAGCGGGGTCTTCGCCATGGCGCAGCATACGGGCGTCGAATTGCGCAAAAAAAATTTCGCGTTCCACAAGTGGACATAAAGCTTCTTTCAACTTTTTGGCAGCGTTGGCGTAGGTAGACCTCTCGTCATCAGGGATCGCGTAAAAGTGACTGGCGGCGCGTCCACGGAGGAAGGCTGGAAGTTTCTTTATTTTCTCCTCGTCTTTCCATCCATTCGCCAGGGCACACACGTCGAATTTCCGAAGCCAAGCAACCACGTCGTCGCCCTCAAACTTTGTAGGAAGAATTGCACATGTCATGTTTGTTTCACCGCTGCCACCAATGTGTGACGTGCCGAACTCTGAAGAATACTCTTATTTACAGACTCCTTTTATTTACAAACTTATTTACATGCGACCTTCGCTCTCTACGGTCAATTAGTCTCTTGGGCTTTGTCCGGAAACTCCACCTTACATTGTTCTTTGTCTATTGTCCTTTCTCTTGATCCGCCTTGTGACGTCACAGGTATTTTTACTCGTCTCAGTCCTTGCTGACATTTCGACTTAAGAAATGCTACGGTTTGGCAAGTTTAAAATAATATAAAAATAAAGCACTTTCTAAGCACGTAAAAACAAAGTGAGCATGTAGCAATATCAGCGATTTCTATATTTTTATAATTATGAAACAAAGAAATTAGCGAAAATTTTATTTCATAAGCACTTTAAACAATCTCTTTAATTCCGCCAAACTCACTCAAATGTTTGCTCTAGTTAGAGCTTAATTCTAGCCAATCAGGACAAGCGTTTGAGAAGTTACAGTAACTATGCGACAAAACTACGCTATACGGGAACGCGACGGGAACGCGACGGGTATAGTTAAACTGTCGTTAAGAGTTTTATACAACTGGCCCCATCTGTTACATTTAGCTCAAAAGTTGCATTTAGCTCATGTATTATGAGCTAAATGCAACTTTTATAAAGTGTCTTTGTCGAATATGGCCTGGCTATAAATCAAATTACGATGTTGGCAATATTGATACTTTGGTAATTTTATTACAGTATTCACTGAAACTTAAGTACTTTGCTTCATTTCTCTTTTTATTTCCTTTTCTTTCCAGTTTTTTCTTTGATCATGTACGTTTCCTATTACACAAATTACGGTTTGGATGGTAGTCCTAATCTTAACTTGAAAATATTTGGTAAGTTTCTACGCCAGGATACATGCAAAGTCAGTCAGTCAGTGTACACGGAACACTTTCACGATTGCACGTGTACCTGACACTTAGAATACTGGACCAGGTGTAAAGTGGATTTTAAAAATGTTTTTTATTTCTATTTCCGTTCTTGAGTTATTAAACTATACGCAATTTAAGCTTGACTTTGCAAGTGTGACATAACATTACAACAAAAATAAAAATAGGTGCGCAATGCGTACATGTGTCTATACCGCTACTATCCTGTATACGTAGTAATTTGATTGTCAAACAGATATAGACAAAAGCACAACTGACAAATAAGGCGTAAACTGGACAAAGGCCAAAATTTCCAAGCTGTTTAATCTTTTGTATCCCTCGGTGTAGCTTCACAGTTTCAAAAATTTGGCATCCGTTGCATTAATTTCCATGTGTTATAACATTTACTGTACGATAAATAACACATGGGGAGCGTTGCCATGACATAACAGGGTATCACGTGGTGCATATTATCCAGTCAGATCTCACAAAGTACATCAGTGTTGGAATTAACAATATCTGTACTTAAAGTATCTATATGCAGTTAAGAAATCCTTTATTTTCATTTTTAATTTTAGGTCAAGCTATCCATTTTATCGGACATATAGTGTTTTTAGTAATGCTGATACTTCTTGCTAAAGGTTGGACAGTTACAAGGTGAGTAAATGCTACTTGAGACATTAAATTGAAGTTTGTCACACGACTAACCATGATTATTTTGATGCTTAAAAGTAGTATCAGATAGTAAATAATTTTATTATATGGCACGGATTACTTCCGGTAAAATCACGCGCTGTGATTGGTTGCTGACGTGGCGAGATTTCTTCGAAATGCCCGCGGGCATTATGAAAATTGTTATTGTCCTACGATTGGAAACAAACAAAAAATCCTAATAGAAACGTTTATGCCGAAAAACGACGGAAATAAATTAAACTAGAAGTTACTATCGCAAGTGAAGTGCTGCCTCAAATAACATGAAAACCTTTAGCCTACTCTGCAGGCTTCCTTGCTCACTCCATCCAAGTTTTTGCACTCAACTCAAGTTTGCCCACTCAACCTGAGTTTGCCCAGTCAACTTGAGTTTGCCCAGTCAACCTGAGTTTGCCCAGTCAACCTGTGTTTGCCCAGTCAACCTGAGTTTGCCCACTCAACCTGAGTTTGTCCACTCAACCTGAGTTTGTCCACTCAACCTGAGTTTGCCCACTCCACCCAAGTTTGTCCACTCATCCTGAGTTTGCCCAGTCAACTTGAGTTTGTCCGCTCAACCTGAGTTTGCCCACTCAACCTGAGTTTGTCCACTCAACCTGAGTTTGCCCACTCAACCTGAGTTTGCCCAGTCAACTTGAGTTTTCCCACTCAACCTGAGTTTGCCCACTCCACCCACGTTTGTCCACTCCACCTGAGTTTGCCCA